>BLSH010405340.1:192708-205881 GCA_018402905.1 Glandirana rugosa
TCTCCCCAGTTGTACTGTCTCCTGTACTCAGTCATCCCGTCCCATGTCCCAAGTCGTCCTGTCTCCTGTCCTAATTCATCCCGTCCCCTGTCCCCAGTCTTCCCACTCCTGTCCTCAGTCATCCCTTCCCATGTCCCTAGTCGTCTTACCTCCCGTCCTCAGTCATCCCGTCCCATCTCCCCAGTTTTCCTGTCTCCTGTACTCAGTCATCCCGTCCCATGTCCCAATGTATCAATGTATCAATCAGTCCAACTTTTTTCTGTGTTCAGGTAGGTCAAGTTGGTTTTTTTTTTTTACATATATGTATATATATATGTATATGTGTATGTATATATGTATGTGTGTATGTTGGTTTATTAGGGTATATGTTAGGAAGTGGGTGTCTGCTTTGCTGGGGTTTTTTGCCTTCCTCTGGATCAACTGTGGGTGAAGGATTGTATATGGGATTATTTGGTTGTATGTGTGTATGTATATATGTATGTGTATATGTATATATATATGTATATACATTTTTTTTTTTTGGTTGAACTGGATGGACTTGTGTCTTTTTTCAACCTGACTAACTATGTAACTATGTAACCCTGTACCCTGCCCTACTGACTCATGTCCTCTGTCCTTTTGACCCCTCTACCCTGCCCTACTGACTCCTGCCCTCCATTCTGCTGATCCCTGTACCCTTCCCTACTGACTCCTGTCCTCACCCTTCTGACCCCTGTCCCCTGCCCTACTTAATCCTGTCCTCTGTCCTGCTGAACCCTGTACCCTGCCCTACTGACTCATGTCCTCTGTCATGTTGACCCCTCTACCCTGACCTACTGACTCCTGTCCTCCGTTCTGCTGACCCCTGTACCCTTCCCTACTCACTCCTGTCCTATACCCTGCTTACCCCTGTTCCCTGGCATACTGACTCCTGCCCTCCATCCTGCTGAACCCAGTAGTGACTGAAAAACAAGACAAAGGAAGGCGCACACACCTAGTGCATTACCATAGATAATTTAATGGTAATAAAAAAAGTTTAAAAACGGATACTCACAAGATCGTCATCACAGAGCCATATGAAGACAAGACATAAAATCAAGGCACAAGGCTTTGTGCCTTGATTTTATGTCTTGTCTTCATAAGGCTCTGTGATGCCTATCTTGTGAGTATCCATTTTTAAAGTTTTTTATTCCCATTAAATTATCTTTGGTAATGTACTAGGTGTGCGCGCCTTCCTTTGTCTTGTTTTTCAGTCACTTTCAGATTTCCCCATCCAAGGAGGGCAGCATGCATCTGGTTTTGCATCCGTTGGTATCCCGGTTGCCTGCCATCAAGAGGGACCTTTAGCACTGGAAATGTAAATTTTTTTCTTGTATGCTGAACCAAGTACCCTGCCCTACTGACTCCTGTCCTGCTGACCCCTGTACCCTGCCCTACTGACTCCTGTCCTGCTGACCCTGCCCTACTGGTTCCTGTCCTCCATCCTGCTGACCCCTGTACTCTTCCCTACCGACTCCTGTCCTCCGCCCTGCTGACCCCTGTACCCTGCCCTACTGACTCTTGTCCTTCACTCTGCTGTCCCATTTACCCTTCCCTACTAATTCCTGTCCTCTGTCCTGCTGACCCCTGTACCCTTCCCTACTGACTCCTGTCCTCATCCCTGTTAACCCCTCTACCCTGCCCTACTGACTCATGTACTCCATCCGTCTGACCCCTGTACCTTTCCCTACTGACTCCTGTCCTGCGCCCTGCTGCCCCCTGTTCCCTGCTGTACTGACTCCTGTCCTCCGTCCTGCTGACCCCTATACCCTGCCCTACTTACTTCTGTGCTCTGTCCTTCTGACCCCTGTACCCTTCCCTACTGTTTCCTGTCCTCCGCCCTGCTTACCCCTGTACCCTGCCCTACTGACTCCTGCCCTCCATCCAGCTGAACCCAGTACCCTGCCCTACTCACTCTTGTCATGCTAATCCCTTTACCCTGCCCTTCTGACTCCTTTTCTCCATCCTTTTGACCGCTGTACCCTTCCCTACTGACTCCTGTCCTCCACCCTGCTGACCCCTGTACTCTGTCCTACTGACTCCTGTCCTCTGTCCTGCTGCCCCCTGTACTCTTCCCTACCTACTCCTTTCCTTCACCCTGCTGACCCCTGTACCCTGCCCTACTGACTCCTGTCCTTCACCCTTCTGTCCCCTTTACCCTTCCCTACTAACTCCTGTCCTCCTTCCTGCTGACCCCTGTACACTGCCCTACTGGCTCCTGTCCTCTGTTCTGCTGACCCCTGTACCCTGCCCTACTGACTCATGTCCTCTGTGCTGCTGACCCCTTTATCCTTACCTACTTACCCCTGTCCTCTATCCTTCTTATCCCTGTCTTCTGCCCTTGTGACCCTGCTTCTCTGCCATACTAACCCCTGGGCCCTGCCCTGCTGACCCCTGTATACTTACAAGGAAGCCCATGTATTGCTTAACCACACTCCTTTAACCCCTCCCACTGTTAAGAGTCTGGCCACACCAACATTTTGAATCACTTCCTCCATTAGGTGTCCCTCATTCTCAAGTTCAGAAGTCGGGAGGTGTGGCAATTGGAATATTAAATGAAACAGGCAAGAATATTCTACATAATAGCACTCTGTTAGTTACCTTCAGAAGCAGGTGAAATGGATTACTTGTGGTGAATTGATAAGGCCTTAAGATGGCTGCCACTCAAACCCTCAAAATGGCTACTGATGGGTAGAGATGGATCAAGCATAAAATGGAGTCTTGTCTTTCATAATAGAGTCAATCTCAGATGGAGCTGAACTTCAATATGGAGACCCTGCATCACCCTGGTGATGATGATGATGAATGGTGATCATGAATGGTGCACCTGTCTTTCTCTGAGCTCTCCCATTTATCTCCCCAGAAACTACATTAATTAGGGATCAATTCAGAGGGTTTAGCTTGTAATATTTACCCTCTGCTTGAAGGGCCATATTATTGATTAACTATACGTTTTTACAGAGGATATCTTACTTGTCTTTACTTTAGTGTCAGTTTAGTGTGAATATAGTTATAGTGCAGTGCGAGCGTAGTGCGACTATTCATTTTTACTGTAGTGTCAGTTTAGTTTTTTAGAGCAGGTTACCTGCAGTTTATTGTGTCAGGGCAGTTTTACTGCAGTATAGTAGTGTGTCCGGGCACTTTTACTGCAATATATTGAAGTGCGTTAGTGCACGTTTACTGCAGAAAATTCCAGGACAGCTATTGCACATTTTTACATCTGTCCCTGAAATGTCCGTTACTGTCATCCATTGTCTATAAAAATCCCAAGGTTATAGCTGCTCCGCCTCTCCGCTGCCTCCTCGGCCAATGGGAACATAGTGTACCCGCCTCCTTCCCCAGTGCGCTTTATTTGATTTTAGAAGAGATGCTGGCAGCTGGAGGACAAGAGAGGGAGAAGTATACACACAAATAAAAACAATATATCTGGCGCTGTATCACCAAAACCACCCCTAAATGAAACCAGGAGTGATATTAAGCCCATAGTCGATATAGGTCTATTACTAGACCTTTAAAAGTCTATATAGCAGTGTGTAGGCGGCTGCTGTCTTCAGAGTAAGCCAGCTCTGCATGGAAACAAATAGGGGGAAGAAAAGAAGTGCCACCTAAGTGCAGAGATTCGATCACATTTTTGCACACAAATTTAAAACACTGACAAGATCTAAGTAGAACAGTAGCTCAGCAATGGGATGTGGAAGGGAGGATGCTGCCCTGGATTGTTCCGCAATAATCACGCCGTTTGCTAGGAGAGTGGTTTTCCAGCAGCTACCTCAGAGTGTCCTGTGGCCACCAGGAAGCGATCAGCATGGAGTGAGGGCGGAAGTGATGTCACGGGGAACCCTGGAACAACCTAGCAGGCACAGGCTATGCGCTTGGAGCTCCAGCTCCTTCTACAGGCCTGGGGGGGAACTGTCTATCAGCCACTAATATAGGGCTGAGAACAGCTGTGGGACTACAACAATTAGCCATACAATCACAAGAGCAATTAAAAAAACAGAACATTTCTGAGTATTATATTGCACTGAATGGATATATAAATAATACAGCTAGCTAATAAAAACAAATAAGGAAAACTTTTAGAGCTATTACAAGCTAAAAAAGATAGGGCATCATGGTGTATATTTCCACATTAATATTTACACTCTACATAAGAGGTTGGTATACATAAATGATATACTGTGATAAAAATGACATATAAGATCACATATCTTCCGTGCTAATTTATAGACTAAAATAACAATAATACATAATAAGATCTAAACATGCTATAATATGATTACACATACTTACTATGGATGGGCTGTAGGAGACCCCCCAAATAAGGTTGAGACCTTAAGGGTCTGCTGAGATGGAAGGGGAAAGGGAAATTCATTTAAAAAGGATGTCCAAGCTGTCTCTAGGTTCACAATACACAATCATGGGAAATGAAGCACTGAGGGATTGTGTAGCACAAGATAGATTGGACTGCGAGCCGTACAGTCTCAGATTAGGCTGTGTACCTCACTCTCCTTGTTTAGACCCCCTGGCATGAGGGTACCCAAGAAATAGATCCAATAGGATTCCTGTTGACACAGGCGCTTGAAGCGCCCAGCCGTAGGGAGAGATCTGGGTACGGCCTCAATAACCCAAACTTTGAGGCCACTGGTGGATTTTGCATGGTACTCTAAGAAATGGCGGGGCACACTGTGATCATCACGACCCTTTTCAATGATGCGTCTGTGTTCACCAAACCGCTTTCTTAGAGCCCCGATTGTTCTCCCCACGTACAGAAGACTACAAGGACAAGAGAAACAGTAGACCACAAATTCAGTGGAACAGTTGTAGAATTATTTTAAACTGTAAGTCTTGTTCCTGTGTGTGAACGTCCTCTGTCCGTGCTCGACAAATTCACATGTCAGGCATAGTGCCTTCTTACATTGGTACATACCAATCAGGGGTACCATAACAAGGGGAGCTGAGGTCCATGGCAACCTTATCTTGCTAGGGGCCAGTTTGCTTTTAAAAGCATTATTATTGTGGAAAGATCCAGGACAGCATCCTCCCTTCCCAATCCCATTGCTGAGCTACTGTTCTACTTACATCTTGTAAGTGGTTTAAAGTTGTGTGCAATAAATGTGATCAAATCTCTGCACTTAGGTGACGCTTCTTTTCTTCCCCCTATTTGTTTCCATACAGAGCTGGCTTACTCTGAAGACAGCAGCCGCCTACCCACTGCTATATACACTTTTAAAGATCTAGTAATAGACCTATATGGACTATGGACTTAATATCACTCCTGGTTTAATCTAGGGATGTTTTTAGTGATACAGCACCATATTGTGCACCAGATATACATATCTCACAAAAGTGAGTACACCCTTCACATTTTTGTAAATATTTTATTATATCTTTTCATGTGACAACACTGAAGAAATTACACTTTTCTACAATGTAAAGTAGTGTACAGCTTGTATAACAGTGTAAATTTGCTGTCCCCTCAAAATAACTCAATACATAGCCATTAATGTCTAAACCATTGGCAACAAAAGTGAGTACATCCCTAAGTGAAAATGTCCAAATTGGGTCCAATTGAGCCATTTTCCCTCCCCGATGTCATGTGACACGTTAGTATTACAAGTTCTCAGGTGAGAATGGGGAGCAGGTATGTTAAATTAGGTGTTATCACTCTCACTCTCTCATACTGGTCACTGGAAGTTCAACATGGCACCTCATGGCAAAGAACTCTCTGAGGATCTGAAAAAAAGAATTGTTGCTCTACATAAAGATGGCCTAGGCTATAAGAAGATTGCCAAGACCCTGAAACTGAGCTGCACCACCAACCAAAGAAGTTGAGTGCACATGCTCAGCGTCATATCCAGAGGTTGTCTTTGGGTTGCTGCAGAGGTTGAAGGGGTGGGGGGTCAGCCTGTCAATGCTCAGACCATACGCCGCATACTGCATCAGATTGGTCTGCATGGCTGTCGTCCCAGAAGGAAGCCTCTTTTAAAGATGATGCACAAGAAAGCCTGCAAACAATTTGCTGAAGACAAGAAGACTAAGGACATGGATTACTGGAACAATGTCCTGTGGTCTGATGAGACCAAGATAAACTTATTTGGTTCAGATGGTGCCAAGCGTGTGTGGCGGCAACCAGGTGAGGAGTACAAAGACAAGTGTGTCTTGCCTACAGTCAAGCATGGTGGTGGGAGTGCCATGGTCTGGGGCTGCATGAGTTCTGCCGCCACTGGGGAGCTACCATTCATTGAGGGAATCATGAATGCCAACATGTACTATGATATACTGAAGCAGAGCATGATCCTCTCCCTCCGGAGACTGGGCCGCAGGGCGGTATTCAAAAATTATAACAGCCCCAAACACACCTCCAAGACGACCACTGCCTTGCTAAAGAAGCTGAGGGTAAAGGTGATGGACTGGCCAAGCATGTCTCCAGACCTAAACCCTATTGAGCATCTGTGGGGCATCCTGAAATGGAAGGTGGGGGAGCGCAAGGTCTCTAACCTCCACCAGCTCTGTGATGTCATCATGGAGGAGTGGAAGAGGACTCCAGTGGCAACCTGTGAATCTCTGGTGAACTCCATGCCCAAGAGAGTTAAGGCAGTGCTGGAAAATAATGGTGGCCACACAAAATATTGACAATTTGGGCCTAATATGGACATTTTCACTTAGGGGTGTACTCACTTTTGTTACCAACCATTTAGACATTAATGGCCAAATATACACTGTTATACAAGCTGTACACTCACTACTTTACATTGTAGCAAAGTGCCATTTCTTCAGTGTTGAAAAGATATAATAAAATATTTACAAAAATGTGAGGGATGTACTCACTTTTGTGAGATACTGTATTGCTTTTATTTGTGTGTGCCATGTTTTAGCCTATTTTCTGTGCAGCATATGCTGTTGCTGTTTTTTTTTTTTTATACAGAGAGTTTATTTATATACGGACCATGGATCTTATACTCAGCATTGAGGAAGTTAGACATACAGTAACCTCTTAGAGGAATGTTATGATTTATTTCCCAATACCATTTTTCAACACAAACCTGTCACTCATTTATCTCCATCCAAGCATTGCATTCTTTGCACTAAATTCCGCAAATTAGAGGACTGCATTATTACAGCAAACCAACAATGGTGGGACAGTTTTTTCCTACAACAATATCTGTCCCACAAAATATCTCGCCGTGGTCTGAGAGTCCTCTAGCAGTGCCAGTTTTTAGACACAGACCTTCTCTCTGGTCCCACATCTCAGAATTTCGCACAGCAAAATGGATGGGTGTACTCATCAAACAGAGGGCTAGGAAACTGCAACTACTGAAGGAAAAAATTAGCAACCTATGTCAAGACATCTGTGAATTTACTCCACATGTGCCCACCACCTGGTTAGATATACTTAAGAGAAACACCAAGAGAAATGAGGACAACCTCATTCACAATAAATTAGGGAAATTTAGAAGGGACTTAGAGGATTTCAATCATAACAAAGTGTTCTATTGGAGAAAACCGAGGAGACTCCCAACGCTCAAGGGGTTAAATCCACGTTCCACCTTACACCCAAACCACAACACTCTAAGAAAAGTCCTAGAGCTTTGGACAAACCGCAACCACACCCCAAGAGATCCCACAGACTATCAACCCAGACCCATCCCCCACACCCAGGGAAAGGGGACCCCACCTCCCCGGCCTGTATCTTCACAAAGGTATATTAATCATCCACCCAAAAACACCCATGTATCCCCTTCTGCCACAATGCAATCTCAGGCAGACACCCTAGTCAAAGACAATACCCCAGAAGACATACCCACTAACATTGACACCCCACAATTGGATTTTTTAGTGACAGGCCCCCTACCGAACCTCACAAAAAAGAAAACACGGAGAAGAGGATGGAGGAAGGCAGAGGTAGAAAGAAGGAAAGACAAAATCTGCAAACTATAAAAATGTATAATTTGTTTACCCACACTCTTACACCATATGAAATTGCTCTATTAGAGAAAGGCTTGACGTTTGCACCCACCAATCAGCCCAATCCCTTTATGTTGTTCCAAGACCTAAATAAATTCAATCGAGACCTTTCAGTTAAAAGGTTTTATAACATCAAAAGTACCAAAAATACGTCAGACAATTTAAACACTGCTAATTCCTCCCTCTCTGACATAGAGATATTGGATGATACCGATAAACCAGCACTGACTCTTCTTGAGGAGTTATACATTGAAAACTATTATGATGACCTTGATTGGCTGACCCAGCACTGCCCCACATCACCTCCTATTTCTCACACTGCCCTGCAACCTAAATCAGTCTTTAATCCTGTACATAGCAAAGGGCCCTACCTCCAGGCATTTTATCAAGTGGTATACTCAGATCTTCTGAAAATGTGTAAATCCAATACCGCTCTGAACCCCAAGAAGTCCAACCTAAGGCCTCTTGAACAAAAAGCCCTTAAGAATCTCACTAACAATCAGGACATCATTATAAAGTCTGAGGACAAGGGGGGTGGGATAGTCATCCAAAATAGGAATGTTTACTGTATATACAAGAAGCACTAAGGCTTCTTTCTGACACCAATACCTACATGATTTTAGCCCATGATCCACTTCCAGTCTTTTCAAAGGAGACCACCAAATTAGTTAATAGAGCACTAGATGAAGAAATTATTTCTAAAAGAAAGGCCTCATTTCTCATCAAGGATTTCTACAAGGTACCCTACTTTTACCACCTACCTAAGGTACAGAAGAGTTTGGAAAACCCCCCAGGACGACCTATCGTTGCGGCCATGGACAGTGTCACTAGTGGGTTCTCAAAATACGTTGATTTTTTTCTACAGCCCCTAGCCCAAAATCTCCCCTCTTATAATCGGGATGGGGTCCATCTGTTGGAATGGTCGGCCTACAAGTGGGAACCCACGTATTGGTGGCTGTCACTTGATGTCACATCTCTCTACACCTCTATCCCCCATAAGGTGAGAATATGAGCAGTAGAGCATTTCTTGACCCAAGACCGCATAAGAAATCCCAGACAAGTCCAATTCATTCTAGAGGCACTTACATTTTGTCTCCAGCACAACTACTTTGAATTCAACAAGTCCTTCTATATACAGACCAATGGCACAGCGATGGGGGCAAATTTTGCTCTTAGTTACGCCAATTTGACTATGGGTTATTGGGAATTGTGTTATATCACCCATAACAATCTGTTTGCTGCCCATACAGCCTTCTATGGATGCTATATCGATGATATAGTAATTATATGGGATGCCCCCCCCATTCTCATCAATAGCTTCTTGGACCATTGTAACTACAATGAATTGGGTCTAGCATTTACCCATGTTTTGCCTCAGGATATGCTGGCCTTCCTTGATTTGGAATTGTGTCATGAGGAAAAGTCAATTTATGCAAAAAAATTTTGCAAAACCAACCGCTGGTAACTCATACATCCATTTTCAGAGCTGCCATCACCCTAGGTGGATCGCAAATATTCCCCAAAGCCAATACTGCCACCTATGAGAAAACTATTCTCGGGGTGAGGATTACAGTTCTCAGGGCCCACTCCTTTCCCAGAAATTCATGGATAAGGGCTTTACCAGCTCTCTTGTCCATGAAGCCTTCACACATTACCTTGACTCTACCAACTGTCACGCCAAACAAAAAGTTTCTGTTTCCCAACAGCCCATCAGATTCATATCAAGTTCCATGCACAGTATAAGAAAATGGAGGCGATTCTGTCCAATCATTGCTCCATACTTTTAGAAGATCTGTCACTGCAACCCTCCTTAACCTTCTTGTTGGCCCCTAGCAAGATAAGGTTGCCATGGACCTTGGCTCCCCTTGTTATGGTACCCCTGATTGGTATGTACCAATGTAAGAAGGCACTATGCCTGACATGTGAATTTGTCGAGCACGGACAGAGGACGGTCACACACCGGAACAAGACTTACAGCTTAAAAGAATTCTACAATTGTTCCACTAAATTTATGGTCTACTGTTTGTCTTGTCCTTGTGGTCTTCTGTACATGGGGAGAACGATCAGGGCTCTAAGAAAGCGGATTGGCAAACACAGACACTTCATTGAAAAGGATCATCACCGCCATTTCTTAGAGTACCAAAGTAGCAAAATCCACCAGTGGCCTCAAAGTTTGGGTTATTAAGGCCATACCCAGATCTCTCCCTGCGGCTGAGCGCGTCAAGCACCTGTGCCAACAGGAATCCTATTGGATCTATTCCTTGGGTACCCTCGTGCCAGGGGGTCTGAACGAGGAGATTGAGGTACATAACCTAATCTGACACTGTATGGCTCACAGTCCAATGTGCTTCATTTCCCATGATTGTCTATTGTGAACCTAGAGATAGCTTGGACATCCTTTTTAATTTTATTTCCTTTTCCCCTTCCATCTCAGCAGACCTCTTGAGGTCTCAACCTTATTTTGGGGGGTCTCCTACAGCCCATCCATAGTAAGTATGTGTAATCATATTATAGCATGTTTAGATTTTATTATGTATTATTGATATTGTAATCTATAAATTAGCACAGAAGATTTGTGATCTTATTTGTAATTTTTATCACAGTATATCATTTATGTATACCAACCTCTTATGTAGAGTGTAAATATTAATGTGGAGATATACACCATGTTTTTCACTATCGTTTTAGCTTGTAATAGCTCTAAAAGTTTTCCTTATTTGTTTTTATTAGCTAGCTATATTATTTATATATCTATTCAGTGCAAGATAATACTCAGAAATGTTCTGTTTTTTAATTGTTCTTGTGATTATATGGCTGATTGTTGTAGTCCCACAGCTATTCTCAGCCCTATATTATTGGCTGATAGACAGTTCCCCCCCCAGGCCTGTAGAAGGAGCTGGAACTCCAAGCGCATAGCCTGTGCCTGCTAGGTTGTTCCAGGGTTCCCCGTGACATCACTTCCACCCTCACTCCATGCTGATCGCTTCCTGGTGGCCACAGGACGCTCTGAGGTAGCTGCCCCCCCAGGCCTGCAGTGTGGGTCAGGCTGTAGCCTGCTAGGAGAAGGTAAGCTGACTGGGCTGACTAGCCTTGTTAGTGGCTTACCTTGGTGAGCAGGAGGGGGGGGGGCTGTGTTTCCTCTAGCAGGGTTCCTGTCTCTAAGGATGTTAGAATGATTTTCTGTGTGGAAAGTGGACTGCTTCAGGAGGAAGGACCGGTTCTGAACTTCTCTCCCAATTTCTGCTTCATGCCTACACTTCCCTAATCATTACTAGGGATGGTCCCCCGGTCCAAGTCGAACACATGTTCGACTCGAACATCAGGGGGTTCACCTGTTCGGCTAATCCCAAACATTATGGGGCGTTCGAGGGAAATTTGAACGCCCCATAATACAGTGAAATCGCTGGGAAATGCCGCCCGCTGATTGGCCAAAGCATGCCTATGACCTGCATGCTTTGGCCAATAAAAGTGCACTTTGTTGTGAGAGCCATAATTGGCCAAAAGCAGGGTGCCTTTGGCCAATCATTGATCAGCGGGTCTCAGTCCATGCCCACACTATATAAGGCCGCTTGTACAGGGGCCCGTATGTAGTTCTGTGCTGTGAAAGGGCAGAGGAATATTTAGCTAGGGCGAGTAGGCAGTGTAGTAAATAGATCTAGTGTAGAGTATATACAGGCAATGTAGGCACTGTAGTATATAGGTCTAGTGTAGAGTATATACAGGCAGTGTAGGCAGTGTAGTATATAGATCTAGTGTAGAGCGTATATACAGGCAGAGCAGGCAGTGAAGTATATAGATCTAATGCAGAGTATATACAGACAGTGCAGGCAGTGTAGTATATAGATCTAGTGCAGAGTATATACAGGCAGTGTAAGGATATATATGTATCGTTAATAGTATATATATAAATATAATATGCTGCCTTTAGTGTAGACTATATACAGCTCATTCAGTGTATAGTATATAGAGTCCTCTCAGGCAGTGTAAGAATGTATATGTACCATATATAGTGTATATATATATATATATATATATATATATATATTACGCTGCCTTCAGTGTAGACTATATATACAGCTCATTCAGTGTATAGTATATAGAGTCAGTTCAGACAGTGTAAGAAATAAGAATATATATATACAGTATAGTTACAGTGTTCTGCCACCACCAACACTCAAGGCCCAGTTTTTCTGCACCTGCAGATTTTTAAGAGCCAAAGTTTGTCGCCATTCCACAAGCAGGCGCAATTTTGAAGCAATTTTTTTTATTGCATTTTAGTGTAAATATGAGATCTGAGGTCTTTTTGATCCCAGACCTCATATTTAAGAGGTCCTGTCATGCTTTTTTGTATTACAAGGAATGTTTATATTCTCTGTAATATGAATAAAAGTGACCCATTTTTTTTAACCAGTTCCCTACCGACGCATAGTAAAATGACGTCGGCAGGGACTGGTCATCGATCCGGGAGGACGTCATATGACGTCCTCCGCTTCTCGCTGCTACTGCGGGCCCCCAGGGGCCCACACAGCGGCGATCGCAGATCACTCATCTGCCGGGGGGTTGTGTCCCCCCCAGATCGGGGTAAAGAGCCAATAAAATTGGCTCTTTACCCCGTGACCGGCTGTGTCCAATCACAGCCGGTCACAAATGAGCCTCACGTGCACGCCGCTCGTGCGCGCCCCTGGGGGCGCACAGCGTGGCGATCGGAGCTGAGGCTTGTCCCTCGGACAAAGCCCAGCTCCGATCCGTGTAAAGAGCCAATAGATTTGGCTCTTTACCACGTGACCGGCTGTGTCAATCACAGCCGGTCATGTGATGTAAACAAACCGCGGTAACGAGCTGTTACCGCGGTTCTCCCTGTCACACACTGATCACCCCCCCAATAAAGAGGACCTGTCACCACCCCATCAGAGTACCTGTCACAGTCCATCAGAGTACCTGTCACCTGTCCATCAAAGTACCCGAGTACCTGTCCATCAAAGAACCCGAGTACCTGTCACCTGTCCATCAGAGTACCCGAGTACCTGTCACCTTTCCACCAGAGTACCCGAGTACCTGTCACCTGCCCATCAGAGTACTCGAGTACCTGTCACCTGCCCATCAGAGTACCTGTCATCTGTCCATCAAAGTACCCGAGTACCTGTCACCTGTCCATCAAAGTACCCGAGTACCTGTCACCTGCCCATCAAA
>BLSH010405351.1:27807-42074 GCA_018402905.1 Glandirana rugosa
TGACATATGTCAAAGCAAAACAGAGAGGTGGGAGGGTAAAGGAGTTCACCGTTTAACTTAACTCTAAAACATAGACGTTTAGATGTAGATCAGTCAACACTTTAGAACGATATGAAGTGGTGAATGGTTAAACGTCGGAGTCGAATTCAGGACACACGTAGTACTCGGATTTCGACCTATGTGTGATATGTTAAAAGACATCTACAAAAGGAAGTTTAAATGGTTTTGGTATATTATACTCCAGTTTGGAATTCTCAAATATAAACTTACGTTAGTCCATCCGAGAACATGATGTACCAAAACCATTTAGAATTCATCACAACTCGCTTGTTCCTGACATTGCAAGCCCAGGCATGGCTTGAAAGCCCACAGGCCCCGTGTCTGGGCCTGTAAAGTTTTTAGCAAGCCCAAGCCCTGCAGCTTCTCAACACGTGGAGTAAAATAGCAGAACCCCGGACCGAACCCGAACGATTTTTGAAATGTCCGGGTCTGTGCCCCGGACACCCGAAAGTTCGGTACGGACCCGAACGTTACAGTCCTTGTTCGCTCAACACTACTTAAGATTTACCAAAACCATGTAGTACAAGAGCCTACCTGATTGCATTCAAATATAAACTCTTAAGGTTTGACCTCATATTATATGGTTTTGGTAAATTTGAAGGAAAACATCTACAGAAAATTGTATAGTGTGTATCCAGCTTTAGGCTCATGATGCACACAGGACTTAAGCTGAGGCTGCAAATTGGTAAGTGGTGAAGTATAGCAAGATTTCACAACTGACTAGATGTAGATTTGCAGATACAAAATCTCAATTCAATTTGCCACTTGAGGAAATGGGAGGGTGGAGAGACAAAACGAAACTGTATACAGTTTAAAAAATATAAAAATGCTAAGCCATTGTGTAATAGAGAGGAGGGAGGAAGGGAAAAACTAAATGTGCAGTGAATGGTGAAAGGTCAACTTCAGTGTTTTGCTACCAAGGGTTTTAAAGCGCAACTCCACTTTTGTTGAGAAAAAAGCACCCCCTTCTAGAAGATCTATGTGCATTACAAGTAATGGAAGAAAGAAAGGAAGAAATCCCTGTGTGTTTGTCTGTGTCCATGTTGTAAGTGAATCTAATGCGAGTGGTTTCATAATTATTAATCAGATGCTACACCTGCAGGGCTTTAATGAGGAAAATGTCAGGGTCTTCATCCCTTTAAATGTGTTTTCCTATTGGGGGTATCTCACCAAAAATGGCGTATTTGTTGCAGGGGATACCTGATATCTGACTTGTATCTTAGTGTAGACTTCTGGGGAAATCAGTGAGCCAATCACACAAGCAGGTAATGATGCATTCTGTGTACAAAACACCTCCAGGTAGCCATATTGCGTTGCATTTTACAGAAAATTACAGAGCTGCAGATTGAAAAGGAAAAGTAATTTTTAATAGCATTCAATTACAATATGACTTAAGTCACAATTGTATATGCTATATTATTATTTTTTTATTTGTAATTTTTTTCCCCACTGAAGTGCAGTTACCGTTTAACCACTGTTTAGCAATAAATTGATCTGCATCACAAAGATTTTACTATAATTCAAGTAAGGTAGTGGTCAACAACAGCTTGAATTAGTAACAAGAGATCAAAATTACCTATACGACATGTTCATCTTTATTGTAAATGCTTGCATTGCAATGATTTCATATGAAGCCTGGGATTGCTGCCTAAATTTAGGTGAAAAAAATAAAATAAAAAAATAACATATATGATGCAGAATGTCACTGGCATTAACACAGTAGTGCTTTTTTCTGATTCCCTTCTTTGTGTGCTTCCAGAAGGTACTTTTTCATTACCTATAACAGGACAAGCTATCCAACTGAAATGGCAATTACATTTATAGGTCAGAACAGGTATAATTCAGGAAGGAGGGGTAATTTACTGCAGCAGATTGGATGCATGCCCATGGAGGCCACTGTTTTACAGAACTGAAAGCTAGTGGTCACCCTATTAAGAATGCCTCAGAAAGTGAGCAGAAACTGGTGGAATTACCCATTACTGATGAAAACATTAAAGTGGTTCTAAAGCCAGATTTTTTTTTATCTTGATGTATTTTATGCATTACGATAAAAAACCTTCTGAGTGCAGTAGCCCCCCTCAGCCCCCCTAATGCTTACCGATCCAGTGATGTTACACAAGAGGCTTGGCTGTCCGGGACTCTCTCTCCTCATTGGCTGAGACAATTGGCTCCCGCTGCTTTCAATTAAAGTGAGCCAATTAGAAGAGCGAAGGGGCGGGGTCAGGCTGGGGTACAGCTCCCTGTCTGAATGGACACACAAAGCAGCGGCTCGGCTTGGGTGTACCCCTAGCAAGCTGTTTGCTGTGGGGGCACTCTACAGGAGGGAGGGGCCAGGAGTGCTACCGAGGGACCCAAGAAGAGGAGGATTGGGGTTGCTCTGTGCAAAACCACTGCAAAGAGCAGCAAGTATAACATGTTTGGGGGGCGTGGCTTGGCTCTGCTCGGTGATGGCCGCTTGATCCTTCTTCTCCCGCAGCACGGACCCCTTAGCACCTTTGAAAGGAGTCAGCTCACCTTATTTTAGCCCTCCACTAATGGGGAAACACGACGGCAACCCACAGGCCACCCAGGGCCCCAAGGAGCAAATCTCCCAATAGTCGGGGAACATCCCAGCCATGTTCCGCATGGCCGCCGGAGATCAGCACGCGGCCTCCGACATGGAGTAGGCCTCCTACGCAGATGCTCTTAAGTCCTCACAACAGGATCCCGGGGACCATCCTCCAAGCCAGACCCAAGCATTATGCCTGAGCGATCTACAGGCCATGACTGCGGACATCAAGGCCACACTTTCTGCAGCCGTTTCGGAACTGAAGGCCAACATCCACATCATAGCTGAACGGATGGGAACGGTCGAACAAACGATCACATGCCACGCGGATGCCATAAAGCAGGTACAAAAAACAGCAGACATGAACCTATCTCACATAATAGCTATGCATCGGCACCTCGAGGATCTCGAGAACCGGGGGAGACGACATAATATCAGAATAAGGGGGGTCCCAGAGTCTGTGGAACAACATCACTTAATGCAAACTGTAACGGGCATTTTTAATGAGCTACTGGAAAGGCCAGCAAACTCCCCCATTGAAGTTGAAAGGATGCACAGAGCCTTAAGACCGAGGGGACGTGAGCATGCCCCCCCCGGGACATAATCTGTTGCTTGGTCAATTTCCCTCTGAAAGAAGCCATTTTAAGAAAAGCCAGAGAAAGAAATCGAGTTCTCATAAATGGAATTGAAATTAAACTTTTTCAAGACTTGTCGAACATAACTTTACAGCAAAGACATGCACTGCACCCCCTACTGGATCAGCTGCGCACAAGGGGAATACCATACAAATGGAAATTTCCGTTCTGCTTATCCGCCACCTTGAGGGGGCACACTGCTAACCTGCACACACCTGACGACCTTCAGGCCTTTTGCGACACCTTACATATTCCCCAAATGGAAGTTCCTGAGTGGTACAGCACATTTTCAATTACAGAACCCTGGATTGAAGTTACTGCCAACTCCACACCTAGAGCACAGCGTCATCGAGATCAGGGACCCAGACCTGCTTCCTCTTCATCCCCACACGCCCCCAATCGCAGAGAAGATGCACCCAGAAGGCCGGGAGCCTCTCCCCCATGCAGAAGAGATTGCATGGATTCCTAATCTTACTATATGTTCAGTGAAACCCAGCCTCTCAATACAGAGGAAATTAGACAACATCTGCTTCATAGAGAAGCCTCCTTTGGGACACTCTGCAGGATCTCAGCCCATTCCCACATGAATGTTCCTTGTTCCTACACCCCAACATACTGTCCGTTTCACCTACCGCGAGGAACAGTGCACCTGACCCATGTATAGTAGACCACATGTAATTCCTCGTCTATAGAGAGGTCCCTTTCTAAGCTGAACGGTGGGTCTAAAAAGAAAGGGACACAGATATGGACTCCCTGAGATGCCCTCATGGGCCACCCATGACAGATTGCCTCTCTGTCCTCTCTAACATTCATCGGTCAAACTGTCCACTAATCCTGTCGGTATAGTATATCATATGTTGTCTGTTAACCTCCTTTAATAGGTTAAACTAATAACAAATTCTTTATCCCTGCAGGAGTTGGACATTCTTTCCCTCCTTAGCTTAACTCACTTTGCTGAACGCTATTGATAGCTATAAGGGTTATAATGATAAAAATGTTATTACTATATAAGTTGCGATAAGTGGTTGACCAAGCAAGTCTGATACAGGTTATCGCCAAAACCATCTACACAGGTATGGGGTCGGGAACTTAACACTCAGCACCCAATCATATTAACTATAATTCTTTTGCAAAAGCTTCGGATCAAACTCTCCAAATCCTCCCCCACACAATTAGTGTGCCACCTTTCAAACTGCTGGCACCCCAGAGTTTACATCTATTCAAATAACATTAGACTCTCTCTGTCATTCCACCCCCACCTAGCCCTGTCAGACTTGCTCTCCAACCCGATTTTCATGTTTATTGTCTCCGGGTAAAGATCAACTCCGGAGTTCACGTTTACACTTGTTTAACACAGTATACCAGCTGACCCCTCCCAGGGGCTTTCCTGCTAACACTTTTAAAATAATCCCAATACCATCAATGTCTATACCGGTTGTCAGGATCATACCCTACATCCTACAGCACCCACCCTGTACAAACCAGAGACATGATTCTTAATGAGTCAGGGACCTCATCAGCAAAGCTTGTAAATCCCCCGACGCACCCTTGGTCTACTACTATATTGCACAACCCCCATGTACCCCACACAAACGTTGCTTTCTTGGCCTCCCAAATACTCGCCCACACCCACCATACATCTAACTAATACCTCATTCCCAGTTTCCCAAATGTCAGTTCACCATTTCATATCACCCACTATACGTCCCTAGGCAACTGAACACCTTCATCTCCCATTACCAACGTGTCCTAGGCCTTCCATAAACACCTCCCTCCCAATTGCATTACATTATAACTAACGTAGGCTCCCTTGCTGCGGTGACCCAATGATTCACCTTTGTATAACCTCGCTTCATCCCCACATAGGAATCTCCTGATACTCCCGGAATTCCTTCCCCCCTTCTCCAAAACACTTGGACAATTTAGCTGGTCTAAGTTTCCTGCCGGGCCGTTACCCTTTACCTATCTTGGTTCGTCTGTCTTCTTGACTCAGTATCCCCCTTTGCTCTATCCTCTCTTTACTCTTTCTTTTTCCCCCTTGCTTGTTCTTTACCCCTTTTTCTCATCCTTCTCTCCCCTTCTATCTCATAGATCGGGGGTCACTCCCCTAACCCACCTTGACTAGTCAGCACAGTCCATAAATCCTCTTACTGAAGTTCGTTAGTCACCCAACCTACTCTCAATATATCTACAACATGCTGTGTGTCCCGTCCCCTCTCATTGAAGATGGTTTCTATAAACGCTAAAGACCTAAACAGCAATGAGAAAAGGTCCCAAATCCTTCGGGAATGCCACAAAATGGGAGCCAACATAGGTTTTTATCCAGGAGACCCATTTTTTAACAGGTAAAATGCCAAATCTATCAAACTAAAATTACCCCACAACCTTTCATGCTTCTAATGCAGACTCCAAAACAAAATGGGTCTCCATCCTCATTTCTAAACACACCCCACTTCAGATAACGGATTCCATGGCTGATCTGTCAGGTAGATACATTTTCATTAAAGGATCTATTTACAACCGTCCCATCACACTAGCCAATATTTACTCCCCCAATGTTAAGCAAATATTATACTCCTTTCACTCGGGCATCCTGATTCTAGGAGATTTTAATGTCCCCCTTAAACCACTCATTGACTCCTCCTCTGGGACCTCATCCATCTCATATAGAGGAGCCCTAAAGCAAAGTACTCCAAACTCTTGTTCTCCACGACTCTTGGAGAACGCTTAATCCAGGAACCAAAGACTACATGTTCTTTTCTCCCATCCATAATAAATACTCAAGAATAGATTATTTCCTCATCACCCAACAAGATTTACCTTTGCTCCAGAAAGCTTCAATCGAACCCATGTTTCTTTCCGATCACCATCCCATTACACTCTCCCTCACTATTCCCAAAACACAAACTAGAACCAAGATATGGAGACTCAATACTGCTCTTCTGAAAAGACCCAACAAGCATTGAGGGTTTCCAATCATGCTTAAAGGAATACTTCTAGACAAACAATATCCCTGAAACATCCCCTGTTAGCGTTTGGGAAACCCATAAATGTGTGATTAGGGGGAATTTCTAAAAGTAGCTTCCAAAATCAAAAAAGAACAGCAATCAAAAATATTGGACCTTCTAAATCGAATATGCACCCTTGAATCCACTCACAAACAGATATTGGCTTCCTCTGCACTTCAGGAGCTGGTTGACGCACGTGCCCAACTTCTGGAAGAACTCAATATCAAAATCAAAAGACAATACATTCTAAGGCACAAAGTGTACTATGAACAGGGGAACAAATGTGGCAGACTCCTAGCCAAGGCAGTCCAGGAAAAAAAAGACACAACCACAGTCCACCACATCAAAGATCACAAGAATACTCTCCACTCATCCAACGAGCAAATAGTAGGTCAATTTGTAAATTTTTATCAACAACTCTATAATATCCCTAAGAAATCCACCCACTCCTTCAAACCAGACGTTCACTTAGACTTGATCCGAAAATTCCTCTCCAAACATGGCGTAAAAAAAATCCCTCCCTCATTAGTCAGCAAGATGAACTCACCCCTATCAGAAGAAGAATTTGATAAGGCCATCAAAAGCATGAAAACTTGCAAAGCCCCAGGACCAGATGGACTCCCACTTCAATATTATAAAACCTTCCTAGACATCGTTAAACCCCACTTTCTTAAATCTTTTCACTCTCTAAAGGACTCTCCACATCTCCCCCCAAAATCTTTAGAAGCTTACATTGTTGTCATCCCCAAAGAAGGAAAGGACCCATCCCTGGTTCCGAATTATCGCCCAATCTCATTAATTAATGTAGATATTAAGATTTATGCGAAAATTCTTGCTAATCGCTTGTTTCCTATTCTGCCCTCCTCAATCTCATTGGACCAGGTCGGATTCATCCCGGGCCAAGAGGGGAGAGACAACACGACAAAAGCTTTAAACCTTCACCACTGGCTTAATCAACACAACAAGCAGGGCATGTTCCTGTCCCTCGACGCGGAGAAGGCATTCGACAGAGTGGCCTGAGACTTCCTGTTCGAAGTCCTTAGAGACATACAAGTACCTGAAGGAATGCTCTCGTATATCAAAGCCCTTTATACCTCGCCGTCTGCGAGGGTAAGAGTCAACGGACACCTATCAGACGCCTTCTCTCTGCATAACGGCACTAGACAGGGGTGCCCCCTTTCCTCTCTCCTTTTCATCATCACCCTGGAACCCCTGCTGAACCAAATTCGGTCCAATCCTGACATCAAAGGTATCACCATCAAAAATCACACTTACAAAGTGGCGGCTTTCGCCGATGATCTTCTTTTTATTACAGATCCCATTACCACTATCCCTATTCTCCTTAAAATTCTAGACAAATTCCAAAATATCTCCAATCTCAAAATAAACCACTCCAAATCATCCATCCTGAACATTTCGATCCCCCCGAGATAATTAAACAATGCCAAAACAACTTCCCCTTCGCTTGGGCCAAGGAAGCCATAACATATCTGGGGATTAAGATATCCGTCCTTCTGAAAAATCTTTTTCAATTAAATTTCATCCCTATTCTAAAGGAAGCAAAGGGAGACTTAATAAGATGGAAAATCCTTAATGTATCATGGTTCGGTAGGGCCTCTCTTGTGAAAATGACAATCTTGCCTCGATTTCTATATTTGCTTGAAACGATTCCCATACACATTCCTAAAGCATTCTTTATCACCTTCCGTCAAATGTGCACCTTTCATTTGGAGACATAAAAGACCCGGATCAAATTCGCCCTGCTCACTCTCCCCAAACACAAGGGTGGCATAGCAGTACCAGATCTACAGCGCTACTATTGGGCCTCCCTACTTTCCCGCATTGTAGACTGGAACATTCACCAGGATGTGAAGGACTGGGTCACCCTTGAACATTTAACCTCGTCCTACAACCTCAGACTCACTCCATGGGTAAACCCTAAACATATAACCTTGAATCTAAAAACTCACTCCTTGATCGGCCCTACACTAAATGCTTACTAGACCGCTATGTTAAAGAAGTATCCCAACCATTGGAAGAGCCCACTAACCTCCCTTAGGGCAAACCCAGACTTCCCTCCTGGAACCAATGAAAACTTTCTAGCACAATGCTGGCCTCACAGAGATATTCCGACATCCCACTTCTTCCACAAAAGAACTATATTATCCCTTGAAGATGTCAACGCCAAAACTAAGCCCCATGTGATCCCCAGATGGACTTATACTCAAATTAGACACTACCTAACCAAATATGAGAATACTAGCCATTGGACTAGAGCACCCACCACTCTGGAAGACCTCTGTACAAAAAAAAGCCCCCAAAGACACCTCGTCTCCACCTTATACCCTTCCCTCTTTTCAGAACAAAATGCATTCTCTACCTAGGCTTTCAGAGCATGGGAAAAAGATTTAAAAATGTCTCTATCCGACCCAGAATGGGAAAAAATTTGCTTCCACACCAACAAAGGTTCCCTGAATGTCACTTCACAGGAAAGTGGCTATAAAGTACTTATGAGATGGTATAGAACCTCAGAGCTTATTCATATATTCAACCCTCAATCTCCGAATAAATGTTGGAGATGCAATGCCGAGGATGGTCCATATTTGGTGGTCTTGCCCAAGAATTCAAAAGTTCTGGGAGATGATACATAAGTGCATCCACACAATTACATCAGAGAATCTGGCCTTCTCCCCAGCTACTTACCTGCTTCACCACACCACTATCCCCAGAAGACAATACCACAAATCCCTGACTCAAAATCTGATAAATACCGCCAGACAGTGCATCCCCCCCATTGGCTAACATCTACCATTCCTTCAAGAGGGGAGTGGTTCCAAAGAATTAATCAAACTGAAAAAAAAACTCATCAGTATATCACAAGAAAACTCTCTTCCCACACAGTCACTTGGTATGGTTGGCAATCGTTCAAATCAACACCCCATTATGCAGATTAGTGCTGACTACATCTCAAAATATTTTCTTATTCCCAGTTTGTTGTTGGTAAAAAAAAAAAACTTTTTCTGAATCATAAGACACTATTACTAGACAATCTCTATCTGAGGGTGCTGATCCCCAGCAGGAGCCCTTTCGGGACCATGGGATCACACATTGTAACCAAACCAGCCCCATCCAGATCACCCCCAGCAACAGACGCGCTCTCCTTAATGGGAGACTGGGAATGTCCACGACTTATCTTTTTTTTTTTTTGCCCTCCCATCTCCCCTCTCTATTCATCTATCATTCTCCTACTCAGATCTCCTCCTCCTCATCTTAACTCTTCTCTTTCTACGATAATTCAGTTCTACAAAGTAGCATACCCCTACATATCACCAAGCTTAAATGTATACACTATACCTGTTCAACTTTTTATACTGCTCTCTATGTATGGGAACTTATCTCATGTTCTATATCAAACTTGCCTACTGAAGATTTGTTTGTAAATTCCTCCCTATACATTGCGCTACTGTACTGTTCTTCATTGTCTGTTCATTTACCTTAAGGCTGAGTTCACACCTATGCGAATTGGATGCGGCTTAAACCGCATCCAATTCGCAGGACACTTGAAAACACATTGTTTTCAATGTGTCCAGTTCACATATGTGCGGTGCATTCGCACTCCGCATTGCACAAAAAACGCACACGTTTTTTGTGCACTGCGGTGCGAATTCCCAGCCCGTTGAGTCCAGTGGGAGCGCATCTAACACGGAGATGCACTCCGCACTGAACGGGGATATTTTCCCCTGCTTGCGGCTCCTCCCCCATCTCTCCCCCCGCAGCTGCTGCGCTGTGGGAATGGACTGGAGCCGCCGAACTGCGGCTCCGTCCCTTCCCAGTAGCAGAGAGGCTGGAATTCGCGCCGCAATGGTGTGAATCCAGCCTCAATAAAATTATGTAAAAAAAAAAAAAAAAAAATGTTTGTTATTTTTCAAAACAAAAAAATAAGACTTTAGTATCTCTTTTATTTACACTAAAATAAAAATTCTTGCTCAACTGCATTTACAAAGCAAAAAGTGAGATATTTCTAAAAAATAAAAGTATCCTTAAAAGTATCCCTAATAGGGTTGAGCAGACACCTGGATGTTCGAGTTCGTCAGGTTCGGCTGAACCTCGTGAAAACGTTCAGGTTCAGCACCGAACTCGATCTGAACTTGACCCAGGACACCGAACCCCATTGAAGTCAATGGTGACCCAAACTTTTGGGCACAAAAATGGCTGTAAAAAAGTCATGGAAAGGGCTAGAAGGCTGCAAAAGGAAGCAAAATGGGGGTAAGAGTAGGGCAAGTGCCCTTCAAACAAATGTGGATAGGGAAATAACTTAAAATCACATAAAAAAATTAAAATGGAAGGAGGAGGTGGATGTGGAGTAGGAGCCTAGAGGTTGACGAGGCCGTGACCGTGGCAGTGTAGGTGGAAGTGGCGGTGGTGGAGGAGGAGGAAGAGGAGAAGGAGGTAGCCAACACTGTTTTTAGTTTGTTTGGGGTTTTTTTAGAATTGGGGTAGCCCCCAAAATATTAAGACATATTAAAAAAAAAAAGGATACCAAAGGCTGTGTGAGGCCGGTCTAAATGTCTATTCTGCACAAGGTACAGAAAAGTCTTGTGGGATCCATGCCTGGTTAATTTTAATAAACGTTGGCTTGTCCACGTTGGCTGTGATAATGCCCCCTGCCGTACTAAACACACGTTCAGACAATAGACTGGCTGCAGGGCAGGCCATGTGGCCAATTTGGAGACCCAGAAGTTGAATGGGGCAGACCCATCAGTCAGTACGTGTAGGCGCGTGCACACATACTGTTCCACCATGTTGCTGAAATGCTGCCTCCTACTAAGACGTTGGCTCAGCTGGTGGTGCTGTTTGCGGTGGTGTGCTGCTGACAAAGCTTTTCCACATTTCGGCCATGCTAACCCTGCCCTCTGAGGTGCTGGCAGTGCCACAGCTGTGTTGGCGACCTCTTCCTCCTCCTCATCCTCTGCCTTCTCCTTGTGCTTCCACTGAGCCCCCGGAGTCATTTGGGAATGCCCTCAGAAGTGCGTCTACCAGAGTGCACTTGTAGTCGCGCATCTTCCAATCACGCTCCAGTGAGGGAATTAAGGACGGCACGTTGTCCTTGTAATGGTGATCCAGCAGGGGGGCCACCCAGTAATCAGCACAAGTTAAAATGTGGGCAACTCGGCTGTCGTTGAGCAGGCACTGCAGCATGTAGTCGCTCATGTGTGCATGGCTGCCCAGAGGCAAAGACAAGCTGTGCTCTGTGGGAGGTGTATCATCTGTGTCCTTCATATCCCCCAGCCACGCTCCAGTGATGACCACGAGCTGCGTTGGGTGCCACCCTGCTGTGAACACAGTTGCTCCTCCTCATCATTATCCTCGTCCTCCTCATCCTCCAGAACTGTCCCCTGGCTTGAAAATTTTTGACCTGGCCTATGCTGGTGCAGGAACCCACCCTCCGAGCCACTTGTGAATGACTGGCCTGATAACCGTGGAAATTACCCCTCTTCCTCCTCCTCCTGTACCAAATCCTCTTACATCATCGCCCGAAGTGTTTTTTCAAGGAGACATAGAAGTGGGATAGTAACGCTGAGAACAGTGTTATCGGCACTGGCCATGTTGGTGGAGTACTCGAAACACCGCAATATGGTACACAGGTCTCGCATGGAGGCCGCAGCAGTTGGCACCTGTGTTTCGTCATCATCATCACAGACGTGCTGCCGTGGTGTTTCCATGTCCTCATCCTGAACCAGAAGTGGTTGGGCATCAGTGCACTCAATGCCTTCCACTTCTGGGCCAGGACTATGTGGATGGCCCACGGAAAGCACAGTAGCAGAGTCATCAAAAAGCATAGGAGACTGCTGCATGACTTGGGGCTCAGACTGCTTGGCTGATTTACAAGGGGCTGAGGTGAAAGACAGATGGCCATGGGGTTCAGGTGCCAACTCTGAGCTTTCATCAGGGGACCGGGTGGGAGACAATGTGAAGGAACTGGAGGCATTGTAAGCCTATCCAATCTACTAGCGGCTGTACTTGTTCTGCGGCATTTGGGTCTATTGTTGAGCAGCATTCAGGTCTACCATATAACATTGAAGGTTCTGTTGGCTACCTGAGGAAGGTGTTTCACTTGTGTGTGTAGCTGGCACAGATCGACCATGTCCTCTCCTTGCAACAGGAGCTTCAGCAACACCCCCAACAACAGCAGCACCAGCAGCACAACGACCACCACCACGTCCCTTATTTGACGCTCTCCTCATTCTGGACACAAATGTACTATGTAGCACTATTTATTAATACAAAAAAAAAGAATAATAAATTATTATTATTTTTTTAAAAAAACAAAAACAAAATTGTAGATGCAATTTTTATTTTTGTGCAAGAAATGCACCGCTCACACCAACAGCAGGAACATCTCCCTACACCAGTATGAGATGATTTTAGAACGATAATCTGTCTTTCACAGCACCGACAGGAACCTGTCGCTACTGCAGTATGAGATGATTTTAGAGCAATAATTTCCCCCTCACAGCACCAACAGGAACCTCTCCCTAATGCAGTAGGAGATGGCTTTAAAACGATCAAATCGCCCTCGAAGCACCAACAGGAGCCTGGCCCTAATGCAGTAGTAGATGGTTTTAGAATGATAAACTCTCCCTCAGAGCACCAACAGGAACCTTTCCCTAATGCAGTAGTATTTGGTTTTAAAACGATAAATTCTCCCTCAGAGCACCAACAGAAACCCCACCCTAATGTTGTAGTATTTGGTTTTAGAATGATAAACTCTCCCTCAGAGCACCAACAGGAACCTCTCCCTAATGCAGTAAGAGATGGTTTTAGAATGATAAACTTTCCCTCAGAGCACCTACAGGAACCTGGCCCTAATGCAGTAGAAGATGGATTTAGAACAATAATCTCTCCCTCAGAGCACCAACAGTAACCTGGCCATAATACAGTAGTAGATGGTTTTAGAACGATAAACTATCCCTCAGAGCACCAAGAGGAACCTCTCCCAAATGCAGTAGTGAATGGTTTTAGAATGATAAACTCTCCTCAGAGCACCAACAGGAACCTGGCACTAATATAGTAGTGGATGGTTTTAGAACGATAATCTCTCCCTCAGAGCACCAACAGGAACGTTTCCCTAATGCAGTAGTAGGTGGTTTTTGAATGAAAATCTCTCCCTCAGAGCACCAACAGGAACGTTTCACTAATGCAGTAGTAGATGGTTTTAGAATGAGAATCTCTCCCTCAGAGCACCAACAGGAACCTCTCCCTAATGCAGTAGTGGATGTTTTTAGAATGATAAACTCTACCTCAGAGCACCAACAGGAACCTGGCCGTAATGCAGTAGTATATGGTTTTAGAACGATAATCTCTCCCTCAGAGCAGCAACAGGAACCTTGCCCTAATGCAGTAGTAGTTGGTTTTAGAACGATAAACTCTCCCTCAGAGCTCCAACACAACCTCTCCCTAATGCAGTAGTGGATTGTTTTAAAACGATAAACTCTCCCTCAGAGCACCAACAGGAACCTGACCCTAATGCAGTAGTAGATGGTTTTAGAACGATAATCTCTCCTTCAGAGCACCAACAGGAACCTGGCCCTAATGCAGTAGTAGTTGTTTTTAGAACGATAAACTCTCCCTCAGAGCACCAATAGCAACCTCTCCCTAATGCAGTAGTGGATGGTTTTATAACGATAAACTCTCCCTCAGAGCACCAACAGGAACCTGGCCCTAATGCAATAGTAGATGGTTTTAGATCGATAATCTCTCCCTCAGAGCATCAAAAGGAACCGGGCCCTAATGCAGTAGTAGTTGGCTTTAGAACGATAAACTCTCCCTCAGAGCACCAACAGGAACCTCTCCCTCATGCAGTAGTGGATGGTTTTATAACGATAAACTCTCCCTCAGAGCACCAACAGGAACCTAGCCCTAATGCAGTAGTAGATGGTTTTAGAATGATAATCTCTCCCTCAGCGCACCAAAAGGAACCTGGCTCTATTGTAGTAGTAGATGGTTTTAGAACGA
>BLSH010405504.1:4232-15473 GCA_018402905.1 Glandirana rugosa
TTATCCTCCCCGGGTTCCTGTCTCGGAACCCCGTGGGGTTGCCTTTCCCTGTCTCCTCGCCTCCTCTACAACAACAACACTGTGACTTCCACGACTCTATCCATCCTCCCCTTGGTCCTTTCTCGTCTCAGTGCATCCGGTTCTCTCACCTCAAATAACTCCTCCTCACCCACCAGTTGACACAGTTTCCGTCGTCTCTCCAGATTCTCATACCTCTCCTCATACCTCATGACCGGTAACCAAAATCGTCATACATCCAGCAACCACTCAACCAGCATCCCGTCAAAGTCAACTCTTCTTGAACGCCTCATCTACAACCGTTTGAGTTGCTACCTCACTGACAACAGCCTTCTTGATCCCCTACAATCTGGCTTCCGCCCACAACACTCAACTGAAACTGCCCTACGACCAACTCACCAACGACCTACATACTGCTAAAACCAATGGCCAGTACTCCATACTCCTCTCCATACTCTTAGACCTCTCTGCTGCCTTTGACACAGTTGACCACCCACTCCTCCTCAATAAACTCCACTCTCTTGGCCTACGTGACTCTGCTCTTTCCTGGTTCCCCTCCTACCTATCTCAGCACCTTCAGTGTCACAACAACAACATCTCCTCCGCTCCTCTGTCCCTTTCCGTTGGGGTGCCCCAAGGCTCTGTCCTTGGGCCCCTCCTATTCTCCCTCTATACCTCTTCCCTGGGCCAGTTGATAACTTCCCATGGCTTCGACTACCACCTCTATGCCGACGACACCCAACTCTATCTCTCAACTCCTCAACTCTGCTCCTCAATCTCCTCACGCATCACAAACCTACTGAATGACCTATCGGTATGGATGTCACGCCACTTCCTCAAACTCAATCTTTCTAAAACAGAGCTTCTAATATTTCCTCCTCCCCGGTCCCCTCCTCATGACTTTACCATTAAGATCAATGGCACAACCATTGGTCCTTCCACACATGCCAGGGTGCTGGGCATAATCCTAGACTCTGACCTCACTTTCAGCCCCCACATTCAATCACTGGCTAAATCTTGCCGCCTCAACCTCTGCAACATTGCAAAAATTCACCCCTTCCTGACTAACGAAACCACAAAACAACTTATTCACTCCTTGGTTATTTCCCGCCTTGATTACTGCAACTCCCTCCTCACCGGCCGACCGTTACACAGGCTATCCCCCCTTCAGTCTATCATGAATGCTGCTGCCAGACTTGTAGACCTTACTAATGGATCCACGTCTGCTGCCCCGCTCTGCCAATCCCTTCACTGGCTTCCCCTACCCCAGCGTATAAAATTCAAAATACCACAACATACAAGGCCATCCACCGCAGTGCCCCCAGCTACATCGCCAATCTCATCCGTAGATATCACCCCAATCGTCCTCTACGCTCCTCTCAAGACCTCCTTCTCTCTAGCTCCCTTGTTACCTCCTCCCATGCTCGCCTACAGGACTTCTCCAGAGCCTCTCCCATCCTCTGGAACTCCATGCCCCAGAATGTCAGGTCAGCCCCCACCCTGTCCGCCTTTAGGCGATCCTTGAAAACTCACTTATTCAGGGAAGCCTCCCCCACCCCCACCTGAGACCTGTGCTTGAGCCACCGCTATCAGATCATCCCCTGCAGCCATTACCTTTTGTATCACCTCCCCCTCCCTTTAGATTGTAAGCTCTACGAGCAAGGCCCTCCTATTCCTTCTGTATTGAACTGTATTGTAATTGTACTGTGCCCCTTCGTTATTGTAAAGCGCTGCGCAAACTGTTGGCGCTATATAAATACTGTATAATAATAATAATAATAATCTATCTATCTATCTATTGATCTGTCTATCTATCTGTTTTTATATCTATTTATCTATGCAATGTTAACCTTGCACGATTGATAGGCACAACCTATTCTCCTCCATGTCCCTCTCTGGATTCTGGTGGAAAGGTGATATTTGAGGAATCGTCCTGATGAAGCCTTTTTCTCCCCTCTGTGAACTGGGAATATATTAACGAATGTCCTTGAGTCAGGAGAGGGAAAGCTTTCTTTTCAGGCGACGCTCGGTTAGCGGGACCCCGGTCTGCCCCTTTGGTCTCTGATATTTCTGTCATTCATTCCCCACAGAGAAACACCCAGAGTTGGAATTCATTATGAAGAGCAGGGGAGGAGGTTAACGCTCCGCACTTCATCTGAGTTATTTAAATGAGAGGAAATGCGTTTGTCAGTCCAGAAGTTTGAGGTCGCGGTTCTTCCCAGACGACCATGGCGTTCGCTTAGATCGCAGTGTTTTACAGCAGATATTTTGCCCTCTCCAAGCTGCCTGCCCAATGAAATGAACTCTGAATTTTTTTTTGCTCCGAAGTCGAGGAAATCTCCATAGAAACCGAATGGGGAGAAGAACATTGAAGGTTTCATTTGACAGAAGCGTTTGACTTGCTCTCCTGTAATCACCGCTCGATGTTCCTTCATTATTCGGGAACTTTCTGTCCCCATCCAGGCTCACGCTGGAGATGTCATCAACATTTCAGCCGAATTCAATAAATTCTCCAAAGCTGGAGTCAGGCGGCTTCTAGGGCCGCAATCGGTGATGAGGAAGAGGCCAAATCCTGAAGACTAAAGAGCCCTTTATATTTGCCATAGGGAAGGTTCTGCCCCCTGGGAGTGGACATCACAAGGGGTCACCTTTGTAAGCCCCTCCTCTGATCCCACCCACTTTATCAATGACTGCTGGATATCCATGCCCACCCTCTCCAATCAGAGAACCCTGATTGGCCACTGAAGAACTTGGAATGGACTATGGATGAGCGTTGAGAAGGTTTAGGCTGGAACTTTTCTGTATGGAAAAATTCAATTTTCCTGACCTTTGGCTTTATTCTCCGTACCGCCATCTTCCCTTAAAGAACAAAAATAAGAATATATTGCCTCTTATCAGATCGTGCCGTAAGGTGACAACGCTCATCACTGCTCTGTATCTATGGAGGACAAGGATTCAGAAACCCCCTCCTCTCCTCTTCTCTACACCATAGAAGGGAGGGGTTCTTTACTCTTCAGAAACATAAAAGAATGAGGGCAGAAGAAGACCAAGTCCATCAATTCTGCCTCCACTTACTGATGATCGACTCACTTCCTCTGCTGGAAGGCTGATCCAAGATAAGTGGGAACAATGTAACTGATAATGTGATACAATGTACAGGGAATATCCAATAATGGTCCGGGGAATATTCAATTATTGATTCAGGGAATATTCAATCAATGATTCAGGGAATATTCAATCAATGATCCAGGGAATATTCAATCAATGATCCAGGGAATATCCGATTATTGATCCAGGGAATATTCAATCAATGATCCAGGGAATATTCAATCAATGATCCAGGGAATATCCGATTATTGATCCAGGGAATATTCAATCAATGATCCAGGGAATATTCGATTATTGATTCAGGGAATATTTGATTATTGGAAAAGCATTTGGAAAGCATTTGCAGGGGTTGCATTTGCAGCTGGGGCTCTTTCTCAAAGTGGGGGTATTTCTATAGTGGGAGCACTTCTGACTCTGCACTTCTGACTCTGCACTTCTGACTCTGCACTTCTGACTCTGCACTTCTGACTCTGCACTTCTGACTCTGCACTTCTGACTCTGCACTTCTGACTCTTCACTTCTGACTCTTCACTTCTGACTCTGCACTTCTGACTCTGCACTTCTGACTCTGCACTTCTGACTCTGCACTTCTGACTCTGCACTTCTGACTTTGCACTTCTGACTCTGCACTTCTGACTCTGCACTTCTGACTCTGCACTTCTGACTCTGCACTTCTGACTTTTCACTTCTCACTCTGCACTTCTGACTCTGCACTTCTGACTCTGCACTTCTGACTCTGCACTTCTGACTCTGCACTTCTGACTCTGCACTTCTGACTCTGCACTTCTGACTCTGCACTTCTGACTCTGTACTTCTGACTCTGCACTTCTGACTTTGCACTTTTAAACCTGGACTTCTGACTCTGCACTTCTGACTCTGCACTTCTGACTCTGCACTTCTGACTCTGCACATCTGACTCTGCACTTCTGACTCTGCACTTCTGACTCTGCACTTCTGACTCTGCACATCTGACTCTGCACATCTGACTCTGCACTTCTGACTCTGCACTTCTGACTCTGCACTTCTGACTCTGCACAAAGCGAATGCACAAAGTGAATGAACACAAGAAAATACTTTGAAAAACACCACACAGATTACAGCAGGTGACCTCGTTTACCCTTTCAGCTCTTTCTCCCCTCTTAACATGCACTGTCTACCACTCCTTCTGACAGCTGTGTCCTCTATCCTTAAACTCTCTCTCCTCCACCCCTCTTCTCCACCCCACAGCTTATATTTATATATATCCCCCTCACTGCTATCCTTCCCTTATTACTGCACTCACCAACTCCTGCTAATTCTAAATCCACACACAAAATACTCCAGGACATTGGGTCATGACCCTTCATATAAATTGCACTCCCACATGACCTCCCTCACCCTTCTGCTTCTCCTGGCCTCTGGAGATATTTCCCCAAACCCTGGGCCTCCATCGTTTAACTCAATGCACCCACCGATTGCAGCCGCACTGCACACAATCTAATTCCCATTCCTCTTCTTCCCAAAACCAGACTCCCTTTCTCTTGCACAATTTGGAATGTCCGCTCGGTCTGTCACAAACTCACCTCTCTCCATGACCTTTTTATCGCTAACTCAATCTACTCGCCATTACCGAAATCTGGCTTCACAAATCCGACACTTCGTCTTCTGCTGCCCTATCCCATGGTGGTCTTCTCTGGACTCACTCCCCCAGACCCAGTGGACGCAAGGGAGGTGTTGGAATCCTTCTAGCCCCACATAGCACCTTTCAGGTACTTCACCCTCCTCCCTCTCTGTCTCTCTCCTCTTTTGAAGAACATTGCATTCGTCTTTTCTCCCCAGTCTCTCTAAGGGTTGCTGTGATCTACCGCCCCCCTGGACCGGTATCAACCTTTCTTGATGACTTCTCTGCTTTCTCTCTTCTGAAATCTCCACAATCATTGTTGGGGACTTCAACATCCCTATTAATACTAACATTCCTGATACTTCCAAACTTCTCAGTCTGACCTCCTCCTTTAACCTCAAGCAATGGATAAACGCCCCTACTCACTCTGAAGGCCATACCCTTGACCTGGTTTTCTCCCACCTTTGCACTCCATGCAACCTCTCCAGCTATCCATTCCCTCTCTCTGATCACCACCTTATTAGTTTCACTCTCTCCCTCTCCTCCACCGCCTCTCTCTCCAACCGCCTAACAGCTACCCAAAGAAACCTTCGCCACCTCAACCCTTCTCTTCTCTACTCTGCTACTGAGCACCTCTATGACAAAATCACACCCCTGTCCTGCACCGACCTCGCCACTGCTGTCTACAACACTTCACTTCTACCCTCAATGGATTCACAGGCCCCTCTCACTACTCACAGAAACGGGCCCGACCCCTTCACCCTTGGCAAACAGATGACACCAGAAGTCTGAAAAAACACAGCCATGCTCTTGAGCGCCTGTGGCGTACGACTAAATCTCAGAAAGATTTCAAGCAATATAAATCTGCCCTCCAAGAATACAATTCCAGGCTCCACTCTGCCAAGCAGACGTATTTTATCACTCTCATTAACAACTTATCACCCCGTCCTCGTCAATGCTTCTCTACCTTCAACTCTCTACTTCGTCCTCCTCGGCCTCCACCCACCAACTCACTGCCCAGGAGATCGCCAATCACTTCAAACAAAAGGACGAAACAATTTGCGAGGAGATCTCTGCTGTTCAGATACCCTCCATGCTTTACACTTCATGCCCACGGGTACAATCACTACTTCCCTCATTCGGCCCCACCACTTTAGATGAGGTTACTAAACCACTTGCTAACGTCAAACTAACCACCTGCCCACTGGATCTGTTCCCTTGCAAATACTACGCTCACCCTCTGGCTCTATTCTACCCTCTCTAACCCACATCTCCAATCTCTCCCTCTCTTCTGGCCTCTTCCCAACTCTCTAAAACATGCATTGGTCACCCCCCATAGTTAAAAAGCCTTCACTGGACCCAACCAATCCTAACAGCCTACGCCCCATCTCCTTGCTCCCCTTTTTATCCAAACTCCTTGAACGTCTGGTCTACAACCGACTGAGCGACCACCTTGCTGATAACGACCTTCTTGATCCTCCTCAGCCTGGATTTCGTCCTCAACACTCCACAGAAACTGCTCTTCTAAAACTAACAAACGATCTGCTAACAGCCAAACCCAATGGACACTTTTCTGTACTCTTGGAGCTTTCTGCTGCCTTTGATACGGTGGACCACCCCCTCCTCCTCCAAAACCTCCATGCCCTTGGTCTCCATGACTGTGCTCTTCGCTGGTTCTCCTCCTACTTATCCCACCGCACCTCTAGGGTTACAACTCTGCTTCCTCCTCTTCCTTTCTCTGTTGGGGTCCCCCAAGGTTCTGCTCTTGGGCCGCTCCTATTTTCAATCTACACCTCCTCCCTGGGTCAGCTGATGGCCTCCCATGGCTTCCAATACCATCTGTATGCTGAGGACACCCAAATCTCCCTCTCTACCCCTCAGCTCACTCCCTCAGTCACCTCGCGTATCACCAATTTACTAAGAGATATAGCGGTCTGGATGTCACTCCACTTCCTCAAACTTAATCTATCCAAAACTGAACTTATACATTTCCTCCACCACGTGCCCCTTCCCCCGACCTCTCTGTCATAATCAATGGCACAACTATCAGCCCATCTCCCCCATGCCAAGGTCCTAGGCGTAGTCCTGGACTCTGAACTTTCCTTTAATCCCCTCATCCAATCAATGTCCAAATCCTGCCACCTCAACCTCCGCAACATCTCCATAATGCGCCCCTTTCTCACCAACGACACCACAAAGCTCCTAATTCACTTCCTGGTCATCTCTTGACTACTGCAACTCCCTCCTCATTGGCTTACCTCTACATAGGCTCCTCCCCCCTTCAATCCATCATCAATGCTGCTGCCAGACTCATCCACCTTACCAATCGCTCTGCGTCTGCTGCCCCTCTCTGCCAATCCCTCCATTGGCTCCGCTCACCCAACAAATTCAATTCAAAATACAACAACCTACAAAGCCGTCCACAGCTCTGCCCCCAGAGACATCCCCAGCCTGGTCTCCAAATAGCGACCTAATTGTCCTCTCCGTTCCTCTCAAGACCTCCTGCTCTCCAGCTCCCTCGTCACCTCCTCCTTTGCTCGCCTCCAGGACTTTTCCAGAGCCTCTCCCATCCTATGGAACTCCTTACCCCAACCTGTCCGGTTATCTCCTACTCTGCTAGCTTTTACACGATCCTGAAAGCCCTCCTCTTCAGAGAAGCAAATCCTCCCCCCACAGTTATTACCTTTCCTATCACTCAACCCTCCCTCCTAGATTGTAAGCTCTCAGGATCAGGGCCCTCTGATTCCTCCTGTATTGATTTGTATTGTAATTGTACTGTCTGCCTTCATATTGTAAAGTGCTGCGCAAACTGCGATATATAAATCCCGTATAATAATAATTGATACAGGGAATATCCGATTATTGATACAGGGAATTTCTGATTATTGATACAGGGAATTTCTGATTATTGATCCAGGGAATTTCTGATTATTGATACAGGGAATTTCTGATTATTGATCCAGGGAATATCCAATTGCCTCCTGGGGGATCAGGAAGGAATTTTTTATCCCCCACTGGAACAAAATGGATCGTGCTTATTTGGGGGGGGGGGGTGCCTTCCTCTAGTCTAGATGAACTGTGGGTGTGGGGTTGTGTATATGGAGGGCATGGGGTTGTATATATGGAGGTTTTCTATTATTGATTGAACTAGAAGGACTTTTTTATCCTGACTATCCATGTAACTGATAACCATCAAATTGGAATATTTTTATGACTTCTTGAATTTATTGAAAGTCTGACTGTGTGATTCGCCTTTGATGAGAGGACCTTGGGGGTCCATGTGACTAGGAGCCGGATGTGATATCTAACAATGTATGGATAATTCCTCTCTGCAGACTGGATGGCCGGTCCTGGCCAGCTCTGTGTGCCCCACTGATGGGTCTTTAGGTTGAATTTCTGTTGATTTGTGGATCACAATCTCAGCAAGACTCTGATCTCAGACACAACTCCTGAACATAGTGGGTGTTTAGTGGCTCCTAGTTTATGTGTCAGCAGAAGATAGAAATGTAAGAGTTGAATCACATTTACATTTGTCTTCAGGATGCAGCCAACATATTGGAAATAAATTGTGGTGGAGCGGCCAGGATGTGTCAGTTTGCTATGAAACACTTACCTCGGGGTCCAGGCTCCACCATTCCCTGCACCCCCCCCCCCCCGCCATGTGACCTTCCTTTTCTTCTGGATCCACGGTTTTCATGCTTAGCCCATTGGCGCAGCACTGATGATGTCACTCCCATGGACACATGCTGGAGTTGCATTATTTCAGTGTTGGGGTCCTGGCCATGTACATCGCATAGAGAGAGTGTCATATGGAGAGATGCTGGTCACCTGTATTCTTTGGGGTCGATCTGAACATGAAAGCTGCTTTGGACCAATGCAGAACAAAGTAACGCTCTCGTCTCTTCTCCACGCTCTATCACATGACATCACAGGTCACCTGACACAGAACATTGAGGCAGGCAACTTCCCTGCACAGCTCTACCTTGTACAGCACTTCAGGACTCTGCAAAAGAGCCAATGGAGGTATCAGTGGGGTGGGCTGGTGGCATTAGAGGCAACCATGCAGTCAGGTGGCCCAGGCCGAAGCATACACCAGGAACCCAACACCTGCAACCTTTGCCATCATGTGGGGGACACCAAACTGACATCATAGTTCCATATCCCAAGGTGATAACATTATAGTTCCATAGGTCAAGGTGATGACATCATATAGATACCTTAAAATGAGGCTGGCGGCACTCCAGGCTTGATACAATATAAAAAAATGTATTTGAATTCCAAGAAGATCATTCAAAAAGTATACATGGAGCTGGATACAAATAGATAGGTAACGCGTTTCACACGTCTAGCGTGCTTAGTCACATAACATCATAGTTCCATAGGTCAAGGTGATGACATCATAGTTCCATAGGTTAAGGTGATGATGTCATAGTTCCATAGGTCAAGGTTGTGACGTCATAGTTGCATAGGGTGAAGGTGATGATGTCATAGTTCCATAGGTCAAGGTAATGACGTCATAGTTGCATAGGGTGAAGGTGATGATGTCATAGTTCCATAGCTCAAGGTGATGACATCATAGTTCCATACCCTAAGGTGATGACATGATAGTTCCATAGCTCAAGGTGATGACATCATAGTTCCATAGCTCAAGGAGATGACATCATAGTTCCATAGCTCAAGGTGATGACATCATAGTTCCATAGGTCAAGGTGATGACATCATAGTTCCATAGGTCAAGGTGATGACATTGTAGTTCCATAGCTCAAGGAGATGACATCATAGTTCCATAGCTCAAGGTGATGACATCATAGTTCCATAGGTCAAGGTGATGACATTGTAGTTCCATAGGTCAAGGTGATGACATCATAGTTCCATAGGTCAAGGTGATGACATTATAGTTCCATAAGTCAAGGTGATGACACAGTGGTGTAGTGGATAGCACTTTCGCCTGGCAGCAAAAGGGTCGCTGGTTTGAATCCCAACCACGACACTACCTGCCTGGAGTTTGCATGTTCTCCCTGTCCCTGCGTGGGTTTTCCGGGTACTCCGGTTTCCTCCCACACTACAAAGACATGCTGGTAGGTAAAATGGATCCTCTCTAAACTGCCCCTAGTATTTGTATGAATGTGAGTTAGGGACCTTAGATTGTAAGCTCCTGAGGGCAGGAACTGATATAAATCTATAATGTACATGTAAAGCGCTGCGTAAATTGACAGCGCTATATAAATACCTGAAATAATAATATAAGTTCCATAGGTCAAGGTGACAAAGCAAATGCTGAGAGAAGGAAAGAGCAGGGGGAGCAAAGGGATGACCTCATTAGAGTTCTGCTGCTCCCTCACTGTCCAATCACAAGCCAGGGCTGGGGAGGTGACCAGGCAGGATTACTTCTCTGCAGTAGATAGAAGTCAGGACTGTACGACCCACGCGCTGCTATCAATGTACAGACGAGGAAGAATTTCTGGTATGTAAATAAAAGATTTATACATTTTCTTCTACCAAAAGATCTGACCTGAAAATGTTTGTTTATCCTAATCTGGAGCTTTAGCGGAGCCATTGATCGATATTTCCCCAACTACTTCCCCTACGTTCATGTAGGAAGCCCCTAAGAGGAGTCACAAGACACCCTTCCTCTTTATACTAACATTGTTATAAGGTATAAAAGCAATAATAATACGATCATGAAATGACATCATCATGTAGAGGTGCAGGAAATGTGACCTTACCTTCGATGGTGGCTCTCTTGGGCAGGATGGTGATGGCCCCTTCAGCTACATCCTCCAGGTGGCTTATTGGGCCGAGTTTGGTCCCCCAGCTGTCCGATCCCACCCAGATGAAGTGCCCCACTTTGTCGGCTCTCTTCACTGCAGCCAAGACCTGTCTGGGGAAGATGAAGAAGGCATGTAACAGCCTCACACAAAGCGGACAATTCACTGCCTACCCAACATTCATGGAGGACCTCCCAAGGATCTGCCACAATCATGGAGGACCTCCCAAGGATCTGCCATATTCATGGAGGACCTCCCAAGGATCTGCCATAAACACGGGGGACCTCCCAAGGATCTACCACATTCATGGAGGACCTCCCAAGGATCTGCCACATTCATGGAGGACCTCCCAAGGATCTGCCACATTCATGGAGTACCTTCCAAGGATCTGCCACATTCATGGAGGACCTCCCAGTCCCAAGGATCTGCCACATTCATGGAGGACCTCCCAGTCCCAAGGATCTGCCACATTCATGGAGGACCTCCCAGTCCCAAGGATCTGCCACATTCATGGAGGACCTCCCAGTCCCAAGGATCTGCCACATTCATGGAGGACCTCCCAAGGATCTGCCACATTCATGAAGGACCTCCCAAGGATCTGCCACATTCATGAAGGACCTCCCAAGGATCTGCCACATTCATGGAGGACCTCCCAAGGATCTGCCACATTCATGGGGGACCTCCCAAGGATCTGCCACATTCATGGAGGACCTCCCAAGGATCTGCCACATTCATGGAGGACCTCCC
>BLSH010405505.1:6153-17440 GCA_018402905.1 Glandirana rugosa
ATGAAGAGACAAGGGGTACTGACAGGGGGGGGGGGGGGACGGGGGGGGACAGTCATGGGGAACAGAGAAGTATCCTACTCCTGGCCATTAATATGGAGCTGGTCCTCCCCACTATTAATATAGACCCCTAGCCTTCTCCAATGACAATTAATACAGAGTTGCCCCATCGCTATGGCTATTATGTGGAGTTCCCCCCTTTGTATCTATAACATCCTACGCTTATCTCTGCTTATCTGGGAAGAATTTCCTCAAGATTTTGGGGGCTGTCTGTGGAAATTTGTGGCCATTGGTGAGTGCAGGTACTGATGGTGGATGGGAAGACCTGGCTCACCATTGGAGTTCTAATTCATCCCAATCATTTTCAATAAGGATGAGGTCAGGACTCTGTGCAGGACACTTGAGTTCTTCCACACCAAACTGGTCACACCATGTCTTTATGGAGTTGTCCTCCTCTCCCCATGGCCATTAATATGAAGTTGTCCCCTTTGTGGCTATAACATCCTCCACCCTTCTGGAAGACTTTCCACAAGATTTTTGAAGTGTCTGTCGGAATTTGTCCCATTTGTGAGGTCGGGTACTGATGTTGGCTGGGAAGACCTGGCTCACATATTGGGCCTCACGTTGGGCACCAAAAAAAGACCTGGCTTGAAGTCAACATTCCAATCCATCCCAAAGGTGATCAGTAGGGATGAGGTCAGAGCTTTGTACGGGACACTTAAGTTCCTCCACACCAAACTGGTCACACCAAGTCTTTATGGAGATGGCTTTGTACACAGGTGGGGGGTTGGGCACAGTCATGCTGGAACAAAAAGGGGTCTTCACCAAACTGTTACCACAAGGCTGGAAGAGCACAATTGTCTCCAATGTCTTTGTATGATGGAGGACTACCAGGACCCTTCGCTGGAGATACCTGAACCCATTCATTTAGAGGGGTTCACATACTTTTTCCCATATAGTGGTAGATGTAAAGGTCAGGTCTCCATAAATGTTTGGCCATATAACATATAAATACTGTATGTTGGAACAGCGGCTTAGCAGTTAACACTTCTTTGCAGTACTGGCAGGGGCGTAACGATAGGGGTTGCAGGGGTTGCAATTGCAACCGGGCCCCATGGTCCAGGGGGCCCATGTGCCTCCCTTGTACAACTGAGTAGGAGGGGTGGCATTTAGAGGACCCGATCTCCTCCATTTTCCTCTATCCAGTTTACTTGTCTTCTGCTGTTCCCAGGGCCCCTGTGTGCTTCCCTGGTCCCCCTGGGGCCTGCTGCAGAACTTGTGAAAGGGCCCCACTGCAGTACCGTAATAAAGGGACCCACGATAGGCGTAAAGGGCCCCAGGATCAATGGGAAGAGGGGAGGGCCCTGGCTAGGGGTCAGGGGGCCCTTCATAATTTTTTGCACCGGGGCCCTGAAGGTTCTAGTTACGCCTCTGAGTACTGGGCTCCTCGGTTCCAATCCCAGCAAGGACAATATCTGCATGGTGATTGTGTGTGTGTCCTCCGTGTACTCCGGTTTCCTCCCACACTCAAAAGACAGACTGGGAGGTTAATTGGCTCCTGTGTAAAATCTATGTGAGCTAGGGCCGATAGAGTGTAAGCTCCTAGGGGCAGGGACTGATGTCACTGCGAAGCGTTGTGTATATTGTTGGCGCTATACCATATATTATATATCTGCAGGGTCGGGAGATATTGCGATGGTCCAATGTGACACGACGATTAGCTTGGAGAAAATGTTATTTAATTCTTCTCTTTCCAGGAGCGGCTGGCAGCGAGGAGCCATTGACCTCTTAAATAAATTAAGGAACATGGAGTTTGTGGCCTTTGTTGATAAGCGCTATTAGCTGGCAGGGGAAGCTCAGCTGTTTAATAAGAAGGAGCGAGCGGAGATGAGGGGGAGGGGGGGCAGGAGTGCGTCTGCTGTGCGCGGCTGTCAGCGCGGTGACAGATCAGGAGCAGGTAGGTAAAAATAGGACGGCGTGATTTCCCACCTTCTCAACGCCCGGAGAGGAGGAGACAAATTTCATTTCGGCTTTTATTCCAGCTAAGGAGGTTTAAATTAGATCAGGTGTCATAATCTCATCCCACGTTCAGCAGATGCTTCCTGATGCTGAGAGTCCCGTGATTCAGCAATGGATTCCATCCATGGTGGCTGAGGAGAACTACATTAATAAAGGTGTGACGGGGGAGGGGAGCTCTGCAATCAGCCCACCAGGACATGTACAGAACAGTACCACTTCAAAATATGGCTTTCCTGATGTTCTGTGTCCGGCCCCAACATACATAGGGGCCATTTATTTTATTCCAGGAGATGCTGGGTAGTCAAATAATCCCAAGTTCCTCACGTTTCTTGGTGCTCTTGTGGTTGGGTATCTACAGGAAATGTGCATTCTGGGGTCTCCACATCTGACTCATTGATTGCCAAGAGATCCCATTTTCATTTATGAATAAAATTAATATTATTGCAAATAGAATAGACAGGCAGAGATGTCAAGAGCACTAAAGGGCAGAATGGCCCCAGGAGCCGATAACTAGGGATAGGCAAAGTAATTTTGCCAAAATTAGTGTTTGGCTTAGCTTTAGTGTTAGTCTTAGGGCCAAAGTTAGGGTTAGAGTTAGGATTAGCCTTGGGGTTAGAATTGGGATTACAGTTAGGTTTAGCCTTGGTGTTAGAGTTGAGGCTAGAATTAGGGTTAGCCTTGGTGTTAGAGTTGGGGTTGGAGTTAGGGTTAGCCTTGGTGTTAGAGTTGGGGTTGGAGTTAGGGTTAGCCTTGGTGTTAGAGTTGGGGTTGGAGTTAGGGTTAGCCTTGGTGTTAGAGTTGGGGTTGGAGTTAGAGTTAGGGTTAGTCTTGGGGTTAGAGTTGGGGCTAGAAATAGGGTTAGCCTTGGTGTTAGTGTTGGGGCTAGAATTAGGGTTAGCCTTGGTGTTAGAGTTGGGGCTAGAGTTAGGGTTAGCCTTGGTGTTAGAGTTGGGGTTGGAGTTAGGATTAGTCTTGGTGTTAGAGTTGGGGTTGGAGTTAGGATTAGTCTTGGTGTTAGAGTTGGGGCTGGAGTTAGGATTAGTCTTGGTGTTAGAGTTGGGGTTGGAGTTAGGGTTAGTCTTGGGGTTAGTGTTGGGGTTGGAGTTAGGGTTAGTCTTGGGGTTAGAGTTAGGGTTAGCCTTGGTGTTAGAATTGGGGTTAGACTTAGTCTTAGCCTTGGTGTTAAAGTTGGGGTTGGAGTTAGGGTTAGTCTTGGGGTTAGTGTTGGGGTTGGAGTTAGGATTAGTCTTGGTGTTAGTGTTGGGGTTGGAGTTAGGATTAGTCTTGGGGTTAGTGTTGGACATTAACAAAAACTGACAGTGCTACCACGCTGTATTCCTTTTTTAAAATGGGGTTGAATACTTTAATGGCGCCCCGACCAAAGCCTCTGCAAGCCATAAGTATACGACAGTCAAACGAGCCGGCAGCTTGAAAGGTTAAAATCCAATCTTTATTGAAAATGATGTTGGGGTAAATATCCAGAAACAAAACAGTTGACGCATTTCAGTCTATACAGGTCTAAGTCATAACTAAGACTTGCTTATGCTGAAATGTGTCAATTATTTTGTTTCTGGATTTTTACCCCAACATCATTTTCAATAAAGATTGGATTTTAACCTTTCAAGCTGCCGGCTCTTTTGACTTTCAAGTGTTAGTGTTAGCCTTAGGATTTAGAGTTAGAGTTAAGGTTAGGGTTGGGGTTAGAGTTAGTGTTAGCCTTAGGGTTAGAGTTAGGATTAAAGTTGGGGTTTAGCCTTAGGGTTAGAGTTAGGGTCGGAGTTAAGTTTAGAGTTAAGGTTAGCCATAGGGTTTAGCCTTAGGATTAGCGTTATGGTTAAAGTTATTGTTAGCCTTAGGGTTAGCCGAAGGCTTAGAGTTAAGGTTAGGGCCAGTATTAGCCTTAGGGTTAGAGTTAGGGTGAGGGTTAAAGTTGGAGTTAGCAGTTTCATACATCCTAATCCCAGCTATATGGAGGGTTAGGGTCATTTTTTTATCTCAAGAACTGGTCCAGGACCTTTAGTTAGTTTAGTTAGAGCTTTTTAGTTTGGACCTTCTGTTTCCTTGGGAGTCGTTTAAAGTGAATTGCACCCTAAAATGTCACCAGCACAACCTTATTTCCGTCTTCCACGTGAATTCCAATGCATTTTGTGGATATGGTGAAATCTCAGCAAAACCTTCAAATTTCACTCATCTCCGCTGGAAACTATAAGAGGGAGAGGTGAGCATTGGGGTCCCTGGGAGTTGTACAAATCCCAGAGGTTTATCAGTCCCTCAAACTCCATTGGCTAATATGTCCCTATTGGGTGATCTATCCTTTAACATGGTTTCCTGCAAACGGAGGCTCGGCTGAGTCTATGTCTTTAGTAAATGAAGAGAGAGGAGGAAAGAGGTCTTCCCATCCTTTCTTATCAGGGTAAAAGACACGGCAATTAGAAAGGTTAATAAACCCCTGGCACAGGTTGTTCCCAGCAAGCAGAGTTGTCATCTACTAAAGCTGAAGATGTTCATTGGAACCATAAACCTTGATCGACATTTGCAGTGAATACCGTGAGCTTCCATAATTGTGGCCTGACAAGTCTCTGCCACAGCAAACCTGCTTATCATCTGTTGTTGCAATCACGAGTCTGACCCGAATCCAAACTGCTCACAGTTCACCGAATGGGAGAACTAAATGGCCAATTTGGGAAGTTCGCCCCCCCATCTGAACCCCCTGCTGCCATGGCCAGACGTCATTCATTCGGTTGCTGTAATACTACGGCCACTAAAAGAAGCTTCTGGCCACCCATTGGTTTGTTTTTCTTTGTAAACAAGCCGGCAGGCATCTTGGGTGGTGTCATTGACTAAGCACTGTCACCATATGTGGTCAATGAGGTCCGCCAGGTTCGATGTTCCCATTTCACCAGTGCTGATGACAGTTCTGCCAGGAGATGAGCATCATGCCTGATTTTATGTGGTCATCACCATGTGTGTGGTCAATGATTTCACCCAAGATACCCCAGCCACTTTGTTCCTCAATGCATTGGTGTTTGTCCCCCATGGCAGTGCTCAGCCATTTTTTCCAAAAGCTTGCAAATTGGCCTTGAAAAGTCCAGAAATAATAACATGGTTTGGCTCCTATAGAATTCAGTGGGGTTTGGGATTTGTGATTTATATCCCGTGTTGGGTGAACGTCCAGTGAACTAAACCTTGCTTAGTCGCAATGTCCAGAGACATTGAGGGAAGAGATGAGTCCAACTGGCCATCAGTCACTCTACAGGATATGGTGGGATCACTCCAAAGCAGGGGTCACATGACCATGGGATCAGTAAGATCTTTAGCCCCGGTGTGCATTTACCTTCAGCTCTCTCTCTTTGTCAATCCAATCATTCATGAATGAGCTGGGACTATAAACCTCTCCATCCTCCATCCGCCTGACAACATGGAGCCGGGCTCTGAAGGCATCATCAGAATTTATCAGTGCCATAAAGGCCTTCCTGGCTGCTTTTACATGTTAATTTTCGGCGCTGTCAGGACGAGTTACAATGAGAAAACAGACAAATTACCTTGACTTCCCGGGCAGAATTGGGCCCAGTATGAGCTATTTGCCTATTAACCGCAAATGACTGCCTCATAATTGGTTGCTCTCCCATCTCCGGGCTGTAACAGTATACAGTAATGTCATTTGGACAGCTTTTATTAAGTAATTTTGTTTTCAAGTGTGCGGAAAGAGCTGTAAACGCACGGTGGGGGAATGAGCGCTGTAGGTGCTGAGAGCGCCCAATGAGAGGGGCCGTATTTTACCTTTATTTGGTAAATCTGTGTTGTACGTTTTATTAGATGAATGTATCACTCTCTGCGCTGCCTTCACTTTTACTGTCTGCACCCTAAAAATGACACACACCCCATAAAACATTACTGATGTCCACAGTGTGCGCCGGTCTCAGGGGGGTCCGGGGGAAGATGAATGCTGACCATGAAGAAAGCCGACCTGGATTTGTCAGAGGTGCTCAGTCTACCTGTCTGTCCAATAAAACAAGAGGCCGGAGCCTCCCGGGATATCTCCTCCCGGACACAGGGATGGCCGGAGGTCAAATATATCATAGAATGGGGGACATGAAATCTTCCTGCACTGCTTCTGTTATATCCAGTGACTGAACAACTCGGGAGGACTCTGCTCCTTCCTCTAACTCCCCCCCTCCATCTTTATGCCTCCAGTGTTGGCCACCTGTGTTCCCTGTACACTCAGGGACTTTGACCCCTGTGCACTTCAGGGACCCCAATGTCCTCTACACTCCTCCTGTGTCTCCAGTCACTCCTGTGTCTCCAGTGATTCCTGTGTCTCCAGTGACTCCTGTGTCTCCAGTGATTCCTGTGTCTCCAGTGACTCCTGTGTCTCCAGTGACTCCTGTGTCTCCAGTGACTCCTGTGTCTCCTGTGATTCCTGTGTCTCCAGTGACTCCTGTGTCTCCAGTGACTCCTGTGTCTCCAGTGACTCCTGTGTCTCCAGTGACTCCTGTGTCTCCAGTGACTCCTGTGTCTCCAGTGACCCCTGTGTCTCCAGTGACTCCTGTGTCTCCAGTGACTCCTGTGTCTCCAGTGACTCCTGTGTCTCCTGTGATTCCTGTGTCTCCAGTGACTCCTGTGTCTCCAGTGACTCCTGTGTCTCCAGTGACTCCTGTGTCTCCAGTGACCCCTGTGTCTCCAGTGACTCCTGTGTCTCCAGTGACTCCTGTGTCTCCAGTCACTCCTGTGTCTCCAGTGACTCCTGTGTCTCCAGTGACTCCTGTGTCTCCAGTGACTCCTGTGTCTCCAGTGACTCCTGTGTCTCCAGTGACCCCTGTGTCTCCAGTGACTCCTGTGTCTCCAGTGACCCCTGTGTCTCCAGTGACTCCTGTGTCTCCAGTGATTCCTGTGTCTCCAGTGACTCCTGTGTCTCCAGTGACTCCTGTGTCTCCAGTGACCCCTGTGTCTCCAGTGACTCCTGTGTCTCCAGTGATTCCTGTGTCTCCAGTGATTCCTGTGTCTCCAGTGACTCCTGTGTCTCCAGTGACTCCTGTGTCTCCAGTGACTCCTGTGTCTCCAGCAGGGGAGGGCTGGGCCAGGGGGCAGGGTGGCAATTGCCCCCCAGGCCACCCTAACTTTCATTCAAAATGGCCGACAGCCTTGTGGAGGAAGGAAGTAGGGGCCAGAGGCGTAGCTACCAACTAACTGCAGGCAAGGGGGGGGCACTGGTGAGGCTGCATTGATGGGCACAGGTGAGGCTGCATTGATAGGCACTGGTGAGGCTGCATTGGTGGCTGGTGAGGCTGCATTGATGAACTCTTTTTGTTAAAGCTCCTTTGTTGCTATTAACATTAAATGATGTTACCACATTCTATCATATTTGTCTTGCTTCATAACACCAATATCCATTATAACTAGTTCAACGGGCCACTTGACTGGACTTGCCCCCCAGGCCTAAGGCTGCCAGCCCTCCCCTGGTCTCCAGTGACCTCTGGGTCTCCAGTGACTCCTGTGTCTCCAGTGACCCCAGTGTCTCCAGTGACTCCTGTGTCTCCAGTGACTCCTGTGTCTCCAGTGACCCCAGTGTCTCCAGTGACTCCTGTGTCTCCAGTGACTCCTGTGTCTACAATGACCTCTGTGTCTCCAGTGACTCCTGTGTCTCCAGTGACTCCTGTGTCTCCAGTGACCCTTATGATCCTGTGAATCCTGTGTCTTCAGTGACCCCTGTGATCCTGTGACTCCTGTGTCTTCAGTGACCCCTATGATCCTGTGACTCCTGTGTCTCCTGTGTCTCCAGTGACCCCTATGATCCTGTGATTTCTGTCTCCGGTGACCCTTATGATCCTGTGACTCCTGTGTCCCCAATGACCCCTATGATCCCGTGATTCCTGTGTCCCCAACGACCCCTATGATCCTGTGACTCCTGTGTCCCCAGTGACTCCTATGATCCTGTGACTCCTGTGTCCCCAGTGACCCTTATGATCCTGTGACTCCTATGATCCTGTGACTCCATTGTCCCCAGCAACCCCTATGATCCTGTGACTTCTGAGTCTCCAGTGACCCCTATGATCCTGTGACTCCTGTGTCCACAGTGACTCCTATGATCCTGTGACTCCTGTGTCCCCATGAACCCCTATGATCCTGTGACTCCTGTGTCCCCAGTGACTCCTATGATCCTGTGACTCCTGTGTCCCCAGTGACCCCTATGATCCTGTGACTCCTGTGTCCCCAGTGACCCTGTGACTCCTGTGTCCCCAGTGACCCTTATGATCATGTGACTTCTGTGTATCCAGTGACTCCTATGATCCTGTGACTCCTGAGTCCCCAATGACCCCTATGATCCTGTGACTCCTGTGTCCCCATGGACTCCTATGATCCTGTGATTCCTGTGTCCCCCATGGACTCCTATGATCCTGTGACTCCTGTGTCCCTAGTAAATCCAGGGTCTCCAGTACCCCCTGCAATTCTGTATCTCTAGTAACCCCAACACTCCTGAGGCACCCACTGACCCCTGAGATTCCTATGTCACCGAGTGACCTTATCCCCCCTGTGCACCCTGAATGCCCGTGTGACCCTCGGTTCCTCCATACAGCCTCAAGTTTGCCATATGGACCTCTGGCCATCACAGTAACTATTGCCAAGTTAATAGCACTGCCAGCCAGCCAATAGGAATGAAGTAGTTTAAGGGTGTGCAGTATGGCAGTTACATTCCGGTTGGGGTAATCTCAGTCTAATCTGGCGCAGTGGGAGGGGCCATAGAATGAGGAAAAGAAGGAAACGTCGTTCATTCATGCAGAGCGGAGAGAATAAAGTATTCACAGCAGATACATTGCAAATAGAAGATGTGACAAAGGTGAGCTTACACTTTAAATCCTTATTATTGAATTCACCTACAAGGTGAACGTTGGCCGTCAGAGGGAGACGCAATCAATGGCGGTGTCATTCCTCAATTAACCTATTAAAATTCCTTTGTATTGTTCCTAAAATAAAGAATCCCCCAAGGAGCGGCCGCATTAAATACCAAACCGGCTTCAGGCTCTGCCATTCTCTTCCAATGATTGGATATCAGAGAGGAATCCCTGAGCAGAGGCGGGGGTGGTCCTCTGGCCTTGCACAGGAACCCTCTTCTGGTGCATTGTGGGTAGGATGAATGCTCCACACCATGTTCTCCTCTGATTGTCAGCTCCTTGCCCAAGCTCTACACCGGGTTCCCCTCTGATTGTCAGCTCCATGTCCAGGCTCTACGCTGGGTTCTCCTCTGATTGTCAGTTCCTTGCCCAAGCTCTACACCGGGTTCTCCTCTGATTGTCAGCTCCCTGCCCAAGCTCTATACCAGGTTCTCCTCTGATTGTCAGCTCCCTGCCCAGGCATCACACCATGTTCTCCTCTGATTGTCAGCTCCTTGCCCAGGCTCCACACCATGTTCTCCTCTGATTGTCAGCTCCCTGCCCAGGCTCCACACCATGTTCTCCTCTGATTGTCAGCTCCTTGCCCAGGCTCCACACCATGTTCTCCTCTGATTGTCAGCTCCCTGCCCAGGCTCCACACCATGTTCTCCTCTGATTGTCAGCTCCCTGCCCAAGCTCTATACCAGGTTCTCCTCTGATTGTCAGCTCCCTGCCCAGGCTCTACACCATGTTCTCCTCTGATTGTCAGCTCCCTGCCCAGGCTCCACACCATGTTCTCCTCTGATTGTCAGCTCCCTGCCCAGGCTCTACACCATGTTCTCCTCTGATTGTCAGCTCCCTGTCCAGGCTCTACACTGGGTTCTCCTCTGATTGTCAGCTCCCTGTCCAGGCTCTACGCCGGGTTCTCCTCTGATTGTCAGCTCCCTGTCCAGGCTCTACACTGGGTTCTCCTCTGATTGTCAGCTCCCTGTCCAGGCTCTACACTGGGTTCTCCTCTGATTGTCAGCTCCCTGTCCAGGCTCCACACCATGTTCTCCTCTGATTGTCAGCTCCCTGCCCAGGCTCTACACCATGTTCTCCTCTGATTGTCAGCTCCCTGCCCAGGCTCTAAGCCGGGTTCTCCTCTGAAGGTCATCTCCCTGCCCAGGCTCCACATCATGTTCTCCTCTGATTGTCAGATCCCTGCCCAGGCTCTACGCCGGGTTCTCCTCTGAATGTCAGCTCCCTGCCCAGGATCCACACCGGGTTCTCCTCTGATTGTCAGCTCCCTGCGCAGGCTCTAAGCCGGGTTCTCCTCTGATTGTCAGCTCCCTGCCCAGGCTCTAAGCCGGGTTCTCCTTTGATTGTCAGCTCCCTGCCCAGGCTCCACGCCATGTTCTCCTCTGATTGTCAGCTCCCTGCCCAGGCTCTACACCGGGTTCTCCTCTGATTGTCAGCTCCCTGTCCAGGCTCTACGCCGGGTTCTCCTCTGATTGTCAGCTCCCTGTCCAGGCTCCACGCCCCGTTCTCCTCTGATTGTCAGCTCCCTGTCCAGGCTCTACACTGGGTTCTCCTCTGAATGTCAGCTCCCTGTCCAGGCTCTACGCCGGGTTCTCCTCTGATTGTCAGCTCCCTGTCCAGGCTCCACGCCATGTTCTCCTCTGATTGTCAGCTCCCTGTCCAGGCTCTACACTGGGTTCTCCTCTGATTGTCAGCTCCCTGTCCAGGCTCTACGTCGGGTACTCCTCTGATTGTCAGCTCCCTGCCCAGGCTCTGCTATACACATTTCAGTTATAATTACAAAAATGGAGGATAATCCAAGGCACGGCGTGGTATCTCCTCCTGGAGGGAGTCGGGGGCGGCGGGCATTCTGTTCTCCAGGAGATGAATTGCCGCTTGTTTTCCGCTCTCCCCGGTTATCTCCTCCAAGTGGAAACATTTCATGAAAGTATTTCCTGATAGTCACCTGAATCCACCACTTAATTCAATGACTTTAATTGGATAATTAAAAGGACAACCCGGGAGTGCCTGATAGTGACACAAAATTACCAACCAGATAGGCGGAGAGGAGCTCTTCCTGATCTTTGTTTTTGGACGCAACAATTGGGGGAAAAAATAAAATCCCTTAAAATGTGCGACCAGCCATCCCCCCCCAATTCCCCATTCTCCTCATCCTCCCCCATTGTCCTCCATTCCACCCCCCTCCCCCATTCTCCTCATCCTCCCCCATTCTCCTCCATTCCACCCCCTCCCCCATTCTCCTCATCCTCCCCCATTCTCCTCCATTCCACCCCCTCCCCCATTCTCCTTCATTCCACCAATAGTCAAAGAAAAGAAAACAAATGCAGCCGCCACATCTAACGATTGGTAAGATGGAATATATGACATGGATCTGAGCTCAT
>BLSH010405510.1:71863-83498 GCA_018402905.1 Glandirana rugosa
ACACCACTACTACACTGCTACTACACTACTACACTGCTACTACACTACTACACTACTACTACACTACTACTACACTACTACACCACTACTACACTACTACTACACTACTACTACACTACTACTACACTGCTACTACACTACTACTACACCATTACTACACTACTACACCACTACTACTACACCACTACTACACTACTACTACAAGACTTCTACACTACTACTACACTACTACTGCTATACCTCTACTACACCACTACTACACTACTACTACTACACCCCTACTACACTACTACTACACTACTGCTACACCAGTACTACACTACTACTACACTACTAAACTACTACTACACCACTACTACACCACTACTACACTACTACTACACCACTACTACACTACTACTACCCCACTACTACTACACCACTAGTACACTACTACTGAAAGACTTCTACACTACTACTCCACTACTACTACTACACTACTACACTACTACTACACTACTACTACTACACTACTACACTACTACTACACTACTACTACTACACTACTACTACACTGCTACACTACTACCACACCACTGCTACACCACTACTACTACACCACTAGTACACTACTACTACTACTACACTACTACTACTACACTGCTACTACACTACTTCTACACTACTACTACACTACTACTACTACACTACTACACTACTACTACACCACTACTACTACACCACTGCTACACCACTACTACTACACCACTAGTACACTACTACTGCAAGACTTCTACACTACTACTAGACTACTACTGCTATACCTCTACTACACCACTACTACACTACTACACTCCTACTACACTACTACTACTACTCTACTGCTACACCACTACTACACTACTACTACTACACTACTACTACACCACTACTACCCTACTACTACACCACTACTACTCTACTACTACACTACTATTACACAACTACTACACTACTACTACACCACTACTACACTACAACTGCACCACTTCTACACTACTGCTACACCACTTTAACACCACTACTACACTACTACACCACTACACCACTACTACACTACTGCTGCTACACTACTACTACACCACTACTACAGTACTACTACTACACCACTACTACACTACTACTACTACCTCACCACTACTACACTACTGCTACACTACTACTACACCACTACTACACTACTACACTACTACTACTACTACTACTACACTACTACTACTACACTGCTACTACACTACTACTACACTGCTACTACACTACTACTACTACACTACTACTACACCACTACTACACTGCTACTACACCACTACTACACTACTACTACACCACTACTGCTACACCACTGCTACACCACTACTACTACACCACTAGTACACTACTACTGCAAGACCCCTACACTACTACTACACCACTACACCATTACTACACTACTAGTACACCACTACTACACTACTACACCACTACACTACTACTACACTACTACTACACCACTACTACACTACTACTACTACAAGACTACACTACTACTATACTACTGCTATACCTCTACTACACTACTACTACACCACTACTACACTACTGCTACACCACTACTACACTACTACTACTACACCACTGCTACACTACTACTACTACACTACTACTACACCACTACTACACTACTACTACACCACTACTACACTACTACACCACTACTACACTACTACTACACCACTACACTACAACTACACCACTACTACACCACTTCTACACTACTACACTACTACTACACTACTACTACACCACTACTGCACTACTACTGCTATACCTCTACTACACTACTAATACACCACTACTACACTACTGCTACACCACTACTACACTACTACTACACCACTACTACACTACTACTACACCATTACTACACTACTACTACACCACTACACCACTACTACACTACTACACCACTACTATACTACTACACCACTACTACCCCACTACTACTACACCACTAGTACACTACTACTGAAAGACTTCTGCACTACTACTACACTACTACTACTACACTACTACACTGCTACTACACTACAACTACACTACTACTACTACACTGCTACTACACTACTACTACACTACTACTACACTACTACTACACTGCTACACTACTACCACACCACTGCTACACCACTACTACTACACCACTAGTACACTAGTACTGAAAGACTTCTTCACTACTACTACACTACTACTACTACACTGCTACTACACTACTTCTACACTACTACTACACTACTACACTACTACTACACCACTGCTACACCACTACTACTACACCACTAGTACACTACTACTGCAAGACTTCTACACCACTACTACACTACTACACCCCTACTACTCTACTGCTACACCACTACTACACTACTACTACTACACTACTACTACACCACTACTACCCTACTACTACACCACTACTACACAACTACTACACTACTATTACACCACTACTACACTACTACTACACCACTACTACACTACAACTACACCACTTCTACACTACTGCTACACCTTTTTAACACCACTACTACACTACTACACCACTACACCACTACTACACTACTGCTGCTACACTACTACTACACCACTACTACACTACTACTACAGTACTACTACACTACTACTACTACACCACTACTACACTACTACTTCTACCTCACCACTACTACACTACTGCTACACTACTACTACACCACTACTACACTACTACTACACTACTACTACTACTACTACACTACTACTACACTACTACTACACTACTACTACACTGCTACTACACTACTACTACACTACTACTACACCACTACTACACTGCTACTACACTACTACTACACTACTACTACTACACTGCTACTACACTACTACACTGCTACTACACTACTACTACACTACTACTACTACACTGCTACTACACTACTACTACACTACTACTACACCACTACTACACCACTACTACACTACTACTACACCACTACTACACCACTACTACACTACTACTACACTACTGCTACACCAGTAGTACACTACTACACCACTACTACTACACCACTGCTACACCACTACTACTACACCACTAGTACACTACTACTGCAAGACTCCTACACTACTACTACACCACTACACCATTACTACACTACTAGTACACCACTACTACACTACTACTACTACACCACTACACTATTACTACACTACTACTACACCACTACTACACTACTACTACAAGACTACACTACTACTACACTACTACTGCTATACCTCTACTACACTACTACTACACCACTACTACACTACTACTACATCACTGCTACACTACTACTACACTACTACACTACTACTACCACACCACTACTACACTACTACTACACCACTACTACACTACTACACCACTACTACACTACTACTACACCACTACACCACTACACCATTACTACACTACAACTACACCACTACTACACCACTACTACACCACTTCTACACTACTACACTACTACTACACTACTACTACACCACTACTACACTACTACTGCTATACCTCTACTACACTACTACTATACCACTACTACACTACTGCTACACCACTACTACACTACTACACCACTACTACAATACTACTACACCACTACTACACTACTACTACACCATTACTACACTACTACTACACCACTACTACACTACTACACTACTACTACACCACTACTATGCTACTACACCACTACTACACTACTACTACACCACTTCTACACTACTGCTACACCACTTTTACACCACTACTACACTACTACTACACCACTACACCACTACTACACTACTACTACACCACTACTACACTACTACTACTACACCACTACTACACTACTATTACACCACTACTACACTACTGCTACACCACTTCTACACTACTACTACACCACTACTACACGACTACTACACCACTACTACACTACTACTACACCACTTCTACACTACTACTACACCACTACTACACTACTACTACACTACTGCTATACCTCTACTACACCACAACTACACTACTACTACACCACCACTACTACACTACTGCTATACCTCTACTACACCACTACTACACTACTACTTCACTACTGCTATACCTCTACTACACCACTACTACTACACCACGACTACACTACTGCTACACCACTACTACTACTACACCACTACTACACTACTACTACACCACTACTACACCACTTCTACACTACTACTACACCACTAATACACCACTACTTCACTACTGCTACACCACTTTTACACCACTACTACACTACTACTACACCACTACTACACTACTACTACACCACTACTACACTACTACTTCTACACCACTACTACACTACTACTACACTACTACTACTACACCACTACTACACCACTTCTACACTACTACACTACTACTACACTACTACTACACCACTACTACTACACTACTTCTACAGTACTACTACACCACTGCTACACTACTACTACTACAATACTACTACACTACTACTACACTACTACACTACTACTACTACACTACTTCTACACTACTACTACTACACCACTTCTACACTACTACTACACTACTACTACTACACCACTGCTACACCACTACTACACCACTACTACACTACTACTACACCACTTCTACACTACTACATTACTACTACACCACTGCTACACCACTACACTACTACTACACTACTACTACTACTACACTACTACTACACCACTTTCAGGCCTCTGGTACATCACTACTAATACACTACTACTACACTACTACACTACTATTACACCACTACTACACCACTGCTATACCACTACTACTACACTACTACTACTACACCACTACTAAACTACTACTACACTACTACTACACCACTGCTACACCACTACTACTACAACACTACCACACCACTGCTACACCACTACTACTACACTACTACTACACCACTACCACACCACTGCTACACCACCACTACTACTACTACTACACTACTACTACACCACTACTACTGCACCACTACTACACCACTGCTACACTACTACTACACCACTACTACTACACCACTACTACACTACTACTACTACACCACTATTACACTACTACACCACTTCTACACCACTACTAATACACTACTACCACTACACCACTACTACACTACTACTACTATACTACTACTACACCACTACTACACTACTAATACACTTCTGGGTCCTGTGCCTGAGCTGCATTCTGAATACAGAAGGTCGGCCTCTGGGCATTCAGAGATCGCTTTGCAGTTACTCCAGGAATGCACAGCACTCTCTGATTGGATGAGGTGAGGGTGTGATGTCACTGTCCCACCTCTCCACCCCCTCCAATCATAGAACACCTGGCAATCACTGAGAAATTGCAAAGCGATCTCTGAATGGCACCTCTACCCAGCGGCTGCTCACTTTTGTTCAGGATTCAGCAAGACAGCTGTTAATTACGGGACCCAGAAGATAGTAGACAGTAGTAGCAGTGTAGTAGTGCTGTAGTAGAGGTGTAGTAGTGGGGTAGTATTGCTGTAGTAGAGGTGTAGTAAGGATGTAGTAGTGGTGTTGTAAGGGTGCAGTATTGCTGTAGCAAGGGTGTAGTAGTGGTGTAGTATTGCTGTAGTAGAGGTGTAGTAAGGGTATAGTAGTGGTGTAGTATTGCTGTAGTAGAGGTGTAGTAGTGGTGTAGTATTGCTGTAGTAAGGGTGTAGTAGTGGTGTAGTATTGCTGTAGTGTGTAGTAGTGGTGTAGTATTGCTGTAGTAGAGGTGTAGTAAGGGTGTAGTAGTGGTGTAGTATTGCTGTAGTAGAGGATTAGTAAGGGTGTAGTAGTGGTGTAGTATTGCTATAGTAGAGGTGTAGTAGTGGTGTAGAATTGCTGTAGTAGAGGTGTAGTAAGGGTGTAGTATTGGTGTAGTAGTGGTGTAGCATTGCTGTAGTAATGATGTAGTAGCAGTGTAGTATTGCTGTAGTAGAGGTGTAGTATTGCTGTAGTAGAGGTGTAGTAAGGGTGTAGTAGTGGTGTAGTATTGCTGTAGTAGAGGTATAGTAGTGGTGTAGTATTGCTGTAGTAGAGGTGAAGTAAGGGTGTAGTATTACTGTAGTAGAGGTGTAGTATTGCTGTAGTAGAGGTGAAGTAGTGGTGTAGCATTGCTGTAGTAGATGTGTTGTAGTGGTGTAGTATTGCTGTAGTAGAGGTGAAATAAGGCTGTAGTAGTGGCATAGTATTGCTGTAGTAGAGGTGTAGTAAGGGTGTAGTAGTGGCGTAGTGTTGCTTTAGTAGAGGTGTAGTAGTGGTGTAGTATTGCTGTAGTAGTGGTGTAGTATTGCTGTAGTAGAGGTGTAGTAACAGTGTAGTAGTGGTGTAGTAATGCTGTAGTAGATGTGTAGTAGTGGTGTAGTAGAGGTGTAGTAGTGGTGTAGTATTGCTGTAGTAGAGGTGTAGAAAGGGTGTAGTAGTGGTGTAGTATTGCTGTATTAGAGGTGTAGCAGTGGCGTAGTATTGCTGTAGTAAGGGTGTAGTAGTGGTGTAGTATTGCTGTAGTAGAGGTGTAGTAGTGGTGTAGTATTGCTGTAGTAAGTGTGTAGTAGTGGTGTGGTATTGCTGTAGTAAGGGAGTAGTAGTGGTGTAGTATTGCTGTAGTAGAGGTGTAGTAAGGGTGTAGTAGTGGTGTAGTATTGCTGTAGTAGAGGTGTAGTAGTGGTGTAGTATTGCTGTAGTAAGGCTGTAGTAGCTATGTAGTATTGCTGTAGTAGTGGTGTAGTATTGCTGTAGTAGTGGTGTTGTATTGCTGTAGTAGAGGTGTAGTAAGGGTGTAGTATTGCTGTAGTAGAGGTGTAGTAGTGGTGTAGTATTGCTGTAGTAAGGCTGTAGTAACTATGTAGTTTTGGTGTAGTAGTGGTGTAGTATTGCTGTAGTAGTGGTGTAGTATTGCTGTAGTAGAGGTGTAGTAAGGGTGTAGTATTGCTGTAGTAGAGGTGTAGTAGTGATGTAGTATTGCTGTAGAAGAGGTGTAGTATTGCTGTAGTAGTGGTGTATTATTGCTGTAGTAGAGGTGTAGTATTGCTGTAGTAGAGGTGTAATAGTGGTGTAGTATTGCTGTAGTAGAGGTGTAGTAAGGGTGTAGTAGTGGTTTAGTATTGCTGTAGTAGAGGTGTAGTAGTGGTGTAGTATTGCTGTAGTAGTGGTGTAGTATTGCTGTAGTAGTGGTGTAGAATTGCTGTAGTAGAGGTGTAGTAAGGGTGTAGTATTGCTGTAGAAAAGGTGTAGTATTGCTGTAGTAGAGGTGTAGTAAGTTTGTAGTAGTGGTGTAGTATTGCTGTAGTAGAGGTGCAGTAGTGGTGTAGTATCACTGTAGTAGAGGTGTAGTAGTGGCATAGTATTGCTGTAGTAAGGGTGTAGTAGTGGTGTAGTATTGCTGTAGTAGAGGTGTAGTAGTGGTGTAGTATTGCTGTAGTAAGAGTGTAGTAGTGGTGTAGTATTGCTGTAGTAGAGGTGTAGTAAGGGTGTAGTCGTGGTGTAGTATTGCCGTAGTAGAGGTGTAGTAGTGGTGTAGTATTTCTGTAGTAAGGCTGTAGTAGCTATGTAGTATTGCTGTAGTAGTGGTGTAGTATTGCTGTAGTAGTGGTGTAGTATTGCTGTAGTAGAGGTGAAGTAAGGGTGTAGTATTGCTGTAGTAGAGGTGTAGTAGTGATGTAGTATTGCTGTAGAAGAGGTGTAGTATTGCTGTAGTAGTGGTGTATTATTGCTGTAGTAGAGGTGTAGTATTGCTGTAGTAGAGGTGTAGTAAGGGTGTAGTATTGCTGTAGTAGAGGTGTAATAGTGGTGTAGTATTGCTGTAGTAGAGGTGTAGTAAGTTTGTAGTAGTGGTGTAGTATTGCTGTAGTTGAGCTGCAGTAGTGGTGTAGTATCGCTGTAGTAGAGTAGAGGTGTAGTAGTGGCGTAGTATTGCTGTAGTAAGGGTGTAGTAGTGGTGTAGTATTGCTGTAGTAGAGGTGTAGTAGTGGTGTAGTATTGCTGTAGTAAGTGTGTAGTAGTGGTGTAGTATTGCTGTAGTAAGAGTGTAGTAGTGGTGTAGTATTGCTGTAGAAAAGGTGTAGTATTGCTGTAGTAGAGGTGTAGTAAGTTTGTAGTAGTGCTGTAGTATTGCTGTAGTAGAGGTGTAGTAGTGGTGTAGTATTGCTGTAGTAGCGGTGTAGTATTGCTGTAGTAGAGGTGTAGTAGTGGTGTAGTATTGCTGTAGTAGTGGTGTAGTATTGCTGTAGTAGTGGTGTAGAATTGCTGTAGTAGAGGTGTAGTAAGGGTGTAGTATTGCTGTAGTAGAGGTGTAGTAGTGGTGTAGTATTGCTGTAGTAAGAGTGTAGTAGTGGTGTAGTATTGCTGTAGTAGAGGTGTAGTAAGGGTGTAGTAGTGGTTTAGTATTGCTGTAGTAGAGGTGTAGTAGTGGTGTAGTATTGCTGTAGTAAGGCTGTAGTAGCGGTGTAGTATTGCTGTAGTAGAGGTGTAGTAGTGGTGTAGTATTGCTGTAGTAGTGGTGTAGTATTGCTGTAGTAGTGGTGTAGAATTGCTGTAGTAGAGGTGTAGTAAGGGTGTAGTATCGCTGTAGTAGAGTTGTAGTAGTGGTGTAGTATTGCTGTAGAAAAGGTGTAGTATTGCTGTAGTAGAGGTGTAGTAAGTTTGTAGTAGTGCTGTAGTAGAGGTGCAGTAGTGGTGTAGTATCACTGTAGTAGAGGTGTAGTAGTGGCGTAGTATTGCTGTAGTAAGGGTTTAGTAGTGGTGTAGTATTGCTGTAGTAGAGGTGTAGTAGTGGTGTAGTATTGCTGTAGTAAGAGTGTAGTAGTGGTGTAGTATTGCTGTAGTAGAGGTGTAGTAAGGGTGTAGTAGTGGTTTAGTAATGCTGTAGTAGAGGTGTAGTAGTGGTGTAGTATTGCTGTAGTAAGGCTGTAGTAGCAGTGTAGTATTGCTGTAGTAGAGATGTAGTAGTGGTGTAGTATTGCTGTAGTAGTGGTGTAGTATTGCTGTAGTAGTGGTGTAGAATTGCTGTAGTAGAGGTGTAGTAAGGGTGTAGTATCGCTGTAGTAGAGTTGTAGTAGTGGTGTAGTATTGCTGTAGAAAAGGTGTAGTATTGCTGTAGTAGAGGTGTAGTAAGTTTGTAGTAGTGCTGTAGTATTGCTGAAGTAGAGGTGCAGTAGTGGTGTAGTATCACTGTAGTAGAGGTGTAGTAGTGGCGTAGTATTGCTGTAGTAAGGGTGTAGTAGTGGTGTAGTATTGCTGTAGTAGAGGTGTAGTAGTGGTGTAGTATTGCTGTAGTAAGAGTGTAGTAGTGGTGTAGTATTGCTGTAGTAGAGGTGTAGTAAGGGTGTAGTAGTGGTGTAGTATTGCTGTAGTAGAGGTGTAGTAGTGGTGTAGTATTGCTGTAGTAAAGCTGTAGTACCTATGTAGTTTTGGTGTAGTAGTGGTGTAGCATTGCTGTAGTAGTGGTGTAGTATTGCTGTAGTAGTGGTGTAGTATTGCTGTAGTAGAGGTGTAGTAAGGGTGTAGTATTGCTGTAGTAGAGGTGTAGTAGTGATGTAGTATTGCTGTAGAAGAGGTGAAGTATTGCTGTAGTAGTGGTGTATTATTGCTGTAGTAGAGGTGTAGTATTGCTGTAGTAGAAGTGTAGTAAGGGTGTAGTATTGCTGTAGTAGAGGTGTAATAGTGGTGTAGTATTGCTGTAGTAGAGGTGTAGTAAGGGTGTAGTAGTGGTTTAGTATTGCTGTAGTCGAGGTGTAGTAGTGGTGTAGTATTGCTGTAGTAGTGGTGTAGTATTGCTGTAGTAGTGGTGTAGAATTGCTGTAGTAGAGGTGTAGTAAGGGTGTAGTATTGCTGTAGTAGAGGTGTAGTAGTGGTGTAGTATTGCTGTAGAAAAGGTGTAGTATTGCTGTAGTAGAGGTGTAGTAAGGGTGTAGTATTGCTGTAGTAGAGGTGTAGTAGTGGTGTAGTATTGCTGTAGTAAGGGTGTAGTAGTGGTGTAGTATTGCTGTAGTAAGGCTGTAGTAGCGGTGTAGTATTGCTGTAGTAGAGGTGTAGTAGTGGTGTAGTATTGCTGTAGTAGTGGTGTAGAATTGCTGTAGTAGAGGTGTAGTAAGGGTGTAGTATTGCTGTAGTAGAGATGTAGTAGTGGTGTAGTATTGCTGTAGAAAAGGTGTAGTATTGCTGTAGTAGAGGTGTAGTAAGGGTGTAGTATTGCTGTAGTAGAGGTGTAGTAGTGGTGTAGTATTGCTGTAGTAAGGGTGTAGTAGTGGTGTAGTATTGCTGTAGTAGAGGTGTAGTAGTGGTGTAGTATTGCTGTAGGAAGAGTGTAGTAGTGGTGTAGTATTGCTGTAGTAGAGGTGTAGTAAGGGTGTAGTTGTGGTGTAGTATTGCCGTAGTAGAGGTATTGGTTGGTTGCATTGTCAGTGGATTGGTTGCATTGTCTGTGTATTGGTTGCATTGTCAGTGGATTGGTTGCATTGTCAGTGGATTGGTTGCATTGTCAGGGGATTGGTTGCATTGTCAGTGCATTGGCTGCATTGTCAGTGGATTGGTTGCATTGTCAGGGGATTGGTTGCATTGTCAGTGGATTGGTTGCATTGTCAGTGGATTGGTTGCATTGTCAGTGGATTGGTTGCATTGTCTGTGGATTGGTTGCATTGTCTGTGGATTGGTTGTATTGTCAGTGGATTGGTTGCATTGTCAGGGGATTGGTTGTATTGTCTGTGGATTGGTTGCATTGTCAGGGGATTGGTTGCATTGTCAGTGGATTGGTTGCATTGTCTGTGGATTGGTTGCATTGTCTGTGGATTGGTTGTATTGTCTGTGGATTGGTTGCATTGTCAGGGGATTGGTTGCATTGTCTGTGGATTGGTTGCATTGTCAGTGGATTGGTTGCATTGTCAGTGGATTGGTTGCATTGTCTGTGGATTGGTTGCATTGTCTGTGGATTGGTTGCATTGTCTGTGGATTGGTTGCATTGTCAGGGGATTGGTTGCATTGTCTGTGGATTGGTTGCATTGTCAGTGCATTGGTTGCATTGTCAGTGGATTGGTTGCATTGTCCGTGGATTGGTTGCATTGTCAGGGGATTGGTTGTATTGTCTGTGGATTGGTTGCATTGTCAGGGGATTGGTTGCATTGTCTGTGGATTGGTTGCATTGTCAGGGGATTGGTTGCATTGTCTGTGGATTGGTTGCATTGTCTGTGGATTGGTTGCATTGTCTGTGGATTGGTTGCATTGTCAGGGGATTGGTTGCATTGTCTGTGGATTGGTTGCATTATCAGTGGATTGGTTGCATTGTCTGTGGATTGGTTGCATTGTCAGTGGATTGGTTGCATTGTCTGTGGATTGGTTGCATTGTCTGTGGATTGGTTGCATTGTCTGTGGATTGGTTGTATTGTCTGTGGATTGGTTGCATTGTCAGGGGATTGGTTGTATTGTCAGTGGATTGGTTGCATTGTCAGTGGATTGGTTGCATTGTCTGTGGATTGGTTGCATTGTCAGGGGATTGGTTGCATTGTCAGTGGATTGGTTGCATTGTCAGTGGATTGGT
>BLSH010405561.1:5748-16178 GCA_018402905.1 Glandirana rugosa
GGGTTCATTATCTGGAAGTGTCGAGTCTAGTAGGGTTCATTGGGATGATCTGAGCTGTGAAGGTCTATTACTTGGGGTGATCTGAGGTGTGAAGGTCTATTACTTGGGGTGATCTGAGGTGTGAAGGTCTATTACTTGGGATGATCTGAGGTGTGAAGGTCTATTACTTGGGATGACCTGAGCTGTGAAGGTCTATTACTTGGGGTGATCAGAGCTGTGAAGGTCTATTACTTGGGGTGATCTGAGCTGTGAAGGTCTATTACTTGGGGCGATCTGAAGTGTGAAGGTCTATTACTTGGGATGATCTGAGCTGTGAACGTCTATTACTTGGGATGATCTGAGCTGTGAAGGTCTATTACTTGGGGTGATCTGAGGTGTGAAGGTCTATGACTTGGGGTGATCTGAGGTGTGAAGGTCTATTACTTGGGATGATCTGAGCTGTGAAGGTCTATTACTTGGGGTGATCTGAGCTGTGAAGGTCTATTACTTGGGGTGATCTGAGGTGTGAAGGTCTATGACTTGGGGTGATCTGAGGTGTGAAGGTCTATGACTTGGGGTGATCTGAGGTGTGAAGGTCTATGACTTGGGGTGATCTGAGGTGTGAAGGTCTATTACTTGGGGTGATCTGAGGTGTGAAGGTCTATTACTTGGGATGATCTGTGGTGTGAAGGTCTATGACTTGAGTTGAGCTGAGGTGTGAAGGTTCAGGAATTGAGACTGATCTGAGGTCTGTGACAACTTATCTTTTATATTCACTGGCGTGCTGGTTGTCTATAGCTAGGTAATTGACAACTCACGTGGAAATGTTTGCTGATGTACTATTGGAAGAATCTCTTTAACTAAAAAAAAATCAATAAAGTATTTTTTTGAGGAACATTATCTTTCTGGCCTTGCGTTACCCAAATCACATTGATTGACAGCTGATGACACATTTATCTCCAAATTCCTAAACAGTGACACTCCAGATCAATAGCCACCCTATACTCTCCAAGGGGAACAAACCTCTGGTCCCTCCCACAAGTACACAGAAATGGACTCTGTTCTCATTGGTCAAACAAAAGCCACATCCGGGGACAATGAACGTTGGGTCATTGACAGGTGGGTGACATGCTGAGAGTTCCCTCTGTGTTCCGGCACTTCCAGGGCTCATTCTCACACATTTCCTTCTCATAACCTCCAGCAATGCGGAAGACCCTGGAGACCCTGTGATGTGGAGCCCGTGTGACCCTTCCAACCATCATGGTGTCCAGGACCCACAAGTTCTGTTCTTGTCTGCTCCATGTCCTCCTCATTCTGTATCAGGTGGAGACCAGCCTGGAGGAGACCTTCACAAATGGTGAGTCCTCGTCATCTGGGGTCATACATTGGGATGACATACTGGGGGGAACTATAGCACCTGGGCACAGGGGGGCAGAGTTCAGAGGGGCAGAAGACTGCCCTTTGTGATTAGACCAAGGATGAGGCCATCATGGTCGTGTGTCGCTAAACTAAATGTTAATGAGCCGCTGACCTCAACGCACCTTGTATGTTGCTTTCCCTTTCTTCTTAATTGAGCAAATCCAAAGATCACGGCTCAAGTCTTCCTATTTTCAGGTGGCTGCGTTGCCTTACAGGGCCCTATGGGGTCACCCATTCACAGTGGAGGGCTACCTCCCAATGTGCCTAGGCGGTCTGAGCCTTAGGCCGTGGGCAGCCAGAGAGGACAAGATGGGGCAGGCATGGCCGTGGTAGGAATGATGGGACAAGTAGCCTCAAGTAAGAGGATTAGATGACATTCCTAGTGTCCTCTTCCTGACGGGAAGTTCAGGGAAGCGGCACAGAGGAAGCTGCAGCTGTGAGAACTTTGAAATAAGTTTGTGGTCACTAAACATTTATTGGCCGATGCTAAATTGGTGAAGAACAATGCAGTTCATTTAAAAAATAGTGGCCTTAGTACTACCTTAACCAGATCATGACCTGCTACCAGGGTCGGGACTTGGGGGGCAGGAGGGGCAGGTGCCCTGGGTGCAATGTCTATATGTGTTATGGAGGCTTTGAGGCAACAGCCTGTAGAGAACATTCAACCAAGCTGAGAGCCCACCTTTACCCTCTCCAACTCTTTACTGACCCACCCTTCTATCTGAGGGCTGCCCTGCCGGAGCAGAGGAGCAATGAAGTCTCCGGTGGTGATGTCCACTGGTCTGCACCAGTGATGCACTTAGGGGGGTGCAGGGGTGTGGTGCCCATAATCTAGTGGCACCGGTTGCCCGCCCAACATTTTTTTTGCAAATGCCCGACGGGCGGAGGTGGCACTGTAGTGGTAGTATCATAGGTCCCAGCTGCAGAAGACAATTGGGATGCCCAGTGCTGGAGGCGGAGGATGGAGGAGCACCTGAGTGCATCCAGAGAAGTCCTGGTTGTGGCACACACACAGCTCCACCCCCCAACCGCTTACAATGCTGTGATTGGTGCCTGAGCCACCATTGCCGGCCCACATATAGACACGGGGTGGGGATGAGCCTTGCCCTACCACCTTTCAGAATGCTTTTGGGACTGCCCTGTGCAGGTTCATGGACAAGGGCTCCCCTCGTACCCTGAAGGCCTTCATATGCGTCTTCCCTAGGGCCACACAGGGCTCCTTACTTTATTGTACCCTTTCCCCTCCTAGCTCCCTTCCTTCGATCCACTGACATGGACCCCCAAGCAGTCTGCCTGACACCACAGACCCCGTGCCATCATTTTTTCCACCCACGGGCACCACCAACGTAGGGGTATTTTTGTCCTACACTGATGCCAGGGCATTTATTCTTTCCCCACTAATACTATTAGCCCCATTTTTTTACGGCAAGGTAGTTTGTGCATCATCATTAGGCTCTCTTCACCGTGAAGTGCCCAACCATCGGTCCCAGCTGTAACCATTACATACGCTTGGGCGCAGTGCACCACAAGGACCACTATTGGCCTTGTACTCTGCTCTGCCCCTCTCCTATTCTCAGGCCCACTGAATTACAAAGGTCCCAGGTATGATATCCATGTAGCAGGGTGTTCTAGGGGGGGAAATTCAGTCCAGCACTTTTTGACCCAGCCCACCTCCCCATGGTGCACGCTGAATGACCCCATTACACAGACTCACATTCAGGCCTTGTACTCTACTCTTCCCCTCCCCCATTCTCAGGCCCACTGAATTACAAAGGTCCCAGGTATGATATCTATGTAGCAGGGTGTTCTAAGGGGGGAAATTCAGTCCAGCACTTTTTGACCCAGCCCACCTCCCCATGGTGCACGCAGAATGACCCCATTACACAGACTCACATTCAGCGCTACTGGGCTATGGACACTAGAGGGAGCCCTTCAGAGGACTGACTTGTCCTCTACATTGGGTTCTATGGTGTCCATCTTGGGGAAGCCAATGCCTATTATAGGCACCAAATTTCCATGAGATATGATGGTCGTTCTGGCACAGATGTGATATATAAATTTAATGGATTGTGTCACGGAGGGAGTCCTTCATGAGAAAGAGAAGACAAGATAGGTGCGCATGGCTGCCCATTTGGGTAGCAGAGACATTTACTGGTGACCTGGACCTTCTTCAGGGAAGAAGAGTACAGAATTCATGGTACCACTGATGACCCCTTCATGTCGTCTTTTCCCTATTGGGGCAAAGAGGGAGAACCCTGGCTGGGCCAGGATAGAGACCACAGTGTGCTGGGAATAGCTACACTATATTGTCAAAAGTATTGGGACGCCTGCCTTTACACGCACATGAACTTTAATGGCATCCCAGTCTTAGTCCTTAGGGTTCAATATTGAGTTGGCCCTCCCTTTGCAGCTATAACAGCTTCACCTCTTCTGGGAAGGCTGTCCACAAGGTTTAGGAGTGTCTATGGGAATGTTTGACCATTCTTCCAGAGGTCAGGCACTGATGTTGGATGAGAAGGCCTGGCTCACAGTCTCCGCTCTAGGTGTTCTATTGGGTTGAGGTCAGGACTCTGTGCAGGCCAGTCAAGTTCCTCCACCCCGAACTCACTCATCCATGTCTTTATGGACCTTGCTTTGTGCAGTGGTGCTCAGTCATGTTGGACCAGGAAGGGGCCATCCCCAAACTCTTCACACAAAGTTGGGAGCATGAAATTGTCCAAAATGTCTTGGTATGCTGACGCCTTAGGAGTTCCCTTCACTGGAACTAAGGGGCCAAGCCCAACCCCTGAAAGGCAACCCCACACCATAATCCCCCCTCCACCAAATCATTTGGACCAGTGCACAAAGCAAGGTCCATAAAGACATGGATGAGCGAGTTTGGGGTGGAGGAACTTGACTGGCCTGCACAGAGTCCTGACCTCAACCTGATAGAACACCTTTGGGATTAATTAGAGTGGAGACTGTGAGCCAGGCCTTCTTATCCAACATCAGTGCCTGACCTCTTGAAGAATGGTCAAACATTCCCATAGACACCCTCCTAAACCTTGTAGACAGCCTTCCCAGAAGAGGTGAAGCTGTTATAGCTGCAAAGGGAGGGCCAACTCAATATTGAACCCTACGGACTAAGACTGGGATGCCATTAAAGTCCATGTGTGTGTGTAAAGGCACGTCCCAATACTTTTGGTAATATAGTGTGCATGTAAAGGCAGGTGTCCCAATACTTTTGGTAATCTAGTGTGTGTTGGAAGGACATTAGTCTTGGTGTCAGGAATCAGGAGCAGGGGTGGCCAGATCTGCATAGCTACCCTCAGACCAGGCTATATATGACTTAACCACTTGCCAGCCTCCAGCGGTACATTTACTGTTGGCGAGCCGCTTCCCCTGGGCGCTGTGACCTTCCAGACACAGTGGATTGTGATGCTCAGTATGGGGCCCCTGTGAGCGCCCCAGACACCATGCGATCGCTCTGCTGTCCCTGGTTTGGAATAATTTTAAAAGGAAGTGGTAAAAAAAAAAAAATCACTTGCAGGCTTAAAACTTCTTATTCTTTTTTGTATAATTCTCCTTTAAGGGGGTGTGGCAGGGGGGTGTGTCCTATGCTACATACTTTTGCTAATAGGCATCTCAAGTTCCCACTTTTTTCGGGCGTTATGCCATCACATGGCGCATAGTAAACCATAATCATGAATGGAACATCATTGTTTACTACTGTGTGAGCTGTGATTGGTCACCAGTGATCACATGGTACCTGGGCCAATCACAGCACCCTGTACCATGTGATAGCTGTGGGCCAATCACAGATCACATACAGTAGTAAACAGTGAGTCATGAACGAAAACAGTTACAAACAATCGCTGTTACAGTGACATGTAAGGAAAATGTAAAAAAAAAAATGACTATGGTGACACTGAACGACTCTACTGAAGAGAGAATGCAAAAAAAATGTATTAAAAAAAAATGTCAAAAAAAGAGAAAGAAATATGTTTAACAAAATTGAATAAAAATTATTTATTTATTTATTTTACATACTGCCACCAGCCATCGCCGCCACGTCAGACAGATGACGACGCTGTACTGCACTGGTGACAATATGTAAAAAAAAAAAAAAAAAAAGTAAAAGAAAAAAGAAAATATGTTAAAAAAGTTTAAAATGTGAATAAAAATAATTTACAATTTTATTTTAACTGTCACCGGTCAGTGTCCCTGATCACCACCACACCGGTCATATGATGGCGCTGTACTGCACTGGTGACAATATGTAAAATAAAAATTGTAAAAAAAAAAAAAAGAAAATATGTTAAAAAATGTTTTAAAAACATGAACAAAAATGATTTACAAAATTTTTGTTAACATAGAAAATATGCTAAAAATGTTTTCAAAAATTGAATAAAAATTATTTACAACTTTATTTTTTACATACTGTCACCAGTCAGTACCCCTGATCACTGCTGGTGCTGTACTGCACTGGTGACAGTATGTACATTTTTTTTTTAAAAAAAGTAAAAAAATAAAATAAAATAAGTTAAAAATGTTTTAAAAAATTGAATAAAAATTATTTACAACTTTATTTTTTACATACTGTCACCGGTCAGTATCCCTGATCACTGCCACACCAGTCATATGCTGGTGCTGTACTGCACTGGTGACAGTATGTACATTTTTTTTAAAAAAAAAGTAAAAAAATAAAATAAAATAAGTTAAAAATGTTTAAAAAAATTGAATAAAAATTATTTACATTTTTTTTGTTAACATATTGTCACCAGTCAGTATCCCTGATCACCACCACACCGGTCATATGATGGTGCTGTACTGCACTGGTGACAATATGTAAAAAAGAAAAAAAAAATAAAATATGTTAAAAATGTTTAAAAAAATTGAATAAAAATTATTTACATTTTTTTTGTTAACATACTGTCACCAGTCAGTATCCCTGATCACCACCACTCCAGTCATATGGTGGTGCTGTACTTCACTGGTGACAATATGTAAAAAAAAAAATGTGAAAAAAACCCCCAAATGTTATTTACTACTACACTGCTGACAGTATGAAACAAATTGTATAAAAGGAAAAAACATGTTAAAAAAAGAAATAAATGTTTAAAAAGTTTAAACATTTTAATAAAAATGATTTACAATTTTTTTTAACATACTGTCACCAGTCAGTGTCCCTGATCACCACCACACCAGTCATATGACGGCTCTGTATTGTACTGGTGACCAAAAAAAAGAAAAAAAAATGTAATTTCTTCATTCATTTTTTTAAAAACTTCTAACTTCAAAAAAAAAGCATCCCCACACCATGAAGCTGCCACCACCATGTTTCACGGTGGGGATGGAGTGTTCAGGGTGATGTGCGGTGTTGGTTTTCCTCCCCACATAGGGTTTTGCTTTTAGGCTAAAAAGTTGAATGTTGGTCTCCTCTGAGCAGAGCCCCTTCTTCCCCACGTTTGCTGTGTCCCCCCCCCCACATGTTTCCTGTGTCCCCCCATGTTTGCTGTGTCCCCCACATGGCTTCTCACAAACTGCAAACCGGACTTCTTATGTCTTCTTTCACCAATGGCTTTCTTCTTGCCACTCTCCCATAAAGGGCAGATTTGTGGGGGGGCACGACTAATAGTTGTCTTGTGGACAGATTCTCCCACCTGAGCTGTGGATCTCTGCAGCTCCTCCAGAGTCACCATGGACCTCTTGGCTGCTTCTCTGATGAACGCTCTCCTTGCCCGGCCCGGTCAGTTTAGGTGGACGGCCATGTCTTGGTAGGTTGGCAGCTGTGCCACACTCTTTCCATTGATGGATTGAACAGAGCTCTGTGAGATGTTCAAAGCTTGGGAGATTTTATTATAACCCAACCCTGCTTTATACTTCTCCACAACTTTATCCCTGACCTGTCTGGTGCGTTCCTTGGCCTTCATGATGCTGTTTGTTCACTAAGGTTCTCTAACAAACCTCTGAGGGCTTCACAGAACAGCTGTATTTATGCTGAGATTAAATGACACACAGGGGGACTCTATTTACTAATTAGGTGACTTCTGAAGGCAATTGGTTCCACTAAATTTTAGTTAGGGGTATCAAAGTAAAGGGGGCGCCATACAAATGCCCCCCACACTTTTCACAGATTTATTTGTATCATTTATCATTTTCCTTCCACTTCACAATTATGAGCCACTTTGTGTCGTCAATTACATAAAATCCCAATAAAGTACATTTACATTTTTGGGTGTCACATGAAAAAATGAGGGGTATCTCAAGGGGTATGAATACTTTTTCAAGGCACTGAAATAACAGATTGTTCCCAAGTTCTGATGAAGTAAAACCATTAAACCACGATCTGGTGTTAGACGGCTAATGGGCTCTATGAGGGAAGGCCATGGGTTCTATGAGGGAAGGGCAGTGGGTTCTATGAGGGAAGGCCATGGGCTCTATGAGGAAAGGCCATGGGCTCTATGAGGGAAGGCCATGGGCTCTATGAGGAAAGGCCATTGGCTCTATGAGGGAAGGGCCATGGGCTCTATGAGGGAAAGCCATTGGCTCTATGAGGGAAGGGCAGTGGGCTCTATGAGGGAAGGGCAGTGGGCTCTATGAGGGAAAGCCATTGGCTCTATGAGGGAAGGGCAGTGGGCTCTATGAGGGAAGGACAGTGGGTTCTATGAGGGAAGGCCATGGGCTCTATGAGGGAAGGCCATGGGCTCTATGAGGGGAGGCCATGGGCTCTATGAGGGAAGGCCATGGGCTCTGTGAGGGAAGGCCATGGGCTCTATGAGGGAAGGCCATGGGCTCTATGAAGGAAGGCCATGGGCTCTATGAGGGAAGGCCATGGGCTCTATGAGGGAAGGCCATGGGCTCTATGAGGGAAGGTCATGGGCTCTATGAGGGAAGTGCTGTGGGCTCTACAAGGGCCGGCCCTGTGATGGAGTAAAGCTTGGGCCTTCCAGTAGTTGGAATGGATGGATCTCTTGGGGCTGCAGCTTCCCGGTGGCTTGGTGGCCCCTTTGTGCAGCTCCTGAGGATTGAGTGTTCCCCTTCTGATGTTGAGCTGTGCAATGGTTACCAACCCTCATATTTCTGAACTTTCTGGATTCCTGCTAGAAGGACATTTCTGACATTTCACAGACACTGGGGGGATAACCTAGCCTTAGCAATCTGTCTCATGTGGGCTGTAGACCCCCTACATGTTAATACAAACCACATTTTCTTTCTGCCAGGTACCACAAGGGGGGCACTTCACAGGCAACAGGGCCTTTATATCATTGCCCTGGACTGGCTTCCAGATGGTGGCAATAGCGGACCATGTCTCAGCAATGTGTGGAAACCAATGCTTGTGACCCCCACCAGGGGGAGCACGTGGCAGGGTGACAACGCAGAAGAACAACTTGGAAATAGAATCAGAGTGTTGTCACCCTATAACAGGAAGTGCCTGAACAAGGACTCCCATGGCAGGATCACCAGGAAATGCGGTGGCAGCTGCAGTGACCTGGCTTTTTGGTTACGGTTAGTGTTAGGACTAGCACTGGGATTTGGGTTGGCTTTGTTATGAACAAAGCCATTGATCATAATGTGGGGGAGTGAACTGAGCTGCCATCTTGGGCTGGTCTCCTGGAGCAACTCCAAGAATTCTGAAGGACCTGACAGTCAAGTCTAAGACAGATGCAGATGCCAGGACTTGGCATGGCTGCAGTTGCCACAACTTTATAATAAAAGTGCCAACCTAAGCTCTCCTTTCTAGATCGAGGACCCCCTCACCTACCTTCATATTATATCTTTCAGAGACATCTACAAATATCAACAACAATACTGAACAAGTCTCATTCTACGGCTCCACAGAAGAACCTTTCACCATCAACCCTACGGCAGAGACAGGAGGAGCCTCCCATCCAGGTATGGCATCTGATGCCCACACTGTGGCCCCATGTGCAGAACCTGATACTACTAATGAAAGTTATGATTGAGGGCCTCATTTCTCTTATCACAAGGAGCTGATGAGTTTTAGTGGTATTCATGGAGTTTTCGGGGGGCACAAACATTTTTGGGGGAGCCATTAGATGGACGGCGATGACTTAAGATGAGAAGATAATAATTATTGCAGAATTTATATTACAGAGCCATCGGTGTACAGCGCCAGTGCAGACCCAGACTTGTCCTTTTCCACTGGAGGGGAGAACCCTGACATTACCAACCCTACCGCAGACCCCGGAGGAGCCTCCTACCCAGGTGTGCCATCTGACATCCACACATTAGTGGCCCCCAGGGGGGAATTCTATGAGGAGAGCCTGGATATCCTTATATGAACCTCATACTAAATACAATCTAAGTAGATCAGAGTTTTCTTTGAAGGCCTTATAACTAAGAAGTAATGGGGGAAATTTTGTAAATCTTTTTGGGGATTCGTCGTGGCCATGGAATTTTCGGGACAATAAAGTTCTTTGGAGAGGCATTCGGTGGGCAGAGCTATGACTTGAGCCGAGAAGAGAATAATGATTGCAGAATTTATATAACAGATCCATCAATCTATAATGTTGTTGAAGGCCTAGACTTGGTCTTCCCCAGAGAAGATTCCAGTCACCATCAACACAACGGCCGTGACAGGAGGAGCCTCCCACCCAGGTAAGATATCCAATGCCTGCACAGTGTCCCCTAGCCCCCCTGGGTAACACTGTGCAGACATTGGACTCCATTCCTGGGTGGGAGACTCCTCCTGTCACGGCCGTAGTGTTGATGGTGATTGGGGTCTCTTCAATGTGGAGGACCTGGAATAACATGCAGTAACGTCTTTTCCCTAACTGAACCTAACTGTGGCTGCCCCAGGATACCTGCATAGGTGAAGTCTCTTAGAGGAAAGTCCAAGCTTGGCGGAGCTCTAATAGAGAAGTCCATGTTCCAGGTTTCTTCCAGCAAATTTGCATTCCATAGCGGACCATAGGTCCCAGCAGGTCTTTATTGTAGGTTTTCCATTTGTTTCCCCAGCATCCCCTGGAGGCCCCTAGGATCAAAACTTCCCTTTTATAGAACATGGGGAGGGGGGGGGGGCGAAAGTT
>BLSH010405583.1:22929-34258 GCA_018402905.1 Glandirana rugosa
GGTTTTTTTATACAGGTCAAAAATTCCAGTATTTAAGACGAATATAGAACAGTAGATGGTAATGTGTATATTGTCCTAAGTTTATTTCAAAAGTGTTCGATTAAACCTACAAATTCTAAAAGGAAGTTTAATAAAATATATGTGTTTTAAAAGATATATTCCAAAACACGTGAAAAATATATAAATGCGAATAAAAATAAAAAATAAAAATAAAATATCATTAAAAACCGCAAAGAGGAGGAGAGTGTTCCTGGCCTCCGTAAGAAAAACGCAGAGGCCATTACATACAATAAATAAATACAAACATTAAATGGTTAATTAAAATTAAATAAAAATAAAAATAAAAGAAAAAAATGTATTTCAATAATCCTGTTATATGTGTAATGGTAGATGACAAGATATAAGCAGAATTTATGACCTTAAAAACTGGACATATTTTTTTGGGATTATTCTAGGAAGGTAAATATTAAAAGTTGCGGGTAGAGGAATAACGGATGGACTACTACAGTGATTTTGTCATCAGGGCACATGACATTGGCTGTGAGCAGTTTGTTATGTGTATCATTTGTATTAATGAAGCCTATTATATAAATATATATAAAAAATATATATAAAAAGAGAAATAGTATTAGATTAATAATTGGACAGAAAGCAATTCAAATCTATGTCCACATTCAGTCCTCCAGGGACAAGAGTATCGAGGCGGTGTATCCATTGGATTTCGTTCTGAGATATCGCCACCTTTTTGCTGCCTCCCCTCCAATTATTTTTAATTCGGTCAATCCCATAGAAAATCAGGCAGGAGGGGTCCTTTTGGTGGAATTCCTTAAAGTGCCAAGATAAATTGTGTTTAGGGAACCCTTTTTTAATATTATTAATGTGTTCCCTAATTCTTACGTAAAGGGGCCTTGTGGTTCTCCCCACATATTGAAGCCGACAAGGGCACTCGATGATGTAAGTAACGTGGGTGCTGTTGCACGTAATCAACTCTTTTATTTGATATTCCTTATTTGATGTTTTAGCTTTAAAGCTCACCTTTTTCCTTGGTTGCACCTGGCTCACTCTACATGGTAGACATTTCTGACATCTATAGAAGCCTTTCAGGTTACTCATGAGTTTGACCTCTGTTGGAGGATTTATGACATTTTGTACCAAATGGCTTCTTAGGGAAGGGGCCTTTCTGTAAATAAACCTAGGTCTCCCCAGTAGAAGTTTTGATAAGACTTTGTCCGTTTTTAAGATAGGCCAATACTTCCTAAAAATCTTTTCTACATTTCTATATTGTCTATTAAAACCGGTGATAAATGTTAGCTCATTTTTGGTTTTAGTGTCATTCCTGGAGTTCCTGAATAGGTCTTCCCTGGGAATGTTTTTGACCTGTGCCTTTGTTTTTGCCAGTTCCTGTGGTGAGTATCCCTTCTCCTGGAATCTTTTGAGTAATACATCTGCCTGCGCCTCATAATCATCGTCCCTCCAGCAATTTCTACGGATCCGGATTAATTGTCCTTTGGGGATATTTCGTATCCACCCTGGGTGGTGGCAGCTGGATGTTGGGATATACCCATTTCTATCCGTGTTTTTAAAAAAAGTTTTAGTGTATAATCTGTCTTCCATTTTGCAAATCTGTAGATCGAGAAAGCTAATGTCTGTATGGCTCCAATTTCCCGTAAAGGAGATGCCGTAGGTGTTTCTGTTCAGGCCTTCCATGAATTCTTGGAGTGATTCCTCCGAACCTTCCCATAGGATAATGATGTCATCAATGTATCTACGATACAGTTTCAGCTCAGACCTCATAAATACTGCTTATATCTTGTCATCTACCATTACACATATAACAGGATTATTGAAATACATTTTTTCTTTTATTTTTATTTCATTTTAATTAACCATTTAATGTTTGTATTTATTTATTGTATGTAATGGCCTCTGCGTTTTTCTTACGGAGGCCAGGAACGCTCTCCTCCTCTTTGCGGTTTTTAATTATATTTTATTTTTATTTTTTATTTTTATTTGCATTTATATATTTTTCACGTGTTTTGGAATATATCTTTTAAAACACATATATTTTATTAAACTTCCTTTTAGAATTTGTAGGTTTAATCGAACACTTTTGAAATAAACTTAGTCTATGTTTACCTGTTATTTTAACAATTCACACAAATTCCTCGTTCCGGTTTTTTAATCATAAACCACCGGTTCTAGTAACTGAGCTTCGCCAACCAAAAACATGGCGGATCTCGCCTGTTGAGTGACGGAAATGAGTGACATTTGCCCGCCCTATTGGGCATATATAAACCGGCGGAGCACCAAGATGGCCACCGCTTCCGACGACGTCCTATGACGAAACGCGTTAGGCGGGGCCAGCAAGCACGTTCGTCACGTCACTTCCGGGTTCACAGGCTGCGAGGCCTGGAACGCAAGCCGAGGAAAAGAGGAAGGGAGACGTCCCTTTCTCAAACAGCAGCCGTGCTGCTGTGGATCCAAAAACTTGCTATTTGAACCTTTACTTTGGTGATGCAGCTTTGAACTTGTAATAAATTCATCCAAGAGGATACACACTATTGTGGATTTTTCATTCCCTTTCACACCCTGTGGACGGAGGATTTCTCTTGGTGGGACATCTTGGGGATACAGACTGAGGAACCAGGAGATCGAGCCCAGTACCCGGCAGACCACCCGTGCGCCGTGAAAGACATCTTGAAGGAGGAACGCCACAGGACACCAGAAGCATCCAGATAAGGCATCCACAGGCTATTACCCCTGCAGGGGTGCCTGTATCTGGTGAGTGGGGACACAGGAGGGGAGCACTGAGTGAAGTCACCTGTATTATCAGCACCTAGGAAGAACAATCACCGCATTGAATACACGGAGTTATCTTGCATATTTTTGCACTTATAAATCTGCTAGCACAAGTCTGAGATAGCAATTTTGTGTACAGTTGAGAGACAGTGTGGACTATATATTAATTTTAAAATGTTATATTTTATTATTTTTTATTATTATTTATTTTTTATTTAGTTCTGGAATATTTTTGAGTTTCAATGCATAATCAATGAACTTGTTTGACCTTTAAACACCGTCATTATCCATTCACCCCTAGGTGGTATACAATTTGTTTTTTTACACTATTACAATTTTCACATACATTTTTATCTCACTGATTATATTTATTGTCACTAACCGAACTTATTTTTACGGATATCTTGGGTTTAGTATTTACAATTATTTATATTATTCCACAATTATTGCATCAAGTCACAATCTTTATTCACATTTAATTAGATTCAAGGCACAGTCACTTTATCTCTCATGCCAGCACAGAAACGGTGCAATCCCGTTACATTGAGGCACAGGTCACTTTATATACAATCTTTGTACTCTCTTTGAACACCTTTATTTATTAGTCCCCCTAGTGGTGAAAGTGAGGGACATACTCAGAGGTTAGCGCCACATGCCCATTGTTTAAATTCACTGGTTTCAGCAGGCCCACTATTAACCCCCAGCATTGGTGTCAGAGGACGCATTATTAACCCCCAGCACTGGTCTCAGCGGACGCATTATTAACCCCCAGCACTGGTGTCAGTGGACGCATTATTAACCCCCAGCACTGGTGTCAGCGGATGCATTATTAACCCCCAGCACTGGTGTCAGCGGACGCATTATTAACGCCCAGCACTGGTGTCAGCGGACGCACTATTACTCCCAGCATTGGTGTCAGCAGACGCATTATTAACCCCCAGCATTACCCCCACACTCCACAAGTACCCTCCCACACATCACAAGTACCCCCCCAAAACATCACAAATGCCCCCCCCCACACTCAATACACAAGTATCACCCACGTTTCACAAATAGCCCCACACACACACTCACACATCACAAATGCCCCCTCTTCCCAATTTTTAACCCCAGTCACCCTACTAAGGACTTTGCTTAGCCTCAGTGTGATGGCTCGCTTACTGGTAGTCAGCTGGTGGCCTGATCTTCTGCCTCCCGAGTCCTCTCCTCTTGTCAGGTCCTGGCTTTTACACAAGCCTAGTGGCAGGGCACCCAAGAATGCCACAATCTCCTGCCCTGAGTGGAGGCTGGGTGGGTGGCAGCAGGACCCTGGAGCCCAGCACAGCCTCCGAGGGAGCACAGCTCTGAGCAGTGCCTAGGTGGGCGAGGCGATGGGCGGATCCTTCCTCCGCTCTGTTCTCTCTCTGCTCTCCTGTGCTGTGTGTCCTTTGCTGTCTGCACTGGGCTTCAGCAGCATGTGGGGGAGAGGACACAGGAGACGGAGAGAGAGAAAGCTCCCAGCCGCTGCATGCTGCTGCATGTGACCCCCCCGGCCCCCAGTGGGGGGGGGGGGCACAAGGAATCAAATGGGGGGAGAGCAATCACCCCTCGTAGTAACCCCAGTGTGTTTGACACACACAAGGAGAGGAGGATGGAAGGAAGCATTCTGGCACTTCAGCGCCCCCACCTTTGTGGCGCCCCGCGCACCCGCCCAGGATCGGCCCTGCCAAGGGGTTCTAGAATAGTAGTACTACTTATTGTAGAGTTGTCCTTGCCTTTTTTCTTCCATCCTCCCTGATTAGGTGACCTATATTTAATATCCCATAAATTTTAATGTCATCTTTCCGGCCCCTTGATCAACATTAAGAGCATTAAATAGTTGTAATTTTGAGTTTTTGTAAAATAAAAAATTCTGCTGAAACTAAGGGGTACACACCCTGTTTTGGCATGAATTTGTATCCCCAAGATCAAGATTATAAGTTTCTTTATAACATTTTTTATAAGATTTTATATTGGGTTAACACCTAAGTACAATGCCTGCCTTTTTATGTTTTCCCGACATATGAAAGGCTAGGAGCCGGTATTAGGATGATACGTGGCTGGCAATAGCCGTTGTTTCCAAGAACCAAGTGTGGGCGATCAGCTTCCTGCCCGTATTTATTCACTCAAAGAAAAAGGATAAACAGAAAGGTCTCCCTCACAGGGGTAGAAAAACAGTCCCACTACCAAAACGTCCATTAACTGAAAATAAGCCTCCTGGCTAACGGACAGACCTCACAGGGTCTGCTTCAGACCTGCAGGCATGTTCATTTACAGCCTGCTCCTTCTCTCTCAGAACCACCCTGATTACACCCAGGTCAGCAAAATTATTCCCCAGCTGGGGAGCAAGGTGTAACCAATACTTAACCCCTTGCTGCCTACATACCTCTCCCTGCCACCCATTTACCTTAAGAATCTCAGGATTCTATGTGGCAGATATACTCCATCCACAACTGACATGGGCTGTTTGTCACACAAGATGGAGCTGTAGGTGGTGAGACTCATACCTGAACATTAGAACGAGGCTTGGTTGCTGTTAGCTGTATAAATATGTGGTGAGTCAGTGCATCACCCAAGTCCCGTGACAACGGCAGTTTATGTCGAAACGCGTAGGGTGTGCAACGCGCTGACGTCACCACGCAAAAGGAATGTCTGGGAATGACGGGTCGATGCGGAGGAGAGCCGCCGTTTATTGGATTTTATATATGTACATTTGATCTTTTATATGTGTAAGTGCATTACCTTTTTATACAATAAAATTATCATACATTATCATGCTATGTTGGCCCTATTTTCTCTAATGAGGAGCTTTTGAGTGAACACAGATCTATCACTTAAAACACAGTGAATTCATAACGTGCACAAATGATTCACAGCAGCGCAAGTGTTTAAATAACACTCTTGAAAAATAGTTCATGAAAATAGTTCATAAAATAGTGAATATATATTCCAACATTCAAAGATAGTCCAGAAAACATCCGTGATCAGACAGGCAAGGCAATTCCTCCACTCCTATATTAGTCTATGTGGAGTCTCCGACTTGTTCACCAAGGGTCTGGGTGAACAAGTCGGATATGACGAAATGCATCCAAGGGTAGTGACTACATGGCAACTTTGAGGGAACTGGATGTGTGACCAGAGCAGCATGATGCAAGTCGTTCTGGCGGCACGGTAACGCACCAGTAACCCAGTTATTATGTGATATGTTGGCTTTTAACATGTACGAGCAATACCTTATTCAATAAATGTGTTATACTAAGTGGTATGGTGTTGCACTATGAGAAGTTTTTTTTTTTTTTTTGTTCCCATACATGAGCGGAGACTCCACATAGACTAATATAGGAGTAGAGGAATTGACTTGCCTGAATGATTGACACCTATATTGGACGGTCTATGCTGGTTTTTCATTGACGTTTGATGAGCCTCAGTATTATTGGGTGATGGGAGACACTGGTGCACGATGGAGGAAGGCTTAAGGGTGTCTGTTACATCCACACATACACTGTCTGATCACGGATGTTTTCTGGACTATCTTTGAATGTTGGAATATATATTCACTATTTTATGAACTATTTTCATGAACTATTTTTCAAGGGTGTTATTTAAACACTTGCGCTGTTGTGAATCATTTGTGCACGTTATGAATTCACTGTGTTTATGTTTTATTATTATTAGGCAGCTGCTATTATCATTATTGATTAATTTTTTGTATTATTTGTTTGGCGCAGTGCTTTATATATATATATATATATATTTATACATTCCACTGAGTGCAGCCATTTGCATATGTACAGTATAGCACACTAACTAACTAATAGCACTGAACAGAGCCCTGTTCTATCTCTCTCCAGCCAAAATCACACTGAAAATGGCTACTAGTGAAAGAATACTTTTATACTGTGGGGCGGGAATGAGCCATGATTGGATAAAGTCATGATGAAAGTGTCCAATCATGACTCTGACAGTGCTCTGTGCCCTGATTGGCTGAAGCTTTCACTGCTTCAGCCAATCAGGGCTTGCAATGCTCTGTTCAACGCTGCAATGCATTGTGGTCGGTTCGGGGTGCCAAACAAACGTTAGAACAACCCGTTTGTTCAGATGTTCACCGAACGACCAAACTGCGAACTTATGCTCCGACCGAACCGTTTGCCCATCCCTAATTGGGATTGACATGGATCGACATTGCTGGATGACGTTGGATTTATATCACATTACATAACCCCATCCCTATTGGGTGTGAGGACTGTATTTCTTACTTATAATAAATAAATAGCTAATAAACTATACACCCTTTAACTTGTCAAAATAGCTCAGTTGGGAGAGTGTTAGACTGAAGATCTAAAGGTCCCTGGTTCAATCCACATCTGGTGGCAAATGGCAATCCACATCTGGTGGCAGGTGACGTGGCAAGTGACCATCCACATCTGGTGGCAGGTGACCTGGCAAGCCACAATCCACATCTGGTGGCAGGCGACATGGCAAGTGACAAACCACCTCTGGTAGGAAGCGACGTGGCCAGTGACACTCTGCATCTGGTGGCATATTCTGCATTATGTTGAGTTGAACTATTTTATTTTATATTACAAAACAAATGACAGAAATAATGTGCTTCAATCATCCTGACACCATATCAGCCATGGTGTCGTGATGATTGAAGCACTAACACCAGCCATTTGCCCGACAAATTGCCACTAACACCAATGATCGGGCACTATTCCTTCCACTGACACCAATAATGGGGCACTGTTTCTCCCACTGACACCAATGATGGGGCACTATTCCTCCCACTGACACCAATGATAGGACACTATTCTTTCTAATAAAATCAATGATGGGGCACTATTCCTTCCACTGACACCAATGATGGGGCACTATTCCTCCCACTGACACCAATAATGGGGCACTGTTCCTTCCACTAAAATCATTGATGGGGCACTATTCCTTCCACTGTCACCAATGATGTGTCCATGGGCGTCCGCAGAACTTTTTTCAGGGTGGAGATCATTTTAAGGTCACCCTTGCTCTGTCCCTTTTCAATGTCATTATCACGGTCATAGACTGCAGACATGGTACAAGAAATGGTCAGAGACTGTGGACATGGCACAGGAGACGGTCAGAGACTAAAGACATAGTACAGGAGATGGTCAGAGACTGTGGACATGGTACAGGAGACGGTCAGAGACTGCAGACATGGTACAAGAGACGGTCAGAGACTGCGGACATAGTACAGGAGATGGTCAGAGACTGCAGATATAGTACAGGAGATGGTCAGAGACTGCAGACATAGTACAGGAAATGGTCAGAGACTGTGGACATGGTACAGGAGACAGTCAGAGACTGCAGACATGGTACAAGAGACGGTCAGAGACTGTGGACATGGTACAGGAGAAGGTCAGAGACTGCAGACATGGCACAAAAAGACGATCAGAGACTGCATATATAGCCCAAGAGACTGTCAGAAACTGCATACATGGTTCAAGAGGATAAGGACCTAGTGGGGAACCCCCTATCTGATCCCTGATTCCAGGGGGGGGGGGGCAATTCCCCCCCTTGCCCCTACCTGCGGACGCCCATGGATAGGTCACTATTCCTCCCACTGACACCAACGATGTGGACACTATGGGGTTGATTTTCAAAAGGGAAAAAGACTGTGCACTTTGCAAAGTGCAGTTGACCTCTGCAAGTGCAGTTGCTCCACAGCTTAGTGAATGAGCAAAAGCTCTGTTGACTTCCATCATACAATCATGTACAAGCAAAAATGCTGTTTTTTTATTTTCCTTGCACGTGATTGGGTATATTTTGCAAAGTGAAGCTTTACCTCATTTACTAAGCTCCGGAGCAACTGCTCTTGCAGAGTGCAACTGTACTTTGCAAAGTGCACAGACTATTTGTCTTTAGTAAATCAATCCCCATTTTGCCCATTAATACCAATGATGGGGCGCTATTCCTCCACCTAATGACAAGGATGTTGTGTAATTTTTTTTATTCCCACTGACCACCGAGCCTGAGACATTATCTACTTTCACTGGCCATAGTCCAGACTTGCTAAAGTCTGCAGGACAGTAAACTGGCTCTTTGTTTAGATAGTTTGGAAACCCCTGATCTACAACAACCTAGCAGAAGAAATCACCCATTGCAGTGAACCTGGACCCTGTATATATCCTGACAGGTGAGTACTGTATTTATTTAAAGCACAATGGAAATCTTATTTGCTTATTACTGTAATGCAGTCAGGCTGTATAAACAGTCACAGATGTGGAAGTCTAGAGAACACTTTCTGGAGAACACTGCGAACAGCCTGCTACATTTATTTTATTTCAGAATAGATATTGCAAGTCTCTGCTGCAATAAAAAGTCTGCATGTTCTTTAGTATTTCATATTTGACTTTAATACCACTTAAACCCTAGGTGCAGCACAATAGTACGGTAAAAAATTGATTTTAAAAAACGTCCACATCTATTATTTTAGTTTATGCAGCCTGACTGAATTACAGTAAAAAAGAAGGCTTCAAATCACAATTTAGAAATGTAGCCAATTTTCATCATCCCGGCATTCAACCTAATAAACACATAAAACTTAAAAATTTTAAAAACGTCAAATGAGCAGCCATTTGGACCAGTGCCCTCTAGTACCATGGGACAAAATGCTGACTTTTACTTCTAGGCTGCATATGTGCAATGTGTACCCATTTTTGCTGCAGTTGCTGAGCTCATCATAGGCAACAGAAGGGAGTACACATTGCGCATGTGTGGCCCGAAAAACAGGACAGCACAGTAAAATAAAAAACATTCACCAACAAGTGCCCTATGCAGTGCTTCTATTCTTTAAAGCTCCCGCTATACATTTCTCCAGCATTTTCCTGCATACCGTATGATATCAATAAATGGAGGTGTATGCTGTACCTTGTATTGTCCTCCTGTGCAGTCTTCTGTAGGCGGAGCACCTTGTCACAGACATTGGAGATCTTTTGGAAGATCTTTTGGAAGATGGAGATTCTGGCAAATCAAGGCAAAAGGAGACACTAAAACTGTGTTCTAAAGATACATTATTACTTCAGGTTATAGAGGAAAAGATTAAAGTAGAGATAAAGCCCACACTTCCCTTTCTCTTAGTGTTCTGATGACTGCTGTAAGGTTTTGGATTTCCAATCACTTTCCTGTCCTGGTGTTAATGGTAACAATTATGTTTTCAGAGGGTGAAACTCTATTCTGATAATGTCAGAGTTTTAAGTCCGACTTTATCCTAACTCCCTGTCTGGGAAAAGCATTATCACTGTGACGTTAAAGGCATAGACCAGGGGTCTCCAAACTTTTCAAACAAAGGGCCAGTCTACTGTCCTTCACACTTTAGAAGGGCCAGATTGTGGCCAGCAAGGGGGTAGAAAATGTCCCGGGCCCAGAATCAGTGAAAATAAATATGGCCTCAGGGTTGGCGGTCAGTAGGAGGAATAGCGTCCTATTGCTGGTGTCAGTGAAAGGAATAGTGCTGTATTGTTGGTGTCAGTGGGAGGAATAGTGATGCTCCATTGCTGGTGTCAGTAGGAAGAATAGTACCTCATATCATTGGGAGGAATAGTGCCCCAAGGGTCAGATAAAGGTAAACAAAGAGCCACATCTGGCCCTCAGACATTTGGAGACCCTTGGCATAGACCATTCACACTGCATGCATTGAGTTGCACTGAGTATCCTTGCCCAATGCAGTCCCAACGCATAGATAGGACAATTTGCCCTGAGACCAATGAGTTCCATTTCCACATTCTGAAAAAAAATGGGTCATGCAATATTTGTATATCTTGAATAAATATGATTTTTTTCACTCTGTGACATTTCAATAAAGTTACAAAAAGTAAACAAATCCAGAGCACGGAGCTATCAGAGGGGTTGATTGTTTGTCCCCGGCCTCCATGCAGCTCCTGCCCTTCATTTTAGGTGGCCACTCTCTGGCTCTAATGTACCATATGTAGACTTATGATGGGGAACAAAGAGATGATCTCTCCCTCTCACTTCAGGCCAACTCTGGATCTCCTCATATACACTGTAAATACTGTCAGCATGAAATCCTTATATATATATATATATATATATATCCTGTACATCCCCCTCCACACACTGATGTGCTCCTGGGAGCCCAATCTCTGAGCCCCTATAGTGTCACTGTACTGTACCCCCTGCAGCCCCAGGGTTCTCCCCTCACACTCCAATCTCTGAGCCCCAATAGGGTCACTGTACTGTACCCCCAGAGCTCTCCCCTCACACCTCAATCTCTGAGCCTTGATATCTGTACTGTACCACCTGTAGGGTCAGAGTACTGTGCCCACTGTATTCCCACTGTGTTCCCACTGTATACACAAGCCCTGTTGCTAGGTTACCAGCCACCATTTCCTCAGAGGCCTAGTGCAGCCATAATACATCCTCAGAGACCCCAAATATGATAAATATATACATATGAAATCTATCATTGTATACGTACATTAGAAGAATGTCACATAAATAATACCCCAGAGTTCTCCCC
>BLSH010405583.1:46700-67908 GCA_018402905.1 Glandirana rugosa
TATGTTTTATAACAAGATCTAATACCTGTCCTCCTTATCCTCGTCACCGTCAGAAGTTCCCTAGGGTCTAGGGATTATTTACATTAGTCAACGTAGTCGTAGTCCCCGAACTATCGACGACTAGGTCCTGACTAAGTAAAAATATTTACACTCGGATAGATGGCTCAGACACCTGTCCGAGTGAGAAACTAGCCAATGCTTGGGAGGTCGTCGTGACTTACAGGCAAGTTTTTCGTGCGACCTACGTCCTGTCCAGTTATCTAGGGGCAAGAGCAGACTTGGAGACCTTTCCAACTGAGCATCCACTTAGTTACTGGGTCTTGAGGATGGACCACTGGCCGGAACTTGCTCAATATGCAATTGAGCTATTGACCTGTCCTGCATCCAGCGTGCTTTTTGAACGGACATTCAGTGCTGCTGGAGGGTTCGTAACCGATCAAAGAGTGAGCCTGTCCACAGACTCGGTAGATAGGCTCACATTTATAAAAATGAATCAGTCCTGGATCAGCAGCTATCAAGCCCCTGATGCTGATGCAACTGATTACATTTATTAGGGATCTGGGATCCCTTGAAGACTGCCACTGCTCCTATTCCTCCTGTCCATAATCTAGAACAATATTTTGTATTTGGGGCACCAGCAACACCCAAAGCTCAATTTCTTTGCGCCTGGTTTACAGGGGCATGCCATAACAATTTTTAAACTAATTTAAAACAGAAGGGCCTGTTCCTCCATCCAATAAGAGTAACTGTAAGGGGTTACAGTGTTCTGGCACTGCCAGCACCCAAGGCCCGATTTTTCACCACCTGTTTGACTGGGGGCTTTCAATACAATTTTTAAACTAATTTACAACATCAGGCCCCGTTCCTCTGTCCAACAAGAGTAACTGCAAGGGGTTACAGTGTTCTGGCACTGCCAGCGCCCAAGGCCGAATTTTTCGCCACCTGTTTGACTGGGGGTTTTCGTCACAATTTTTAAACTAATTTACAACATCAGGCCTTGTTGCTCCGTCCAACAAGAGTAACTGCAAGGGGTTACAGTATTCTGGCACCGCCAACACCCAAGGCCCAAGTTTTCAGCACCCTTTTGACTGGGGGCTTTCGTCGGGATTTTTAAACTAATTTACAATATCAGGCCCTGTTCCTCCATCCAACAAGAGTAACTTCAAGGGGTTACAGTGTTCTGGCACCACCAGCACCCAAGGCCCAATTTTTCACCACCTGTTTGACTGGGGGCTTTCGTCACAATTTTTAAACTAATTTACAACATCTGGCCCTGTTCCTCCACCCAACAAGAGTAACTGGAAGGGGTCACAGTGTTCTGGCACTGCCAGCACCCAAGGCCCAATTTTTTAGCCACCTGTTTGACTGGGGGCTTTAGTCACAATTTTTAAACTAATTTTCAACATCAGGCCCTGTTCCTCCGTCCAATAAGAGTAACTACAAGGGGTTACAGTGTTCTGGCACCGCCAGCACCCAAAGCCGAATTTTTCGCCACCTGTTTGACTGGGGGCTTTTGTCACAATTTTTAAACTAATTTACAACATCAGGCCCTGTTCCTCCGTCCAATAAGAGTAATTACAAGGGGTTACAGTGTTCTGGCACCGCCAGCACCCAAAGCCGAATTTTTCGCCACCTGTTTGACTGGGGGCTTTCGTCACAATTTTTAAACTAATTTACAACATCAGGCCCTGTTCCTCCGTCCAACAAGAGTAACTGCAAGGGGTTACAGTATTCTGGCACTGCCAACACCCAAGGCCCAAGTTTTCAGCACCCTTTTGACTGGGGGCTTTCGTCAGGATTTTTAAACTAATTTACAATATCAGGCCCTGTTCCTCCATCCAACAAGAGTAACTTCAAGGGGTTACAGTGTTCTGGTACCGCCAGCACCCAAGGCCCAATTTTTCACCACCTGTTTGACTGGGGGCTTTAGTCACAATTTTTTAACTAATTTTCAACATCAGGCCCTGTTCCTCCGTCCAACAAGAGTAATTCCAAGGGGTTACAGTGTTCTGGCACAGTCAGCACCCAAGGCCCAATTTTTCGCCACCTGTTGGGGGATTTCATCACAAATTTTAAACTAATTTACAGCAGGGCCGGCGCCAAATTTAAAAAAAAAAATGACATGGGGTTCCCCCCCCAAAATCCAAACCAGGCCCTTCAGGTCTGGTATGGAATTTAAGGGGAACCCCTTAACAAAATTAAAAAAAAAAGACATGGGTCCCCCCAAAATCCAAACCAGGCCCTTCTGGTCTGGTGAGGAGTTTAAGGGGAACCCCGCGCCAAATTTAAAAAAAATTATGTGGGGTCCCCCCCAAAATCCAAACCAGGCCCTTATCCGAGCATGCAGCCCTGGCATGGCAGGAGGGGGTGGGGACGAGCGAGCACCCCCCTCCAAACCATACCAGGCCACATGCCCTCAACATGCCCTTATCAGAATCTGGAAGCCCCCTTTAATAAGGGGGCCCCCAGATCCCAACCCCCCCCATGTGAACAGGTATGAGGTACATTGTACCCCTACCCATTCACCAAAAAAGGAGTGTAGTGGTACAAAAAACAAGAGGCAGTTTTTGACAAGTCCTTTATTGTGTAAAATAGCTCTTCTTCTTTCTTCCTCCATCTTCTCCTGCCCCGGTCCTTCTTCTGGTTCTTCTTTTAATCTTCTTCCTTCCTCTCTTGTCTCTTCATTTTCAATCTTCATCTTCTTCTTCCTTCTTCTTTCACCGCCGCCGCTCTCCCCGCTGCTGCAGCCCGGCCCTGTGTGTCTCCCAGAATGGGCAGTCTTCATACTGACACTTCTTTTATAAGAAGGGGCAGGGCCTCCCAGTGATGTAACTGAGTGAACCCGCCCCCTTCTGATGTCATGCGCTCTCAGAGGGGGCCAGTCACCCCTTTACATCCCTGGGTGGCCCCGTCCCTTCTTATAAAAGAACTGTCATCATGAAGACCGCCCATTCTGGGAGACGCACAGGGGTCAGGCTGCAGCAGCGGGGAGAGCGGTGGCGGTGAAAGAAGGAAGAAGAAGCTGAAGATTGAAGAAGAAGAGAGGAAGCAAGAAGAACTCCTAAGCGTAGGGTATTGTCTTTTTAATTTACAGGACCAAGGAGAGGACAGCAGGAGAACACTGCTGGGCAAATCTCCAGGGAGGAAGATAGCCAAGAGCTGGGGCTGTGGGCATACCTGAAGGGACTGGGTCCAAGCAGTCTGGGATGGATGCAGAGTCAGTCTGGGAGGAAAGTGGAGAAGTAGCCAGGAGGGCTAGTGAATGGCAGGCTGGCAGTGCCTGAAGAAGTGGTACTGGGATCAGTAGCCTCTCTTTTTGCTACACTACTAAAGGGGCCCGCAGTCCCTGCCTGCAAATGGCCACTGCCACTCCACTGTCAGCATGCTATCCACAAGTGCTGCCTCTGCACATGATCAGCCTGCTCTCTACATGCCAATCTCTGCACACTCCTGCCTGTCTATTTGATGGGGTAAGTGCGGGACTTGTCCCGACTTCGGGGGGGATGCCGCCGTGAGCCCCTATCTGGGACCCCATATACCCTATCTGTGACCCTGTATACCCCTATCTGGGACCCTGTATACCCCTATCTGGGACCCTGTATACCCCTATCTGGGACCCTGTATACCCCTATCTGGGGCTCTGTATACCCTATCTGGGACCCTGTATACCCTATCTGGGACCCTGTATACCCCTATCTGGGGCTCTGTATACCCTATCTGCGACCCTGTATACCCCTATCTGGGGCTCTGTATACCCTATCTGGGACCCTGTATACCCCTATCTGGGGCTCTGTATACCCTATCTGGGATTCTGTATACCCCTATCTGCTAACTGTATACTGCTATCTGGGGCTCTGCTTACTGTGATATGGTGACTCTGTATACTGCAATATGGTACTCTGTAAGTGTATACTGCTATATGGTGATTCTGTATACCCCTATCTGGTGACTCTGTATACTGCTATATGGTGACTCTGTGAGTGTATACCGCTATCTGGTGACTCTGTATAATCCTATCTGGTGACTCTGTATACTCCTATCTGGTGATGCTGTATACCCTATGATGCTGGGCTGTATACTCCTGACACAAGGGGTGGAAACTATAAGGGGGCTTATGAGAAGTGGGAGGGGTCAAAAGCAAGGGCGGGGTCTGGCGCCCCCCATCCTAAAATTTCACCAGCCGTCACTGGTGCTAGCTGGTCCTGGGAGTTGTAGTTCTACAAGCAAGTCTGTGCTGGAGGTAGAAGAGAAGTGTGTATATCCACTTCAACACCAGGCCTATCTTTTGGACTTTGTGCTTACAAGATAAAACCATTTTTTTGCTATAAAATTACTTAAACCCCCCAAACATTATATATATATATTTTTCAACACCCTAGAGAATAAAATGGTGGTCGTTGCAAAACTTTATGTTGCACCGTATTTGCGCAGCGGTCTTATAAGCGCAATGTTTTTTTGAAAAAATTCACTTTTTTGAGTGAAAAAAATAAGACAACAGTAAAGTTAGCCCATTTTTTTTCCATATTGCGAAAGATAATGTTACGCCGAGTAAATTGATACCCAACATGCTTTGAAATTGCGCCCCCTCGCAGAATGGCAACAAACTTTGCAACCTAAAAATCTCCATTGGCGACGTTTAAAAATTTCTACAGGTTATCAGTTTTGATTTACAGAGGAGGTCTAGTGCTAAAATTATTGCTCTCTAACGATCGCGGTGATACCTCACATGTGTGGTTTGAACACCGCTTTCATATGCGGACGCGACTGACATATGCATTCGTTTCTGCGCACGAGCTCGCAAGGACGGGGTGCTTTAAATTTTTTTTTTCTTATTTATTTTACTTTTTATTTTTTAATTTTACACCCTTCCTTTAAAAAAAAAAATTGGATCACTTTTATTTCTATTACAAGGAATGTAAACATTCCAGTCCCTCCTTACACCAAAAGCCCTGGCAGAGTCCCACCTAACACCAGAAGCCAAGTCGTCTCTAAGTGCTAGCTGGACAGGAAATCAACTGGCAAAGGTTGCACACTAGGTTTGCAGTGTGGGCGGGGTAAACACAGGGCATGGCGGTGGGAGGAGGTGGAGCGAATCGAGCCCTCTCTCCTCTTCTGTTCATGGAGACTTTTTGCTTGCTCGGCATTGTGCCACAGATGCTTTGACACAGGTGCAACATGCAGACAGCAGCTCTAGCTTCTCCAGATGGTTGGTTGGCAAACCCTGCTGGGGGGGTTGCCTGGGGGGGCTCATGTAAAACCCACCCTTATAGATTCAGCCATGCTCCCTGCTAGATTCTGCTGACCTCGGCTCCAGTGAAAGCAGAAGAGGCATAGGGGGGCAGGTGGAGTGCAGCTGTATCACTCCGCAGTAAGGAATCTGCTTCTGCTATAGAGGCAGCATCAGAAAATGCGGCCAGATGCCTGCTTACTCCACTGCTGTAGTGAGTGTCCATTAGCAGAGCAGGCAGTTTCACAAGAAAAAAGTCCTGGCTGGCAGTGGGGGGGGATTAGGGTGTGCCCAGGCACACCCGGCACCCCCTGTGCGCATGCCTATGGCTGCTTCTAAAAATTGAATACTATCCTAATTACATTTTAAATGAAATCTGTTATTGCTTGTGTTACCTCGCATAGATGACATTGGAGATATGGAGCTGCAAGTGGTGCTGGTCTCAAGCAGAGACTGTATCATGGTGCAGAGATGTGGTTAGCCTGGAACTAGCCCTGAGAAGTGGACAATTGCAATCTCCAGTACTGGCTGGGAATCTTGGCTGTTATCTGGGGATTTGGGGGGGGGGGGGGAGGGTGGAAGTAAACTCTCCTATCGTTTTCAGCCAAGGAAGCTGCCATCTTGGCCTCTGTTTAATCTTCAACTGCCATGGGCTGCACATGTGATCAGTTATGACACCAGCCATTGAACGGTTTGACAGTTTGGTTGACAGCACAAGCAAAAGTAACAGTTAGCGATTCTGGCATGCCGGGAATGTAACTGTTTTCTGAAACCGTTAAATCAATGGGTTTAAATCCGCTTTAATAGCAGCAAGATAATAACCAGTCCAGTGCCCCTTGAAACCCAGCTTCAGCTGAATATTTTTGGTCTGACTGGGGAATGATTACAACTTCTCTTAGACCTCTTTCACACTGAGGCGCTTTACAGGTAGGGTCGCCACCTCATCCCTTTAAACCCGAACACATATGAATTACACAGATTCTGAGGCTAATTTAATGCAGATAAGGCGCCAAGTGAGTTTAATTACTGCCTTAATCAGCCACTGAACCTGTGTAATTAGTATGTGTTCGGGTTTAAAGGGATGAGGTGGCAACTCTATTTACAGGCGTTATAAAAATAGCACCTGTAAAGCTTCTCATAATGAAACTCAGTGTGTCCTTTCACACTGGGGCGGTGCGCTTGCAGGAGAGGAAACAAACTCCTACAAGCAGCATTTTTGGGGTGGTTCGGGAGCGGTGTATACACCACTCCTCCACCGCCCCTGCCATTGGAATGAATGGGCAGTATCAGCACACCGATTTGGAAGCAATAGCGCGCCGGCGCTTGTAACCCCTTCTTAGGGGCTAAAAGCACCCCGCTGCTGCCCGAATAGTGGCGCCGTTTTACCGCTGACGATCGGGCAGCCCAGTGTGAAAGGGCTCTTAAGCTGAAATCCAGTCACAGATCATTGCAGCTCTCTAATCATTAATACATCATTACATTTATTTTTAAAAAGTAAGCAGTGCAATTACCTGAGTTTGACCTGATATCAGTTGGAGTGTAAGATGAAGAAGCAGCGCAAGGAGCCAGTACGCTCATGTGCTGACAAGAGGCATGCTGATAGGAGGAGAAAACCGAGTGACAGAGAGATTAGCTCATCACTGTGCTGCTTTTCATTTCACTGTACAGTCACAGCCTGGGGTGGTTCAGTACGACCTGGACTCAGAGGAAGTGGGCTGAACGATGCTGGTCATCAGACTGAGGACATCTGGAAGCAAAAAAAAAAAAAAAATCTACTAGGGAAATCTTTAGATTAACCACTTCAGCCCCGGAAGGATTTGCCCTCTTAATGACCAGAGCACTTTTTGCGATATGGCACTGCGTTGTTTTAACTGACAATTGCGCGGTCATGTGACATTGTACCCACACAAAATTGACGTCCTTTTTTTCCCACAACTAGAGCTTTCTTTTGGGGCTATTTGATCACCTCTGCAGTTTTATTTTTTGCACTAGAAACAAATAAATAGTGACAATTTTAAATAAAAAAACAATTTTTTTTACTTTTTGCTATAATACATATCCAAAAAATATATATATATAAAACAAATGTATTCATCAGTTTAGGCCAAAATGTATTCTACATATTTTTGGTAAATAAAATTGCAATGAGCATTTATTATTGGTTTCCGCAAAAGTTCGAGTCTACAAACTATGAGAATTGATTTATAGCATTTTTATTATTTTATTTTTACTGGTAATGGTGATTACCTGCGATTTTTATTGGGACTGCGATATTGCGATGGACAGATCGGACACTTTTGACACTTCTTTGGGATCATTGACATTTATACAGCGATCAGAGCTGAAAATAGCGATCAAGGGGTTAAATGTGTTCCCCTACAGTGTTCTAACCGTGAGGGCGCTGGGCTGGCAGGGGCATGACAGATCTCACTGATCCTGATGACAGGGATCAGTAGATCTCTATCATGTCCCGACAGAACGGGGAACCGGCGTGTTTACATTGGCGGTTCCCCGTTCTGCCTCTGTATTAGGCGATCGCGGGTGGCCGGCGGACATCCAGTCCGCCCGACCTGCGGGCACACTCACGCAGCGTGCTGCGGGCACAAGAGCATGCTGGCGGTGACACGCGCCCGCCCGCAACTGCGCCTGCCAACCTGCCACCGTATATGTACAGGAGCCGGTCGGGAAGTAGTTAAAAGTAAATATTGCAGCAAAAGCTGGTTTTCTTATTTTGTCTTTTAATTGGCTATTTATCTTTATCTTTTTATTTTTGGATGGAGTTTGCTTTAAGCACAACTAAACAAATTATTAAATTACTGAAACTTCCCAGCCCGTAGGTGCGGTGGCTGTCACTGTCAGCAAGTAAAAGATACTACCTGCTGATCTTGTCAGAAATGCTGTGTCCTTGTCAATTCCTGTGAGCTTAAAAGAAAGCAAAAAAGAACCCGATCTTTATTGTGTAAACTACTAGTCTCATCGCCTTGTGATAGAAATGAACAGAGACAGACATGGAATCGAGCCTGTATGACAACCATGGCTACATCCATGTTTACTGGGGTTAATGAGTGTAGAAATGAAGGGACAGGGAGTGGGCTATTCACAAGATTGCAAGGTGAAAATAAAGTTTAAAAAAAAATCCTGAAGAAGGAAAACGAATGTAAGAACCAAATCTAAGGACTGGTAAGCTGTAATATATTACATTTTTGTTTTTGGGTTTAGATATGATTTAAATTCTGTCTCCGCTTATTGAGGACATTTTCCCCCATTTTTGTTCTGTCTGGCACCCACCTCAGAATAAAAAAAGACACAATTCCCATATGGTAACACAGACAGCAATAAAAAGTGTTAGAGGGTTTCACTCTTCTCTTTTCTTTCCAAATTTAAAGCCCACTTCTAGGCCCCCCGACAGAGGCGTAACTAGAACCTTCAGGGCCCGAGTGCAAGAAATTATGAAGGGCCCCCCTGACCCCCGGTCAGGGCCCTCCCTCTTCCCACTGATCCAAGGGTCCTTTACTCCCATCGCAGGTCTCTTTATTACAGTCCCACAGCGGGACCCCTTTCTGCCATCTTCGGGCCTTCCCATGATGGTGAAATGCCAGGGCCTGGTCGCAATTGCAAGCTTTGCAATCCTGACAGTTCCCTCACTAGTGTCAGTATTTTTTTTTTTTTTTCGATATAATTTATTGAGATATAAAAAATAAAGGGTTACAAACAGTGTGTACAATATAATCACGGCATTGCATCCAAGTACACCGAACTTTGCGAGTACACAACATTGAATGTTACATAGATAAAACTCAAAAAGATTAAGATCTCCTTTGTAATCAAAGTAATGTCAATCAAAAAGTTGTTGGTGACTATGCAAGGGACCATAAAAGGGGTAGAAGGGGAGGGGGGAAGCTGCATGTGGAGAGGGGGGTTTAGAGGGTGGTTTAATGTAGACCCTGTTATTGACTCTGAGTTGGGCTTTGAATTCTGGGCCATTATACTCGGAAAAAGAGGGTATCCATTGAGCGGGCTTGTATATCTGGAGGGAACCAATATGAGTGCCATGAGAACAAGTAACCGAATGATGCGAATTTCCCTAGGATAACTGGATGAACCTTGAGGGAGCTTATTGTATTGTATTGTATAGGGTGACACCCTTGCAGTACTCGGCTGTTGTAATAGAGCAGAGAAGCAACCCCCTTCCAGGAGTGGTGTTCATTAGTGGATCCCCCATAGTAGAACTGGAGCAGGCTATCTGAGTTTTATTCCCTGGGAGGTAGAGTTTGTCTGAAAGTTCTTGTAGAAGAGATGTGCCAATTTGTCAAAGGATTCCTTCCCCTCTTGGGAGAGGAGGGTGTTGGCTATAAAGGGGGTCCACTTGTTGTAGAAGGTAGATCTGGATGGTAGATTTGTTAGATCTGTCAGGATCCTCTCTCTACAGAGTAAAAGCAATAGTTTATGTTGTACCTGCAGCGAGGAAGGCTTGGCAGGGTGTACCCAGTTTTTTTAAGATGATTCTGCGGGCTACTAGAAGTGTAATTGTAGACTGGGAACTTCCTGTTCCAAAAACTAAAGGTCAAGAGGAGTGGGTCTTTGGGTATTTGAATGCTGGTAATGTCTCGTACATATTTGATGATGTTATCCCAATAATCGGCTATCTGAGGACATAGCCAGAAACGATGTGCCAAGGAGGGGTATTGTTGAGAGCAGAGTGGGCACTGGGAAGTTTGGGGTTTTTTCTTGTCATTGATAAAAGGTATGAAGGCCCTGTGGAGGACCTTTAGTTGTGTTTCTCTCCAGGTTTCACAAGGGGTGAGCTGGAGGACTTGGTTGTATCCTTTCAGTATTTTCTCTGAAAGGTCCTCAATTGGAAAGTCTTTATACCAGTTGGTTCTTGGGGATCGGGTCGATGTTGTCCTTTTTGAGCATAATAAGAGCGGACTGTAGATGTCTGATATGGAGTAGGATCCTTCGACCAACAGTTTGTCAATAAACGAGATTTCAAAGCGTTTGGTAGCATCTTTGGTTGTGGCAGTCAAAAAGCTAAGACATTGCGCATTATGAAAAAGATGTGACTCCGGTAGGGAGAACATTTTGCAGAGGTCTTTAAAAGGTAGGGGTTGTCCAGTTGTTTGATCGCAGAGAAGGGCAAATGTCTCCAGGCCCCGAGTGGTCCAGAAGTGGAACGGGTAGTTTTCCAATTCGGCCGTGAAAGCCGGGTTTCCTCTGGTGGGTAGGTACTTCGAGCATTGGTGTGGCAGTTTCAGGAGTTTGAGGGACTCTCTCCATGCTATAATTGTGTCTCGTAGAAGGAAATTCCGTTTTAGTTCGGGTTCCAGTGTGTGTAGTTTGGAGTGCAGTAAGGCCTGGAGGGCATATGGGTGGGCTATTTTAGATTCCAGAGCAAGGTTCGAGTATTTGGAAGCCTGTGTGATCCAATCTATGCCAATGCATAATAAACAAGACAGGTTATAAAGTCTGACATTGGGGAAGTTAGCGCCTCCTTTGCCCCTGGGGAGATATAGAGTCTTAAGTGATATTCTAGGCCTCCTGCCCTGCCAAATACATTTTGTGAAGCATCAATTGAGAGTTGAAACATCTTTGTGTTTCAATAATAGAGGAAGCGTTTGGAGTGGATAGAGTCGTTTGGCAAAAGTGTTTTTTTTAAGTTGGTGGCATCTCCCCAGAAGCGATAAGGGCAGGTTCATCCAATTATTTAATTCTCTAATGATCTTTTCAAATAATAGATGATTGCCAATTCTTCCTTGGGGTTTTTTTGGCCTTGTCTAGTGCCACCATCACTTTTCTGATGTTTAAGTATGCCGTCCGGCCTTTGACAAAGCCCGATTGAGTAGGATGGATCAGGGATGGGATAATTTCTGCTAGCCTGTACACTACTATCTTGGATATAATTTTCGCATCAATGTTTAGAAGGGAGATGGGTCTGTAAGAGCCTGGCTCCAAAGGGTCTTTACCTTTTTTTTCTAAAAGTTTAATGATAGCTTGATTGCTGGTTGGGGGGTAGCTCCCTCCAGACCATAGCGTATTGTACATATTCAAGAGAGGTGTACAAACGACACCCTGGAGAATCTTATAAAATTCCCCGGTGAAGTCATCTGGGCCTGGGGCCTTGGCTGGGGGTAAGTGGTGGATAGTGTTTTCTAGTTCCTCTTTGGTGATAGAGGCTTTTAGATGGTTTAGTTGTGTCATGGAAATGGTGGGTAAATCCAGGGCTGCCAGGAAGTAATTTGCTAGAGCGGCGTCGAATGAATCAGGGGAGTAGAGGGATTTATAGAAGTCTAGCATGATCTCAGTTAACTGATGAGATTGTGTTTGGGTGGTTCTGGTCTGGTCTCGTAGGGCTTTGATGTGTGTGGATTGGTAAGAGTCCTTACATAGTCTGGAGAGGAGCCTGTCTGATTTATTTCTGAACCTGTAGAAGATAGCGTCTGTGTGTGCCCTTTTAGAGATCTCGAATGAGTCCGCCCAGTGTTCAAACTCTTTTTTGGCTTCCTGCCATTTATCCCTGTTGCTCCGCAAGTTGTTATCTGCCATTGCGCGTTGTGCTAATAATAATTTAGAGCTCGCCTGTTTGTATTGGGCCAGCAAATGTTTCCTATATGAGGCAGCATAAGATATAACCTTGCCCCTAAGATAGGCCTTTCCCACTTTCCAGTAGAGAGTGGGGGAAGTTTGATGTTGCCCGATTGTGGCTTCATAGTTCTCCCATGCCTTTGTAATGTAAGAGTGGAAATTGCTATTTCCACAGGCAGGAAGGGAAACGCCAAATTCAGTCTCGTGGATGAGAGTTGGGTTCCATAATCATTATAGATACTGGGGCGTGGTCGGATATATCTATTTCATATATGGTGGAATCTATGATCCAAGGGATAGTTGCTTCTGTACCAAACAAGTAATCAATACGTGTGAGGACCTTGTGGGGTGGGGAATAGTAGGTCAAGTCCCTATCTATTGAATGTTGGAGTCTCCAGAGATCCATGAGTCGAAGGGAGTTCATAGTAGAGGCCAAAGGGGTTTCGGGTAAGGTTGCAGTCATATGTTTGGCTTTTGGTTAAGGTGCCAGCTTATCACCTGTGGGATGTAACATGCTATTGAAGTCTCCTCCTATAATGTGGGGAGTGGAGGGGTCCTGCAGGAGGTACTGAGTCAGATGCGAAAATAACTGTTTGTTCGGGTTGTTGGGGGCATAGATGGAGTGTACATTTAGGTCCCTAGAATCCCATTTTAGGTGAGCTGTGACCATACAGCCTTGGGAATCTGCATCTACAGAGTGAACCGTCCCAGTGAAGTTTTAGTGGAGAAGTATAAGGACACCTGCCTTTCGATCAGACCCTCCAGAACCTATGACCCTACCCACCCACATCTTTTTCATGTGATAAAAGTCTTTGGACATTAAATGAGACTCTTGGAGTAGGGCAATGTCCGCTTTCAAACGTTTCAGATGCCGTAATATTTTAGCTTGTTTATTTGGGGACCGTAGGCCCTTAACATTCCAAGTTACGATTCTAATAGTCATCTTTAACTTTAGGATATGGGCCTTTATGACATGTTACGTTGTAGCTGCGGAACCAATAGTAGCTACCTAGTGTTAGTCTGTGGAATCCTAATTTTAGAGTGTCTGCATGACATATGTGTAGATACCGAGTGAATGGAGCGTAGACTCCACTTTTTTCCTCATGGTGTCACTGCATGGGGGAAGCAGCTCCCATGGTCGGAGACCCTTAGCTTAATAGATGTGCCTATGCCCATAGGGAGGCCAGGTGACAGTTGTGATTGTCCAGCTTTCCAAATATTCAGTGTAAAACCTGGCTGGTTTGCTCATATATAAAGCTCCCGTGGAAGAGAGACTTGAGGAACTCAAATGAAGTTTTGAGACCTGAATGGTCCTGAGGTCGAGAAGGTGAAAAGGTGAGACATGCTGTTTTAGCAGTGCCATTGAAATGTTGCACCAGTTTAGAAGAGAGACCACGTGCCATCCTGATGTGTTAACGCTTTATTTTATGTTGGCATGGGCGAGTTGTTTTGACCAGCGTGTTTGAACCGTTTGGGTGAATCCTATCTTGGACTCCTTTGGACTAGTGGGCGAGCCACCGGCATATCTCTGAGCATAGATGTAGATGGGAGCACAGAAAACTGTTGGCGTCTGAGGGTGTATGGAAAGAGAGCTGGTCCCCGTTTGGAGCTCTGACACGTAGCATGGCAGGGAATGCCAGAGTGAATTTCACATTTAGCTTATATAATTCCGAGCAAATGTGCTGGAATGCCTTTGTTTTCTTAGCCACCTCCACCGAATAGTCGGCAAACACTAGGATTTTGACTCCATCTATGATCAGTGATTTGTGTTGCCTGCACTTCTGGAGTATACTGTGTTTCTCAGTATAGTTGAGGTACTTAACTATTATAGGTCTTGGTGTTGTTCTGTCAGTGATGGGAGGTCCTATTCGGTGCGTTCGTTCTACCTGGCATGGGCCAGGCATCCCCAGTGCAGCGGTTATTTTGATCGCACAAAAGTCAGCAGTGGTTGAAGGGATTCAGGAACCCCTATAAAATGGAGATTAGATCTCCTGGACCTGTTCTCAACATCTTCTAACTTATCAATGATAAGGGAGATCTGTTTATCTCGTGCTAGATCAGAGTCTTGCACTGTTTGTAGCTCATCTTCTATGTGAGAAATGCTTGCCTCAGCCTCATTAAGTCTGGTCGTGTGCTCTGTCAGGACCTTTTGTAATTGTGCCATGCCTGCCTTCACCGCGTTTTCAACTGTGGCCGTGATCGTTGGTGCCAGTATAGCTGTTTCCGCCTGTGCTATGCATTCTGTGTTGCGAACGGTCTCTGTGGAATGAACGTCTTGTGCAGGTATGTTGGAGGCGGTCGTTTCACTCCCCTCCATTCCTGATGCGTCCACCATGTCAGACGGGGAGGCCTGGTCCAGGGGAGGCAGAATGCGCTGTGGTGCGGGTGTCTTAACCCCCGACTTGTCGAGCTTTTTGTCCATCTCCCTTCCCTGTAGCTGTGAGAAGGGTAGTTTGAGGAGTTGGGCGTCTTGGGCAGGCTTTAAAGGCGGATTTGTAAGTCTCGTCGCGGGAGCCGAGCGAGCAGCTACCGCATGAGGCGCCGGAGCCGGAAGTATCAGTAGCTTTTAATTTTTATTTTATTTTTATCATTTCATTTTATTTCTTTTACAATTTTATTTTTATTATTTTTTACAATTTTATTAGGAGCCCTGTTGGGGGGCTTTGATGAGATATCAGGGGTCTAAACAAACCTCAGCTCTCAATCTCCACCTGTGTAGCCTCAGCTGCACAGAATGAATGGACATGAATAGTTGTGTACAGAGCCTTCCATTCATTCAAAAGCAGAAGTATAGTAAAAACAGTTTACTATGCTTCAGTTATGAATGAAACAATTGGTACCAATCACTGGCTCTGTCCATTCAGAAAAGAAAGAAGCCGGTAAATGACAAATTTACTGACCCGCTCCCATCTCTTCATCCTGACACATCTTCTACAGCAGCTGGCAGGAGAGAGGAGGGGGGGAAGACAGCAGCTCTGTGGGGGAGGGGGGGGGGACCAGGGAAGCACACAGGGACCCTGGGAACAGAAAAAGACAAGTAAACTGGATAGGAGGGGCGGCGGGGGCAGCATATAGAGGAACCAATCTCCTGCATTAGGAGGAAAATGGAGGAGATTGGTTTCTTTAAATGCTGCCTCCGCCATCCCTTCTATCCAGGTGTACAAGGGAGGCACACGGGCCTCCTGGAGCATTCAGGGGGCCCGGTTGCAATTGTAACCCCTGTAGTTACGCCCCTGCCCACCGATGCCACATGATCCCTTTTCTTTTCTACACTTCTCTGCTGCTGGGCAGTCCTTAACCACTTGAATGCCTGAGGTATAGGAGATGCACTCCAAAAAACTGTAACAGCATTTCTCAAATTTCCCTGCAGATGGCTCCTCTGCAACTTTTGTTGGTGAATTTTGGTATGTACAGGTACTGTATAACATAGCAGGAGCAAAGCTCCTAAGTAAAATTACACTTAAATTGTCTGCAAGTGTCATTAACCACTTCAGCTCCAGAAGGTTTACCCCCCTTCATGAATAGGCCATTTTTTGCGATACGGCACTGCGTCACTTTAACTTACAATTGCGCGGTCGTGCACCGGTGTAAAATTGATATCCTTTTTTTTCCCACAAATAGAGCTTTCTTCTGGTGGTATTTGATAATCTCTGCAGTTTTTATTTTTTGCGCTATAAACAAAAAAGGCCGACAATTTTGGAAAAAAAAACCCAATATTTTTTACTTTATCCTATAAAACATATCCAATAAAAAAATGTCCAACACCTCGATTCTCTCCCCTTTCTCCTCCCCTCTATCACTACCTGTTTTCACCCATCCCCTCTCTCCCTCCCATACCATCCCTCCCCCCATGCCATGCCTTCCCAGTTCTATACTGGCTTATTCCCCCTCCTCTCTCATTTCCTCTCCCCCTCTTTTATCAGTTCTCTTCTCTCTTTTCTTTACCATTCTTTTCTACTTCAACAATCCCTACCTTGAGTATTTCCTCCTAAGCACTAATACTAGATGAGGGTAACTGAGCTTGATGATGCAAATTGACCAAAATGCTTTTTTATTATACTTATTACTTATCATATGTATGGCTATGTATGGCTCTTTGAAAAGTATGTACCCTTGTACTGCTCAAAGCTGTTCAATAAAATTTAAAGGAAAAAAAAAATGTAAAAAATCAATTTTCTTCATCAGTTTAGGCCAATTTGTATTCTGCTACAAATTTTTGGTAAAAAATCCCAATAAGCTTATATTGATTGGTTTGCGCAAAAGTTATAGCGTCTACAAACTATGGGATAGATTTATGTACTTTTTATTTTTTTAATTGCTTTTACTAGTAATGGTGGCTATGGATGGGCTTTGTGTTCGGATCGCCTGTTCATTCGTTCGGGTTTTCCCGAACATTATGGGGCATTTGCAGCAACTTTGTGCGCCCCATAATGTTTTAAAATGTTGGCGAAATGCCGCACGCTGATTGGCCAAAGCATGCACATGACCTGCATGCTTTGGCCAATCAGCGGGCGGCCTGCTGTGAGAGCTTTGATTGGCTAAAGGCATCCTGCACTTAGCCAATCACTGCACAGCAGTCTCAATCCATGCCCCACACTATATAAAGACGCTTGTACAGCGGCTCTATGATAGTGTGTCGGCGGCGGTGTTAGAGAGTTAGTGTAGGTTCCTGAAGACAGGCAGTTTAGATAGATAGATTTTTAAATATGTTAAAAAAAAGAAGAAAAAAAACAGATAGCTAAATAGATAGATAGTTAGAAATCTGTCAGTTAGTGCAGACAGGATAGTGTAGGGAAAAAATATATATATATATATATATATATATATATATGTCTAAAAGTATATATCTATCTATAGATATATAGATCTATATCTATATATAGATCTATATCTATCTATATATATATATATTATATATATACATTCTAGTGTATATATATATATATACGCACAGTGTACTATATATTAGTGTACACTGTACATAAAGTATATAGTACACTTGACTTGGTGTATAAAAATATATACAGCCTGATATATATATATATATATATATATATATATATATATATATATATATACACACCGCGTATTGAGTGTCCACTATATATCTGTCCATACAGTGTATAGTACACTTGACATGGTGTATTAAAATATATACAGTTTTTAACCCCTTAACCCCCAGAGCCCTTTTTTACATTTGTTGTTTAGAAGTTATAATCATTTTTTTTTTAATAGAAAATTACTTAGAACCCCCAAACATTATATATTTTTTTCAAACACCCTAGAAAATAAAATGGCAATCATTACAACACTTTTTGTCACACAGTATTTGCGCAGCAGCCTTTCAAGCGTTTTTTTTTTTGGAAAAAAAAATCACTCTTTTGAGTTAAAAAATAGGACAACAGTAAAGGTAGCCCAATTTTTTGTATATTGTGAAAAGGATGTTATGCCGAGTAAATAGATACCATACATGACACCGTTGAAAACTGCGCACATTCGTGGAATGGTGACAAACTCCGGTACTTAAAAATCTCCATAGGCGACGCTTTAAAATTTTTTAACGGTTACCAGGTTAGAGGTGCAGAGGAGGTCTTTTGCTAGAATTACTGTTCACACTCTGGCGATTGCGGCGATACCTCACATGTGTGGTTTGAACATATGAGGGCGTGGCTTACGGCGTGGCTTACGTATGCGTTTCCTTTGCTGCACAAGCTCGCGTGGACGGTGGTGCTTTAATTTTTTTTTTAATTTTATTATATTTTTCATCTTAACACTTTTATTGCTATCACAAGGAATGTAAACATCCCTTGTGATAGTAATATATGGTGACAGGTACACTTTATGGAAGGATAGGGGGTCTAAAAGACCCCCCATCCCTCCTTTACACTTCCCAGTATTCAGATCATCAAAAGCTGCGATTCTGAATACTGTCATTTTTTTAAAACCGGCGCCGTTAGCCGCCGAGTAAACCGGAAGTGACGATGTAACATTGCTTCTGGGAATGTACGAAGGAGTCTCGATCGAAGCCAATTCCGGCTTCCACGGGAACTCCACACAGCGGGCAGAAGCAGCAGATCGGAGCGGTGGACGGTAGCGGGAGGTGGGGATGTCCCCTCCCATTGCCTGGGATAACGATCGAGCAGCTCCCGAGCCGAAACGGCTGTTATCAACGGATAGCCGGCCGCCTGCTCTAAAAAACGGTACCAGGGTATAGCCTGTAGCTGCAGACTATACCCCGATACTTCCACTTAAAACAGCCACCGTTTATAAACAGCGATTCGCGTTAAGTGGTTACAATAATTTACAACAGCAGGGCCCGTTCCTGCGCCCAACAAAAGTAACTGCAAGGGGTTACAGTGTTCTGGCTCCGACAACACCCAAGGCCCAATTTTTCACCAACTGTTGGACTGGAGCATGTCATCACAATTTTTAACTACTTAATGCGAATTGTCGTTTATAAACGGCGGCAGCTTTAAGTGGAAGTATCAGGGTATCGTCTGCAGCTACAGGCTATAGCCCAGTACCGTTTTTTAGAGCAGGCGGCTGGCTATCCGGTGATAATGGCCGATCCAGCTCGGAAGCCGGTCGGTCTTTATCCCAGGGAGCGGGAGGGGCAATCCCCCCTCCCACCACCGTCCACCGCTCTTCTCCGGTCTCCCGTCCCACCAGGAGACCGGAGCTCCGATCTGACACTTCTGGCCGCTGTGTGAAGTCCCTGTGGAAGCCGGAATCGGCTTCAATCGGGACTCCTTCGTACATTTCCGGAAGCAACGTCAGAACGTCACTTTTACTGGTTTACTCGGTGGCTAACGGCGCCGGTGTTAAAAAAAATTACAGTATTTAGAATCGCCATTTTTGGCAATCTGAATTCTGTAAAGTGCAAAGGAGGGATAGGGGGTCTTTTAGACCCTCCGTCCTTCCATAAAGTGTACCTGTCACTAGGGGTCGACCGATATATCGGTTGGCCGATATATCAGGCCGATATTTGCCTTTTTTTGATGAATCGGCATCGGCCGATTGTCATGTAAATTAGGCCGATATCCGCCCCCCTCCCCTCAGCGCCGGGAGCTCGCATTAGACTGCGGGCTCCCGGACACTCAGGAGCGCCGCTGTGTCGTTCAGACACAGTAAGAAGGCAGAGCAGCCCCAGTGGCCAAATGGAGTACTGCAGCCGCTCGGGCTGCTCTGTCTTCTATCTGATTGACAGGCGCATGTGTGATGACATCATCACAGCGCAATGGGGGGCGGGAAATTTGAATCTCCATGTGTGCTGCATTTCATTGACACAGGTAAAGCTGTATTTCTTGGCACTGATATATGCTGTATTTCCTGGCACTGGAATGTGGCTGTATTTCCTGGCACTGGAATGTGGCTTTATTTCCTGGCACTGGAATGTGGCTGTATTTCCTGGCACTGGAATGTGGCTGTATTTCCTGGCACTGGAATGTGGCTGTGTTTTATGGCACTGGAATGTGGCTGTGTTTTATGGCACTGGTATGTGGCTGTGTTTTATGGCACTGGTATGTGGCTGTGTTTTATGGCACCGGTATGTGGCTGTATTTTATGGCACTGGTATGTGGCTATATTTCTTGGCACTGGTATGTGGCTGTGTTTTATGGCACTGGTATGTGGCTGTATTTCCTGGCACTGGTATGTGGCTGTGTTTTATGGCACTGGTATGTGGCTGTATTTTATGGCACTGGTATGTGGCTGTATTTTATGACACTGGTATATGCTGTATTTCCTGGCACTGGTATATGCGGTATTTCCTGGCACTGGTATATGCGGTATTTCCTGACACTGGTATATGCTGTATTTCCTGACACTGGTATATGCTGTATTTCCTGGCACTGGTATATGCTGTATTTCCTGGCACTGGTATATGCTGTATTTCCTGGCACTGGTATATGCTGTATTTCCTGGCACTGGTATATGCTGTATTTCCTGACACTGGTATATGCTGTATTTCCTGACACTGGTATATGCTGTATTTCCTGACACTGGTATATGGCTGTATTTTGTGGCACTGGTATATGGCTATATTGAAAGGGTTCTTAAGTGAACCATTTACATACAAGAATAAGCACAATTAACTTATATTTTATGATATGAAGCCGAAAAAAAAAAAATCGGCCTAACATATCGGCCCAAAAAAATCGGCATCCAATATCGGCCATCGGCCACCCCGATTTCTAAATATCGGCATCGGTATCGGCCAGAGAAAAACCCATATCGGTCGACCTCTACCTGTCACCATATATTACTATCACAAGGGATGTTTACATTCCTTGTTATAGCAATAAAAGTGATCAGATTTTTTTTTTTTAAAAGGAACAGTGTTAAGAGGAAAAATATAATAAAAAAAAAATAAAAAAAACAATAAAAAAAATTGAAAGCGACACCGTAACCGGGAGCACGCGCAGCAAAGAAAACGCATATGCAAGTCACGCCCGCATATGAAAACGGTGTTCAAACCACACATGTGAGGTATCGCCGCGATCGCCATTGTGTGAGCAGTAATTCTAGCAAAATACCTCCTCTGAACCTCTAACCTGGTAACCGTAAAAAAAATTAAAGCGTCGCCTATGGAGATTTTTAAGTACTGGAGTTTGTCGTCATTCCGAAAGTGTGTGCAATTTTCAACCCTAACATGTATGGTATCTATTTACTCGGCGTAACATCCTCTTTCATAATATACAAAAAAATTGAGCTAACTTTACTGTTGTCTTATTTTTTAACTCAAAAAATCTATTTTTTTCCAAAAAAATTGCGCTTGAAAGACCGCTGCGCAAATACCGTGTGACAAATAGTATTGCAACGATCGCCATTTTATTCTCTAGGGTGTTTGAAAAAAATATATAATGTTTTGGGGTTCTAAGTAATTTTCTAGCAAAAAAATTATTTTAACTTGTAAACAACAAGTGTAAAAAAGGGTTCCGGGGCTTAAGTGGTTAAACTAATTTACAACATCAGGCCCAGTTCCTCCATCCAACAAGAGTAACTGCAAGGGGTTACAGTGTTCTGGCACCACCAGCACCCAAGGCCCAATTTTTGGCCACCTGTGTGACTGGGGGCTTTCGTCAGAATTTGAAAACTAATTTACAACATCAGGCTCAGTTCCTCCGTCCAACAAAAGTAACTGCAAGGGGTTACAGTGTTCTGGCAACGCCAACACAAAAGGCCCAATTTTTCGCCACCTGTTTGACAGGGGGATTTTAGCACAATTTTTTAACTCATTTACAACAGCAGGGCCCGCGCCAAAATAAACAAAAAAATGACGTGCAGTTCCCCCCAAAATCAAAACCAGGCCCTTCAGGTATGGTATGGAATTTAAGGGGAACCCCGTGCCAAAAAAAAAAAAAAAAAAACGATGTGTGGTTCCCCCCAAAATCCAAACCA
>BLSH010405599.1:8554-73552 GCA_018402905.1 Glandirana rugosa
CGTCTGGGTCGGGGAAATGGTATAAAGGAAATTATACTCAAAGGTATGTGGATCTGGGGGTTATCACTTTTGGATCAATTTGTTCAAGTATAAGTAGATACCATGTATGTCATATAAGAAAAGACACCCAATTAAATTTCAGTATGTTTAGTAAATACATTCGTGTCTCCCAAGAGAAATAACCCGTTTCAAGGGTCAATGGACTAAGGGGGAACCGAGGCAAAAGAGGAAAACGAGGTCCACCAGGCTGTTAAGGAACACCAGGTCCTCATGGAATAACAAGTTCTTTCTCATTTACGAAATCAAATTAGACGAGTCAAAAAATGTAAGGAGGAAGTGGGAGTTGGTCAAAAATTGTCCTGGACATCCGAACATCACGACTATGACATTAATTGGGAGTTTTCCTGGAATGTCAACGTGTTCGTCACCCTTCCTTTTCCAGGATTGGACAGACCCTTGGTGGTAAGGAAAATTTTTCTAGTCTCAATCACAACTCGCTTGGGCCTGACATTGCAAGCCCCGAACCCGAACGATTTTTGAAATGTCCGGGTCCGGGTCCGTGCCACGGACACCCGAAAGTTCGGTACGGACCCGAACGTTACAGTCCGGGTTCGCTCAACACTAACTCTGATCTTTTTAAAAGGAATGGTGGTTCCCAGACAGGTTAGGACCTTTTCCTTCCCACTGCTTGTGCAACTGTAAGGTCCTTTTGAGGGTTAATTACAGTATCAGCACTACAAGCCTACAGGTCCTGTTAAAAACTGGTTGAGGGTGAAGGAGGAATGTAAAAAACTGAGCAGATTAAACTAAAGCATTTACTCTTTCTTGAACAATAAGGTACTCCTGGACCACAAGGAATTGTCGGACCACCTGGAGCAAAAGGAGAAAACGGAGCCAAGGGGGAATCAGGTAACTGGGAACTTTGCCCAATAAAGAGAACCCTCTGTGCTTACATAAATGATTTGTATGACTTTAAATTAACCCACAGAAAAGAATATACTGTATGTACCATAGATGAATATGAACTTGTTTAACTAGGTTTTCACTATTGGGGGTCTAGGTGTATGGAAACTCATATTAAAGGAAATATGGTAAAGGGGCTGGGTCTGCAAAATAGGCACTTGGGCATCAGTGCTTATGAAAGCTATTATTATGGATAATGGTACAATTATGGATAACATGGTAAATAGGGGCTATTTTAGGTGTATAATATTGGACATTTGGCAGCTACAGTATATTCAATGGCAATGTGGAAAATAGGAGCTTTTACCAGCATAATTTATTTAAAGTGTATTTCACTGCAAGAAAAAAAAACACATATCTGCAATACATACACATTTCATCAAAAGTATTCCCTTCAAAGACTGTGCAAGCAGAAAAAATACCTGATGATGACCACACACACAGCAAATCTGTGGACTGAATGATGTCAGCCCTACCCAGCTATCTTTTGCTAAACTACTCAAACCCTCCCACTCTCTTATTGTTCACAACTAGAGTTGAGCGGACACCTGGATGTTCAGGTTCAGCGGGTTCCGCTGAACTTTGCGAAAAAGTTTGAGTTCGGCCCCGAACTGGACCCTAACTTGACCCCGAAACCCATTGAAGTCAATGGTGACCCAAACTTTTGGGCACAAAAATGGCTCTAAAAAAGTCCTGGAAAGGGCTAGAGGGTTGCAAAAGGAAGCAAAATGGTGGTAAGAGTAGGACAAGTGCCCTGCAAACAAATGTGGATAGGGAAACAACTTAAAATCACATAAAAAAAAAAAAAAATGGAGGAGGAGGTGGATGTGGAGTAGGTGGTTGAGGAGGCGGTGACCGTGGTGGTGTAGGTGGTGGAAGTGGCGGTGGAGGAGGAGGAGGAGGTAGCCAACACTGTTTTGTTTGTTTTGGGTTTTTTTCTAATTGAGGTAGCCCCCAAAATATTGAGACATATTAAAAAAAAAAAGGATACATTCACTTAAGTATACCAATGGCTGTGTGAGGCCAGTATAAATGGCTATTCTGCACAAGGTACAGATAAGTCTTGTGGGATCCATGCCTGGTTCATTTTAATAAAGGTTAGCTTGTCCACGTTGGCTGACGACAGGCGGCTGCGCTTGTCTGTGATAACACCCCCTGCCGTGCTAAACACACGTTCAGACAATACACTGGCTGCAGGGCAGTCCAGCACCTCCAAGTCATAAAGGGCAAGCTCAGGCCATGTGCCCAATTTGGAGACCCAGAAGTTGAATGGGGCAGACCCATCAGTCAGTACGTGTAGGCATGTGCACACATACTGTTCCACCATGTTGCTGAAATGCTGTCTCCTGCTAATACGTTGCCTATCAGCTGGTGGTGCTGTTTGTTGTGCTAACCCTGCCTTCTGAGGTGCTGGCGGTGCCACAGCTGCATTGGCGACCTCTTCCTCCTCCTCTTCCTTCACCTTGTGCTTCCACTGAGCCCCCGGTGTCATTTGGGAATGCCCTCAGCAGCACGTCTACCAGCGTGCACTAGTAGTCGCGCATCTTCCGATCATGCTCCAGTGAGGGAATTAAGGATGGCACGTTGTCCTTGTAACGGGGATCCAGCATGGTGGCCACCCGGTAATCAGCACAAGTTACAATGTGGGCAACTCGGCTGTCGTTGTGCAGGCACTGCAGCATGTAGTCGCTCATGTGTGCCATCTTTATCAATTAGCAGTTCTCTGTGATGTGATCTTTTCAATAAAGAAAATTTTGGACAAGGATCCACGGTGTGCTGACGAATATGTACACACGCTCATGTGTGCCAGGCTGCCCAGAGGCAAAGACAAGCTGTCCTCTGTGGGAGGTGTATCATCTGTGTCCTCTGTATCCCCCAGCCACGCTCCAGTGATGCCCACGAGCTGTGTTGGGTGCCACCCTGCTGTGAACACGGTTCCTCCTCCTCCCCATCATCATCCTCGTCCTCCTCATCCTCCAGAACTGTGTCCTGGCTTGAAAATGTTTTACCTGGACTATGCTGGTGCAGGAACCCACCCTCCTAGCCACTTGTGAATGACTAGCCTGGAAATGACCCCTCTTCCTCCTCCTCCTGTGCCACATCCTCTTCCATCATCGCCCGAAGTGTTTTTTAAGGAGACATAGAAGTGGGATTGTAACACTGAGTACAGCGTCATCGGCACTGGCCATGTTGGTGGAGTACTCAAAACACCACAATATGGTACACAGTTCTTGCATGGAGGCCCACTCGTTGGTGGTGAAGTGGTGCTGTTCCGCAGAGCGACTGATCCGTGTGTGCTGCAGCTGAAACTCCACTATTGCCTGCTGCTGCTCGCACAGTCTCTCCAGCATGTGCAAGGTGGAGTTCAACCTTGTGGGCACGTTGCATAGGAGGTGGTGAGCAGGAAGGCCGAAGTTCCGCTGCAGCGCAGACAGGCGAGCAGCAGCAGGGTGAGAACGCTGAAAGTGCACACAGACGGCCCGCACTTTCTGCAGCAGCTCTGACATATACGGGTAGTTTTTAAAAATCTCTGTACCACCAAATTCAGCACATGCGCCAGGCAAGGAATGTGCGTCAAACCAGCTAGGCCCAGAGCTGCTACGAGATTTCGTCCATTATCACACACCACCAGGCCGGGCTTAAGGCTCAGTGGCAACAACCACTCATCGGTCTGTTGTTCATTGCCCATCCACAGCTCCTGCACAGTGTGGGGTTTATCCCCCAAACATATCAGTTTTAAAACAGCCTGCTGTCATTTCCCCCTGGATGTGCTGAAGTTGGTTGTGAAGTTGTTACGCTGAACAGATAAGAAGGTGGTAGAGGAGGAGGAAGCAGAGTAGGAGGAGGAGGCAAAGGGAAATGCCCTGCAATCCTCTGTGGTGGAAGGACATGCACCAAACTGCTATCCGCCTCAGGCCCACCCGCCACTACATTTGCACAGTGTGCAGTTAGCGAGATATAGCGTCCCTACCCGTGCTTACTGGTCGACGTATCAGTGGTTATGTGGACCTTGCCACAGATGGCGTTGCACAGTGCACACTTGATCTTGTCCCAGACTTGTTTGTGCAGGGAAGGGATGGCTCGCCTGGAAAAGTAGTGGCGGCCGGGAACCACGTACTGTGGGACAGCCACCGCCATCAGGTTTTTAAAACTGTCCATGTCCACCAGACAGAATGACAGCATTTCAAAGACCAGGAATTTTGAAACGCAGGCATTCAGGGCCAGGGATCGCGAGTTGGTAGGGGGGTACTTCCTCTTTCTCTCCAGTGTTTGGGAGATGGACAGCTGTAAGCTTCCATGGGACCATGGTGTGGAAATGCTTGAGGACGGTGGCGGACATGGTGGCGTTGCTGTCACATCGTCTGTTTGCTGGGTGGCAGGTGACACTGGCACTGTAGAGGTGGAGGAAGAGGCCAAGGCAGCAGCAGAAGAGGAAGCAGGAGGAGCCCGAGACCTTTCTTGTATTTTGAGGTGCTTATTCCACTACAACTCGTGATTTGCATGTAGATGCCTGGTCATGCAGGTTGTGCTCAGGTTTAGAACATTTATGCCTCGCTTCAGTCTCTGATTGCACAGCGTGCCAACCACTCGTGTCTTGTCGTCAGCACATTGTTTGAAGAACTGCTACGCCAGGGAACTCCTTTGAGCTGCCTTTGGTGTGCTAAGTCCCTGGGTACGGTAGGTAGTAGCAGGCGTACTTTCTAGGGGACGGTCGCTCCAGTTTTGCAACCTGCTTCCTCTTTTGCTGTGCTGGTGCCTCTGTGCGACCACCACCTCTTCCTCCAAACTGCACACGTCACTTGCATGTCCTTCATTCCATGTGGGGTCTAGGACCTCATCATCCTCCACATCATCTTCCACCCACTCTTCACCACTGCCCTCCTTGTCAGTCTGTACACTGTAGAAAGCCGCAGCAGATTCGTCATCATCAGAGACGTGCTGCCGTGGTGTTTCCATGTCCTCATCCTGAAACAGAAGTGGTTGGGCATCGGTGCACTCAATGTCTTCCACTTCTGGGGCAGGGCTATGTGGATGGCCCACGAAATGCACACCAGCAGAGTCAACAAAAAGCATAAGAGACTGCTGCATGACTTGGGGCTCAGACTGCTTGGCTGATTTAAATGGGGTTCAGGTGCCAACTCTGAGTTTTCAGCAAGGGACCAGGTGGGAGACAATGTGAAGGAACTGGAGGCATTTTCTGCCACCCAATATACTATCGCCTGTACTTGTTCTGGCCTCACCATTCGTTGAGCAGCATTCGGGCCTACCATATAACGTTGAAGGTTCTGTCGGCTACTCACACCTGAGAAAGGTGTTTCACTTGTGCGTGTAGCTGGCACAGATCGACCATGTCCTCTACTTGCAACAGGAGCTTCACCAACATCACCAACACCAGCAGCTCCAGCAGCACCACGACCAAGTCCTTTATTTGACGCTCTCTCCTCATTCTGGACGCAAATGTACTATTTAGCACAAATTTATATTACATTTTAGAACGCTAATCTGTTCCTCACACCAGCAGCAGAAACCTCTCCCTACACCAGTAAGAGATGATTTTATAACGGTAATCTGTCCCTCACACCAGCAGCAGGAACCTCTCCCTATACCAGTATGAGATGATTTTATAACGCTAATCTGTCCCTCACACCAGCAGCAGGAACCTCTCCCTATACTAGTATGAGATGATTTTATAACGGTAATCTGTCCCTCACACAAGCAGCAGGAACTTCTCCCTACACCAGCATGAGATTTTATAATGGTAATCTGTCCCTCACACCAGCAGCAGGAATCTCTCTCTATACCGGTATGAGATGATTTTATAATGCTAATCTGTCGCTAACACCAGCAGCAGGAACCTCTCCCTATACCAGTATGAGATGATTTTATAATGGTAATCTGTCCCTCACACCAGCAGCAGGAATCTCTCTCTATACCGGTATGAGATGATTTTATAACACTAATCTGTCCCTCACACCAGCAGCAGTAACCTCTCCCTACACCAGTATGAGATGATTTTATAACGCTAATCTGTCCCTCACACAAGCAGCAGGAACTTCTCCCTACACCAGCATGAGATTTTATAATGGTAATCTGTCCCTCACACCAGCAGCAGGAATCTCTCTCTATACCGGTATGAGATGATTTTATAATGCTAATCTGTCGCTAACACCAGCAGCAGGAACCTCTCCCTATACCAGTATGAGATGATTTTATAATGGTAATCTGTCCCTCACACCAGCAGCAGGAATCTCTCTCTATACCGGTATGAGATGATTTTATAACACTAATCTGTCCCTCACACCAGCAGCAGTAACCTCTCCCTACACCAGTATGAGATGATTTTATAACGCTAATCTGTCCCTCACACAAGCAGCAGGAACTTCTCCCTACACCAGCATGAGATTTTATAATGGTAATCTGTCCCTCACACCAGCAGCAGGAATCTCTCTCTATACCGGTATGAGATGATTTTATAACGCTAATCTGTCGCTAACACCAGCAGCAGGAACCTCTCCCTATACCAGTATGAGATGATTTTATAACGGTAATCTGTCCCTCACACCAGCGGCAGGAACCTTTCCCTATACCAGTATGAGATGATTTTATAACAGTAATCGGTCCCTCACACCAGCAGCAGGAACCTCTCCCTATACCAGTATGAGATGATTTTATAACGGTAATCTGTCCCTCACACCAGCAGCAGGAACCTCTCCCTATACTAGTTTGAGATGATTTTATAACGGTAATCTGTCCCTCACACCAGCAGCAGAAACCTCCCCCTATACTATTATGAGATGATTTTATAATGCTAATCTATCCCTCACACCAGCAGCAGGAATCTCTCCCTACACCAGTATGAGATTAATTTATAATGGTAATCTGTCCCTCACACCAGCAGCAGGAACGTCTCCCTACACCAGCATGAGATGATTTTATAACGGTAATCTGTCCCTCACAACAGCAGCAGGAACCTCTCCCTACACCAGTATGAGATGATTTTATAACGCTAATCTGTCCCTCACACCAGCAGGAGGAACCTCTCCCTACATCAGTATGAGATGATTTTATAACGCTAATCTGTCCTTCACACCAGCAGCAGGAATCTCTCCCTACACCAGTATGAGATGATTTTATAACGGTAATCTGTCCCACACACCAGCAGCAGGAACCTTTCCCCACACCAGTATGAGATGATTTTATAACAGTAATCTGTCCCTCACATCAGCAGCAGGAACCTCTCCCTATACCAGTATGAGATGATTTTATAACGGTAATCTGTCCCTCACACCAGCAGAAAGAACCTCTCCCTATACTAGTATGAGATGATTTTATAACGGTAATCTGTCCCTCACACCAGCAGCAGGAACCTCTCCCTATACTAGTATGATATGATTTTATAATGTTAATCTATCCCTCACACCAGCAGCAGGAATCTCTCCCTACAGAAGTATGAGCTTAATTTATAACGGTAATCTGTCCCTTACACCAGCAGCAGGAACCTCTCCCTATACCAGTATGAGATGATTTTATAACGCTAATCTGTCCCTCACACCAGCAGCAGGAACTTCTGCCTATACCAGTATGAGATGATTTTATAACGCTAATCTATCCCTAACACCAGCAGCAGGAACCTCTCCCTATACTAGTATGAGATGATTTTATAACGGTAATCTGTCCCTCACAGCAGCAGCAGAAACCTCTCCCTACACCAGTATAAGATGATTTTATAACGCTAATCTGTCCCTCACACCAGCAGCAGGAACCTCTCCCTACACCAGAATGAGATGATTTTATAACAGTAATCTGTCCCTCACAACAGCATCAGGAACCTCTCCCTACACCATTATGAGATGATTTTATAACGGTAATCTGTCCCTCACACCAGCAGCAGAAACCTCTCCCTATACCAGTATGAGATGATTTTATAACAGTAATCTGTCACTCACACCGGCAGAAGGAACCTCTCCCTATACCAGTATGATATGATTTTATAATGCTAATCTGTCCCTCACACCAGCAGCAGGAACCTCTCCCTATACTAGTATGAGATGATTTTATAACGGTAATCTGTCCCTCACACCAGCAGCAGGAACCTCTCCCTATACCAGTATGAGATGATTTTATAACAGTAATCTTTCCCTCACACCAGCAGCAGGAACCTCACCCTACACCAGTATGAGATGATTTTATAACGGTAATCTGTCCCTCACACCAGCAGCAGGAACCTTTCCCTACAACAGTATGATATGATTTTATAACAGTAATCTGTCCCTCACACCAGCAGCAGGAACCTCTCCCTATACCAGTATGAGATGATTTTATTATGCTAATCTGTCCCTCGCACCAGCAGCAGGAACCTCTGCTTATACCAGTATGAGATGATTTTATAACGCTAATCTATGCCTCACACCAGCAGCAGGAACCTCTCCCTATACTAGTATGAGATAATTTTATAACGGTAATCTATCCCTCACACTAGCAGCAGGAACCTCTCCCTATACCAGTATGAAACGATTTTATAACGCTAATCTGTCCCTCACACTAGCAGCGGGAACCTCTCCCTATACTAGTATGAGATGATTTTATAACGGTAATCTGTCCCTCACACCAGCAGCAGGAACCTCTCCCTACACCAGTATGAGATGATTTTATAATGCTAATCTGTCCCTCACACCAACAGCAGGAACCTCTCGCTACACAGTATGAGATGATTTTATAACGCTAATCTGTCCTTCACAACAGCAGCAGGAACCTCTCCCTACACCAGTATGAGATGATTTTATAACAGTAATCTGTCCCTCACACCAGCAGCAGGAACCTCTCCCTATACCAGTATGAGATAAATTTATAACGGCAATCGGTTCCTCACACCAGCAGCAGGAACCTCTCCCTATACCAGTATGAGATGATTTTATAACGCTAATCTATCCCTCACACCAGTGGCAGGAACCTCTCCCTATACCAGTATGAGATAATTTTATAACGCTAATCTATCCCTCACACCAGCGGCAGGATCCTCTCCCTATTCCAGTATGAGATGATTTTATAACTGTAATCTGTCCCTCACAGCGGCGGCAGCAGCATCCTCTCCCTACACTAGCCTGAGAGCATGTGACATGCAGCGCTACGTGACTCCAGCTCATATCAAGGCTGGGTCACATGATGCACTGGCCAATCACAGCCATGCCATTAGTAGGCATGGCTGTGATGGCTTCTAAGTGCAAACGAGTGAAACGCTTGTTGATTGACTGCCCTGCAGCTATTCAAAAGGCGCGAGAAAATACCCGAACCCAGACTTTTTCTCAAATGTCCGGGTTGTTGACACATACACCATAAAATCCGGTACGAACCTGAACTTTACAGTACATTCTATTCACAACCTAAAAAAATCATTCTGTAGTCCTAAAAAAACAGCTAGGAAGGTTAATTAGACTCCTTGAAATAACACAGGGAATGTGCACGGGACAGCTGTGAATTTCTTACATGATCAACTGGCATTTTTGATTTGCTAACAGATAAAACAATTTTAATTGCATTTTAACATGCCAAAAGAGAAGTTAATTTTTAGGGCTTACATACATTTTTAGAGGTCTCGTATTAGAGGAAATATGATAAATAGAGGCTATTGCAAGGTCTGCAATATAGGCCCTTGGGCCCCAATGTTTATGGGACGCTTATTCTAGGGATAATGTTTTAGAAGTGGCTATCATTAGATCTGCAACTTAGTTCACTGGTCATCAAACTAGAGTTGAGTCTGGATGGGGCAGCCAAAGTTTTGCTACGGGGGTCCTGGAAGTTATAGTTTGCGTTTAACATTTTCTGGTAAATACTATTTTAGCAATCTTTATATATAGGTATATCCTTGTTGTAAATAAACATGATCGTATATGTTCTATCTTTAATTCATTTAGTCACTGTATTACATGGCTTTTTAGGAACACCTGGTATACCAGGGGTCGCTGGACCAACAGGCCCAATAGGAGAAAGAGGAAACAGTGGGCCTTCAGGTAAATAAGGAACATATTTTTGTGTACATGAAAGAAATTAAGACTCATTTATTTTCTCTTGTCTGCATTTCAACCCAAGCTTTCATAAACTGTATCTCACCAAACTCTGCTGAAACTTAAAACCCAACTCCAGGCAAAAATCTATTGCTTTAGATTAGAGCAAAGGAAGGTTAGTGTGACATACACACAATCAAGCTAACTACACCAAATAAAAAGATCTGAGGGGTAAGTTGTAAGTGTGCAGGAGTGTTTTTATTTATGTCCAATGGGAACAACCTTTATGCCCACAATCCTGAGTCTTTCTATATTCCTGCAGGACAATGCTCCACAATCAGAAAACCACCATATCCTTCATTAGGGTGAATTTATGATTTGTTAGAGATAAAACTTGATATACTATATATCTGATGTACAGTATATAGTATTTCTCCTAGCAGGTCTAATTAGTCCTACTAGCCTTCTAGCATAGCTATGTTTGATGTCTGAGTGGTATCTTCTTCTCACTTAATGTAACATTACGGTAAGAGTTATAGAAAAGTTATGAAATTGAACTCTGCGGATCATTATAGGTTGCTAACCCAGACTCATAGATATATATTTCTTAAACTGCACTCCATATACAATGGAACCATTTTAGGACAAGGCCTTATCAGATGTCTTTTGAAGACCCCTGGCTAGTAAAAGTTCATGATGCTTCTGCATTCCTTTAAACGTGACTGTTTTTTGCTGATGCGTTGCCTTCCATGACTGCTTAGCACAGACAGGATATTTTGACCTCAATGTCCTTTTACCCACTTTTGAAACCCCACAATGTGATGTTTGTCAGACTTCATTATAATTATAGTTAGAGACTGTTAGTTTTTTATTGCTGTCCCTATTGGGCAGGTTCATCCTCACTTCCTGTCAGGACAAGAAGTGATAGCAAATCTCTCCAAGGGTGACACAGACATAAACACATTTCTAGTAGAGCAGGGAAGGAACAGAACATCTAATAATGTTTTTATTGATCTCTGTACCTTCTTTTCCTGTGACATATGCGTGTTCTAATTCTTGCACTGGCGTCAGATTGACAGTAAGTGAGAAGTAGACATGTGCAATTTGTTTTGTTACTTGGACCAGAATTTTGTTATTCGGGTCTATCTGAATTTCCGGATCACAATAGTAACAAATTTTAAGGAATCCGAAATAAATAACAAAACAAATTATGCAAATTCAAAAATGAATTTGAAAATGAATTAAAATTTGAAATATAAACATATTGCAATAAATACAGTAAGGTATAAACATGAAATAAGATAATGATTCCTACTTAGGCTGCATTTTAGAATAGAATAGAAAAGATTAGAATAAAATAAAATAGAATATATAGGAATTGAATAAAACAGAATAGAGTAATATAGAATGGAAACTAAAAAAAATAGAATAGAAAAGGAGTAGAATAGAATAGAGAAATACTAGAAAATAAAATAATAGAATAGAGAATAGAATCAAATAGAAAGAATATAGCCATCTTCCGAAATTCAAATTTTGAATAGAATAGATTAAAACAGAAAGAATATAGCTGTCTCCCGGAATTTGAAATTTGAAAAGAGTTTAATAGAATACAATAAAATAGAAAGAATATAGCTGTCTTCCGGAATTTGAATTTTGAATAGAATAAAATTAATTAGAAGGAGTACACTGTAGCTGTCTTCCAGAATTAGATTTTTGAATAGAATAGAATAAAATAAAAAGAATATAGCTGTCTTCCGAAATTCGAATTTCGAATAAAATGGAACAAAACTGAAAGAATATAGCCTTCCGAAATTCGAACTTCGAACAGAATAGAACCAGCTATTCTTTACAATGAATCTGGATCAATTCTATATTTTTGGAAAAATTTGAATCCAGTTGAATATGAAAATGCAACAAAATTAAATTATCCGAAATGAAAAGAAACAACGTTTTCCGTTCTGCACATGTCTAGTGAGAAGAATTTTCCCCAATGGGGTCACAGGTAGAAATAAAAATCACAATAGTTCAAGTGAGGAGGAGTGCTGGATGACTGAGATTATATTTGTAAGACTATGAAGTCCAACATTATTTTATTTAAAATCATCAAGCAAAAGCCAACCTGTTTCAGGGGGTTTAAAAAAGACACACTTCCTCAGGGTTGAATGGACTCTAGAAAATGGGATCTGCGCTGAATAATATTAAACAGAAACAGAGCTGACTAGGAACAATGTAACCGATATGAAGCACATGTATTTTTTGCACCTATTGAGCAGATATAACAAAATGCTCTCAATGATGTATGTAGCAGACGAAAAGCAAGGGAGAGGGCAAAAGATGTTCACCAGCATGGCCTGTTGCTGATCTTATCCTATTACTGACTAACCAAGTCGTGTTCTGCACACTGCTTCTTTGCATGGAGGCGGCCATCTTGGTAGAAGCAGGGCTTTGCTTTCTTATGTCAGGGCCTCCAGTGAGAAGAACAGTGAGTAGCACAGTGGTAACATCTCCAAATCTCATCCCATGTCCTGTGACAGAGCCAGAGGCAGCAGTGCCTTAGGGCCCATTCACACCTGAGCGCTTTGTAGCTTGAATATGCTTGAAGCCTGAAGCTACAAAACGCTGGAGGGGAAAAAATCAATGATTCTCTATGTAGATGGTTTACATCTCCATTCAAAAAACGCCTAAAGCCAAACAAGTTCCAGAGGTACTTTTGTAATGCGAATCGGGCAGATTTGGGCATTTGTATTCCCATAGAAATTAATGGAAACGCACGATTCGGGTGTTTGCGTGATTTTCAGCTGAAATAAAAGCTAAAAAAAAGCTGAACTACCTAGCAACAAATGACGCAATAGATATAGTATACTCTATTGGCTAAAACAAAAATGCCAAAGCCCCAAAACGCCCAAAAACGCTGCATACAAATGCGCAAAAACATGCCAAAGAAAAAAGCTTAAAGACACAATGCTCAGGTTTGAATGCAGCCTTAGACCTCACGCTGCAGATATACAGTTATTGGGCTGTAGGTACAGGTGTGCCTAGACACCCTCACACATCCATTAGTGGAAAGTAAACAGACAGACTGTCATTAGCACCTTTGTTTAAAATTGATCTTCGACCAACAGATATTCATAGGCCTAAATGTATTTTGAGTAAAGAGAAGAAAGGCGCCTCTAAGTGCAGTAATTAAGAATTTATTCTGCGCACACAGGGTTAAAAATCACTTACAATGTGACAGGTAGTACAAGCATGTAAAATAGTGATGAGGTCCTATTCCTTCATCTTGGTATGGGGGTGGGTGATCTGGGGGGATGATACCGCCCACCATCAGGAATTGACACCAAACAGACTCTCCACGTGCGTTCCAGCGGGAACCAGGAACCTGAGCTTGTGGCTCTGCACCTCCAGACACTAGCATCGGATTGAATGCTACAGTGACAGCTGCTGGCCAGCTTCCCACCCCATCCACAGGACCCAGATAACAGCTTGGGTCCTGCCTCCTACCTCCTCCTGTTACTATACATGCCTGTACACTTCTACTATCTAGTACAGTGGTTCCCAACTCCTGTCCTCAGGACCCACTAACAGGCCAGGTTTGCAGGGTAACTGAAATACATCACAGGTGATATCATTTGCTGCTCAGTGATTTCAGTATTCTAGTCTGCATCTCCCCAAGGTAATACTTAAAATCTGGCCTGTTGGTGGGTCCTGAGGACAGGAGTTGAGAACCACTGATCTAGTAAGTGTAACCCTTTATGCACCATAACCACCTGCTAAATACTGCACTTAGAGGTGCTTGTTTCTGATTTTTCATCCCACATATCATCCACCTCCATACCAAGATGAAGGAATAGGACTTCATCACTATTTTACATGCTTGTACTACCTGTCACATTGTAAGTGATTTTTTAACCCTCTGTGCGCAGAATAAATTATTAATTACTGCACTTAGAGGCATTTTTCTTCTCTTTACTCCTCGCTCCAGAGCTGCTTCTCCTCTCCAAGAGCTGCCCTAAGGTTTGCTACACTTACCTCCATTTGAGCTGTGGTAACACCTGAGCGCCCTCATCTATATACAAACCTTTAAATGTATTTTGACCTTCTGCACAGATCATTTCAAGTTTTTAACTGTATGGGTTTAGTTTAATTAACTCTCTCATTAAATATGTTCTATAACTAACGGGACCACCAGGACCGAAAGGCGAAAGAGGAGACAGCGCTGCTCCAGGTAATAGGCCATGTAATTTATTGCTTACATAATTACATATTACATTAATTTAATTCAGTATTAAACTGTTATGGCAGGATCACACCTATCTGGTATGCTTTTTTTAGTGCACTTTTTAACATGTGTTGTAGCACAATTACACACCTATAGGAAGTGGTCTAAGTAGTACCTTCCAGTGACTGGAGCTGTTAAGACTGAATGCCTCCCCTTTGTGGTACCAAGTGTGCCTTCACAAACTAGGCACTTGCTGCATTACCTGAGCACACACTGTGCGGCCCCCCATCATGCCGCACAAACGAAAATGGGCTTGGTCCTTTCTTGGACTGATCTGCAGGTTTCAGCCATGTCCATAGTCCACATCCCAGTGATGGAAAATTGTCAGGCAGACTTACTCTTAGTATGAATGGTTAGCTAGTTAGTCAGGTTGAAAAAAGACAAGTCCATCTAGTTCAACCAATAAAATATATACAATCCCGTATACACAATCCTTCACCCACAGTTGCTCCAGAGGAAGGCGAAAACCCCAGCAAAGCATGGATCCAATTTGCTACAGCAGGGGAAAAATATCTTTCCTGATCCCCCAAGAGGCAATCAGATTTTCCCAGGATCAACTTTACCTATAAATGTTAGTATCCAGTTATATTATATACATTAGGGAAAGAATCCAGGCCTTTTTTAAAAGCAATCCATGGGCTGGCCAGAACCACCTCTGGAGGGAGTCTATTCCACATTTTCAAAGCTCTTACTGTGAAGAACCCTTTTCGTATTTGGAGATGAAATATTTTTTCCTCTCGATATAAAGAGTGCGCCCTTGTCCTCTATGATGACCATAAAGTGAATAACTCAACACCAAGTTCACTATATGGACCACTTATGTATTTATACACGTTGATCATATTCCCCCTCAAATTCCTCTTCTCAAGAGAAAATAAATTCAGTTCCTCATAGCTGAGTTTCTTTATGCTTCTTATCAGTTTGGTTGCCCTTCTCTGTACTTTCTCCAGTTCCCTGATATGGGTTTTGTGAACTGGTGCCCAAAACTGAACTGCATATTCCAAAGATTTGCAAATCTCAGATGTCTCTGGTGTTACGCACTGATTGGTACATGGAAGTATATGCCAGCCAGGTCGATTGACACTAACTAATCTTCATGCTGAACTATTACCATGACTGTTTGCACGGACTCCATCTTGAACCTTTTGGTGTGTATGTACCCATTCAATTTCTTCAAACCCAGACAGTAGGGAAAGCTCCTGATGCCTTGGGTACTTGAAAGAATGTAGAGAAATCCCAGATTTTGTTATTTGGTGGCACCAGCACTATGGACTTGTTGCAATATAATTCTTATACATAATCTTGCAATAATTCTTTTTTCTTGAGATCTGTTGGCCATAAATTAAAGGATTTGGCGATTGTACTCCCAGCTTACTGTCTTTGATGTTTTTCGCCCAAACCCTCCAAAAGGAGGTTATCCTGGCTCCCACTGAAAGACACCAGTTGGGCCCACCTTCGAAAGACTTTCCAGATATCTAGCAGCCTACTCTGCATTTGAATCCATGTAAACAGGAAGTTTGAGCCCCCTTCATTGTGATCTGGTAAATTGCCTAGCCTGGGCCTTAAGATTTGGCCTCCTGAATCCTTCTGAAGATCGACCGACTTGAGTGAAAAGAAGGCTGCTTCCTTTTATTAGACCGTGGCCACAGTCTGGACATTTCTTCTGCCCCTTGCTTCATCCAGCATTTTGCTAAATAACAACCTACTGTTGTGGAGAATGTTACAAAGGGCTTGTGTGGAAGCTTCATCCACCCTCCAGTGGTGCAACCACAAAGCTCTCATGGTTGGTGACTGAATGCGCCAGCCTTAGAACTAGGTCTATTGAAGCCTCTGCCAAAAGTCAGCAGCCAGGTCCAAGTCCTCCAGAACCATGCCCACTCCTGCAGGTTCCACTTGAATTAAAGGTCATTTCTTAATGCTTGAAACATCACAGTTAAAGCTGTTGCTAGTCAAAGGCAAAAAACCTGCCACAGTATAGATTTTCTTCTATTTATGAGTTGAAGGGGTAAGACGTTGCAGACCTGTCAGTCACAGGTCACCACACCTGGAAGTAGAGCTGCGGGCGGCTCCTTCCTTTTTCACGTAGCATTTCAGCTCCATCAGCTTGCCTCCCCTCCCCCGGATCTTTGGTTCACAGCAGGCTAGCTCCATCCACCCATCCTCTGGAGTGTCTTTGGAAAACAGTGTACCTTTCCAGCTAGTGGTCGTGAGAGTCCATCTGGATCTCCATTTCGAGCGGCCCAAGGCTACTTACACCCCCCAGCACTGTTTATGTCATCCCAAGGCTGCAGGAAAGGAGGGACAGCCATCCATCCATCATGTATGCTCTCTGTGTGGTTACGGTAAGGTTTGATCTTAAACCTGGTTCACTTGTTTTCACATGAATTTTGTTTTATGAACTTTTTACCAGTTTTTTATTACCTACACTTTTGCTACAATAAAGTGTTATTAATACCAATTTTTCTTGGAACGTTATTGACTCTTATCCTAATTGGACAGACCCCCCTCTGGTTCAGCACTCTCTATATATGCTTTTTACTGGTGTGACCTAGGCCATGGTAAACACTGTTCATGCATTTTTTACTTGCATAAAAACGCATTGGACTGCATCTGGTGTGAACCAGCCATAAAGTGGTTGTAAAGGCTCAGCTTTTTCTTTTGTAAAAATAATAAACATGTCATACTTCCCTCCTCTGTACAGCAGTTTTGCACAGAGTGGCCCCGATCCTCCTCTTCTGGGGTGCCTCGGCGGTGCTCCTGACCCCTCCCCGCATCAAGTGCCCCATCGGAGAAGTGCTCTCCCTCGAGGCATCCATGTGGGCGTGCTCCCATGTCCTGCTGCTGCGTCCATAGAAGCAGACAGCAGGATTCGGCCCCGGCCCTGCGTCATTGGTTTGGTTGACATCATGGCTGCGCTGCTATCAATCTATCCGGTCAAGACCCGAGACACCGACTGGAGCGTGTGTGCTCATCCTTGGTGCTGCAAAGACATGGTTCAGGTAAGTATTAGGGGGGCTCTGGGGCGGTGGTGCACTACAGGAGATTTTTCACCTTAATGAATAGAATGCATTAAGGTGAAAAACCTTGAGGGATCCCTAATGGTATTGAAAGACAAAGACACTTGCACACCATCCACTCCTGGAAGTGCGTTGCTTAACCACTTCCCAACCGCCCTATAGACAAAAGACGTCCACAGGGCGGTTGCATTATTCTGGGAGGACGTCCATGGACGTCCTCCCAGAATCGCGATTCCCGCGCGCCCCCTGGGGCGCGCAGACAAGAACATCCGTGAGCATCGGGTACGGGGGACCCGACTGATCACGGATCGCGGTGAATGGCCGCTGTGAGCAGCCTTTCACCACGTGATCGCGCCGTCCAATGACGGCGCGATCACATGTCAACAAGCCAGCGCTTCCGCCGGCTTTTCTCTCTCCTCTCTGCACCGATCGGTGCATTGCGAGAGGAGAGAGGGGGGTGGAAAGACGTGCGTAGTGCTGTTGGCGATGTGTAATGCCCACAGCACTGCTAAGTGACAAAATACATCCCCACCATCCATCCACCACCCACCCAGCCATCCACCCCATCCACACTCCCCCATTCTTAGCCCATCCATGCTCAGCCACCCATCCATCCTCACACAGCCATGCTCACCCATCCATCCATCCATCCATGCTCACCCATCCACCCATGCTCACCCATCCATCCATCCATGCCCACCCACCCAGCCGTACTCACCTAGCCATCCATCCATCCATGTTCACCCATCCATCCATGCTCACCCACCCAGCATCCATCCATGCTCACCCACCCAGCCGTGCTCACCCAGCCATCCATCCATGCTCACCCACCCAGCCGTGCTCACCTAGCCATCCATCCATGCTCACCCATCCATCCATTCATGCTCACCCACCCAGCCATGCTCACCTAGCCATCCATCCATCCATGCTCACCCACCCAGCCATCCATCCATGCTCACCCATCCATGCTCACCCACCCAGCCGTGCTCACCCACCCGTGCTCACCCAGCCATCCATCCATGCTCACCCACCCAGCCATGCTCACCATCCATCCATCCATGCTCACCCACCCAGCCATGCTCACCCAGCCATCCATCCATGCTCACCCACCCAGCCGTGTTCACCTAGCCATCCATCCATCCATGCTCACCCACCCAGCCAGGCTCACCCATCCATCCGTGCTCAGTCATCCCCATCTGTGCTCAGTCATCCCCATCCGTGCTCAATCATCCCCATCCGTGCTCAATCATCCCCATCCGTGGCTCATGCATCCCCATCCGTGGCTCATCCATCCCCATCCGTGGCTCATCCATCCCCCATCCGTGGCTCATCCATCCCCCATCCATGGCTCATCCATCCCCCATCCATGGCTCATTTGTGCTTCATTCATGCTCATCCATACCACATCAGTTCTCATCCGTGACACATCCATGCCACTACAGTGCCCATCCCTGCCACTACAGTGCCCATTCGTGCCACTACAGTGCCCATTCGTGCCACTACAGTGCCCAAACTTGCCTCTACACTGCCCACCCGTGCCACTACACTGCTCATCAGTGCCACTACAGTGCCTATCTATGCCACCACAGTGCCTCACAATAGTGTAATAGGCAGTCAAATTAGATTTGAAATGTAGTCCCCTAGAACACCTGATGGTGCTCCCTGCATGTTGGGCCTCTGTATGTGGTCAGGCTGTGTAAAAGTGTCACACATGTGGTATCGCCATACTCGGGGGGAGTAGTAGAATATATTTTTGTGTGTAATTTTTGCTAGGTACATGTGGTGTGTTAGAAATATTGTATAAATGCACAACTTTGTGTAAAAAAATGCGTTTTCATTTTCTTTCCACATTTTCCAAAAACTTGTGGAAAAAATGACATGTTCAAAAGACTCATTATGCCTCCTAGAATATATGTTGGGGTGTTTACTTTCCAAAATGGGGTCATTTTTTAGGCATTTCCATTGTCCTGGTGCTCCAGGACCTTCAAAAGTGCAAGAAGTAGTCACGAAATTATGTGTGTAATTTATGCTTCTAGAACGCCTGATGGTGCTCCCTGCATATTGGGCTTCTGTATGTGGCCAGGCTGTTTAAAAGTGTCACACATGTGGTATCGCCATACTCAGGAGGAGTAGTAGAATGTGTTTTGGGGTGTAATTTTTGATATGCATATGCTGGGTGTGAGAAATAACCTGTTAACATATGACAATTTTGTGAAAAAAAACCCCAAAAAAATAAACTTCATTTTGCAAAGAATTGTGGGAAAAAATTACAACTTAAAAAAATTCACCATGCCTCTTACTAAATACCTTGGAATGTCTAATTTCCAAAAAGGGGTAATTTGGGGGGTATTTGTACTTTCCTGGCTTGTTAGGGTCTCAAGAAATGAGATAGGCCGTCAGTACATCAGGTGTGATCAATATTCAGTGATTGGTACCATATCTTGTAGACTCTATAACCTTCTCAAAGACCAAATAATATACACAAATTTGTTTTGTTTTTTTTACCAAAGATATGTAGCAGTATACATTTTGGCCAAAATTTATGAAGAAAAATTACTAATTTGCTAAATTTTATAACAGAAACAAAAATTATTTTTTTTACAAAATGTTCGGTCTTTTTTTAATTATAGCGCAAAAAATAAAAAACCCGACGGTGATTAAATACCACCAAAAGAAAGCTCTATTTGTGTGAAAAAAAGGACGCAGATTTCATATGGGTACAATGTTGCATGACTGAGTAATTGTCATTCAAAATGTAAGAGCGCTGAAAGCTGAAAATTGGTCTAGTTAGGAACGGGGTTTAAGTGCCCAGTGGTCAAGTGGTTAAACATGCATCAGCCAGCTTCATTGGATAAGGCTTGGAGACTAGGGATGGGTCGAACGCCCCCCCGGCTCAGAACGCACCAGAACATGCGAACAGGCAATAAATTCATGCAAACATTCAAACCCTATTAGTTTATGGGACCCGCACATGAAAAAATCAAAAGTGCTAATTTTAAGGGCTTATATGCAAGTTATTGCCATAAAAAGGGTATGGGGGCCCTAGGGGACATTTTAATAATGCTTAATGCGAAACAATAAAAATGAAATATTCCTTTAAATATCATGCCTGGGGGGTCCCCTTAGTCTGCCTGTAAAGGGGCGCATCTGTGTGATGTTTAGAACAGTGTCGGAGTAAAATGACATTTCCAAAGGAATAATTGTCATTTAAAATCGATCGCGGCTGTAATGTATTGCCGGCTACCAGCAATATCGATAAATAATCAATGAAAAAATTTGCATGGGGGTCCCCCCCAGTCCATACCAGGCCCTTCATGTCTGATATAGATTTTAAGGGGAACTCCATACCAAAAATAAAAAAATTTGACCTGGAGTCCCCCCAAAATCCATACCAGAAGCTTATCCGAGCATGCAACCTGGCCAGGCCAGATGGGGGGATGGGCGAGTGCTCCCCCTCCTGACGCATACCAGGCTACATGCCCTCAACATGGGGTAGGGTGTTTTGGGGCAGGGGGGCTCTGTGCCCCCCCACCCCAAAGCACCTCATCCCATGTTGATGGGGACAAGAGCCTCTTCCCGACAACCCCGGGCTGTGGTTGTCAGGGTCTGTGGGCGGGGGGCTTATCAGAATCTAGAAGCCCCCTTTAACAAGGGAGCCCCCAGATCCGGCCTTCTCTATGTGAATGGGTATTGGGTACATTATACCAGTACCCATTCACCAAAAAAAGTGAACAGGCGACTTGAACATTAGGCCCATCCGTATTAGAGACCTTTAACGATAAATTGGTCTTCTTATCAGATCTCTCCCATTCTTTTTTTTGTATATTTGTCTTTATTAGGTTTTGAAGTACAGTAACAATGAAAAGAGATGAGAATAGGTATATATTGCATAGTACATAGGGAAGACGTTAACATATCAAACAGAGGCTCTTACAGAAGGATACAGCATTATTCAGTATTAGTCATGGGGGTGGGATGGGTATAGAATGCGGACCATGGTGCCCAAAGGTGATCAAATTTCTCTAGTTTTAGTGTATTTATAGCAAGCATGAGCTCAAATGTGTGGTTTTGACTGGTTAGATGGAGGGAATGTTCAGTGACTTCCACATAGAATATGTGTTGTAACGGGTCTGGAGGGTGATGGGAGGTTATCTATGCCTAGATTTAGAATGTCAAGGCCTTTGTTCAGGGGGATGTGATATGAAGTGACCTTTGAAATGAGGTTAAACACTTGGAACCAGTAGGGGGTCAGGGCAGGGCAGTCCCAAAGGATATGGGGGAGATTTCCTACTTTCCCACAGTTGCGCCAACAGCGGGGTGATTTACCGGGGAAGAATTTTGAGATCCCGGCAGGTGTATATTACCAGTGCAATGTTATTGTTAGCATTAGTTCCCAATAGGCAGTACGGTGGGAGAACTTGTGAGTTGATTGAATTGCTGATTGCCATTCTCAGGGTGTATATGTCTTAGATCCTCTTCCCATTTGATTATATGTGTGTCCTTAGTGAAGGATAACTTATTGTGGAAGATGTTGTAGAGAAGGGCAATGCCTTTAAGGTGAGGGTTGGGTGAGTTGAGAAAGTCCCACGCTTTTTGGGGAGTTCTGATAGAGGGCATAGGGTGCTAAGTATAGGTGTAGTGGGTGTTTGGAAGAAGATTGTATTCCTGTTTCAGGATAGACAGGCCTTTGAAGAATTTTTGGACTTCATCTAGTCCCTGTGCTGTTATAGGAGTTGTGTTTAGCATTGGGATTGCTGATTCCAGAATCTGCGTTTTGAGGGGGGTGGCTATTTGGATGTTGTTGTTCTGGAGCTTCAAAAAGTGCCTCCATGATTTGAGGGGGTCTGCTATTATGTGGGGGAGTTTGGATAAGTTCCAGGGTATCCAGGAATCTCTAATTAGCAAGGAGACAAGATCATGTGTGGGGAAAAGTGTTTTTTCTATGACGACCCATATGGGGAGGTCCGTGCTGCTGGACCAATGTTTCAGCTGGGTTAGTTTGGTTGTCCAATAGTAGTCCTGGATGTTTATAGTACCCATACCACCAGCTATTTTGTGTTTGACTAATATCCTGTGTGGGCATCTAGGTTTTTTCTTGTCCCAAATAAAGGAGTGCAGGAGAGATGAGAGCGTATGTGCTGTGGGATGGAGATGGGGAGGGCTGTAAAGAAGTATAGGATTTGGGGGAGAATTACCATCTTGAGGGCTGCGGATCTACCAGTCCAGGAGAGATCGCAGTGTTGTAGATGCTGTTGTGGTTTTATTCTCTCTATGAGTGACTTGAGATTAGTTTCAATTAGGGAAGGAACCGTGGGGGTGATGATGATCCCCAAGTACGGGATAGTTGTATTGGACCATTTATATGGTAGTGAGCTTTGTAGTTTGGATCTAAGGTGGGAGGGTATGTTTAGGTCTAGAATAAGGGATTTGACGAAATTGACCTTGTTGTAGGACGTTTGCCAGAAATCCAGTAGGATTTGGTGGGCACGTGGAAGAGATGTTTGGGGGTTAGTTAGCAGCAAGATAATGTAGTCTGCAAAGAGGTTAATGGAGTGTTGTCTTTGTCCTACTGTAAATCCAGTGATATGGGGGTCTGTGTGGATCATTTCTGAAAGCAGTTCTATAATGAGGTTGAAAATGGTAGGGGAGAGTGGACAGCCCTGGTGTGTGCCATTGGATATGAGAAATTGTTTGGATAATAGGCCCGAGGTGAGAACTTGGGCAGAGGGCTTGGATTGAAGGGCAAGAATAGCCTGAAGGATGGGTCCCTGAAAACCAAATTTGGGTAAGACATTAACATATACTGCCAGTTGACTCTGTCAAACACCTTCTCCGCATCTATGGATAAGAAAAGAGAAGGTGTTCAAGCAGAGCTAGCCTGGTGAATGATATTTAGGACGTGTCTGGTTGCATCCGAGGGTTGCCTGCCCCTCACAAACCCCATCTGGTCTTTGCTTATCAGGAGTGGAATAATCTTGGTCAGCCGATGGGCTAGAAGCTTAGCATAGATCTTTACATCGGTGCATAGGTGTGCGCAGCCTATTGCATTAGGGTGTGCACCACAAAGCGCAAACAAACATGAGTGTGTGTGTATATATGTCAGAAGGGCAGAGGATAGTGTCAGTAGGGCAGAGAAAGGTGTCAGTAGTTTAATTTTTTTTTATTTTTTTCTACTATTTTGTTTTTTACAATATTATATTTTATTATTATTTTTACTATTTTATTTATGAGCCCTGCTTGGGGGCTTTGGTGAAATATCAGGGGTCTAAACAGAGACAGAGAAAGAGACTGAGGGCAGAGATTCCCTAGTCCCTTTCTCTGCAGCCAGGCAGCAGATGGAATCTGCACAGTACAGGATGATTAGGGTGTGCCCAGGCACACCTTCCACCCTATGTGTGCACATTTATGCATCAGTGTTAAGTAAAGAGCCGGGGTGGTAGGGTCTTTCCCTGGCTTGGGAATTGTTACTACATAAGCTTTAAGAATTTTTGTTTGGGAAATTGGTAATGTTTGTGCAGCTTTATCGAACACTTGGATTAGATGGGGAAAGAGTACTGCGCTAAATGTCTTGTAGTATTCGTTTGTTAGGCCATCTGGCCAGGAGATTTTCCAAGGAGAAGGGATGCCACAACTCTGTTTATTTCCTGGAGGCTGAAGGGGGAGTTCAGCTGGTCCAAGTGAGTCTCAGAGAGACAGGGGAGATTTATTTTCTCCAAAAAGGAAAAGGATGATGTTATTTGTGGGCTGAGGGGTGTCATCGTCTTCTTTCAGGTTGTAAAGGGAGCTGTAGAAGTCAGCGAAGTGATCAGCTATGGCCTGGGGATTCATCATTTTTTGGTTGTGGATTGGATGGATTAAATGGGATATTCTGGCCTTAGTGCGAGCAGTTTTGATTCTATGTGCAAAGATTTTCCCTGCTCTGTTTGCAGAGGAGTAGTAGGTTAGTTTTAAACACCGTAAGTGCCCGTCGTATTGTTGCAACAGTAGCATCCTTAGCTCTTCTCTGAGAGCATGTATGTTCTCTATTACTTTAGGGTCAGGTTGTGTTTTATTAATGGATTCTAATTTGTGAATTTCTTTGGTTAATTTGGTGAAGCGGGAATTGTGGCATCTCTTCGCCTTTGCTCCTTGCTGTATCAGGACACCTCTGATGAAGTCCTTATGAGTCAACCAGAGTGTGTATGAGATCTCTTCCATTCTTCATCAATGAGCTTTTAACTCTCTTTCATTATGGGAAAAGAAGGTCCTTCCTTCTTCAAATTTAGAAATATCTGCATTTTTTTTGCAATGGTTGGGCCTGTGTCTTGCCTCTGGCATGCATATTTCCCGCATACTTTTTTACTACAGCCTCTAGGCTTTAAAATGTATGCATCCACTCCTTATCCATTGTCCTTTGAGGCATTCCATGCAAATTAATTTTCCATCGCTGCAGACTGCATGCAGGTCCATGCTGGGCTGGGCAAGGCATTTTCTATTGCTCTGATTTGAACACATGTAAGCCATTGCCACATGAGCTTATTGAGGAGCATGAAAGCCACCCTGTGCAGGAATCTGAGGAATGCAGATTGTCCTGGTCAGGAGATGACCAGTGGCGTGCCTTATTTTTTCTGGCGTGTTCGCGTTTAGGGCTTCCTAAAGTAATGCAAAACACCATACTTTGTAGTACTTGACCACTCTTTTAAAAACATGTCCCACGTTGTCCCCTCATACCTTTTGCTAGTCTTCTGTGCCCCTGACAGGTGTGGTGATCTCATATCTGCAAAACAATATGGAGAAAAATCATAATTCTCTCACCAAGAAAAATAGGTACGCTGTCCCTTTAAGACAAGTCTGCTTTCATCCACTTACTTCAGAAGCAGCAGCAAGTGAGCCCAGGCAGCCCTTCCAGAGGCAGACAGGAGACACAGAATCTGAGACAAAATCAGTCAGACTGTCTAACCCCCAGGAACACACAGCACAGGAGGGGAGCAAAGAGCAACACGTCTTTACCACATAAGAGAACCTGGCAGGACAGCAGAAAGAGAAGGAAAGAATCCACTTCCTTTGCTGGCTCTAAGTCTGTTTAAGCTGCTGCTTGGTGACTGGTGGTCACTACCCTGCACCGCCCCGTCTCCCTGCCCTCTGTGACATCATCCACTGCTGCTCTCAGACTGAAAACAAAGCCAGGAGAAACGTATGGCATGCTGCCTATAAAAAACAGGAAAAACCCAAGGGAGAGGCCAGTGGTGACATTGTAGAGCTTACTAATACCACACCTGTAGAATATTCATGCTGTTTAAGCAACATTGTCTGCAGCCCAGCACACAGGGCACCCAGTTTCAGGAGGGTTTACCATCCAACATTCAGGGTCTTTCAACTCCAGGAGAGGCTGAACCTGGGAGGGCGGTGCGGTAGGGGGGATATACTTGCAGTAACCAAAGTACTTACCAACTTCAATTAACAGGTGGCCTGGAGCATGAAAAAAAAGGGAACACTTCAGAGGGGGAGGATTTTTATTTAGCTAGGAAGAGGTGGTCCTGTGGGTTCTAGAGGGGGTGTTAACCCATTGTGTGCTGATGTGAGGTAGGGCTAGGAAAGGGAGATTGTCCCTGCAACCCTCTGTGCTTGTGTCTAATCACCTGAAGGTAGATGGATAAAACCCATCTAAATGATTAAAGAGCTAGGTCACATACCATACTCCAATAAATAATGGAACCAATAAGTAAAAAATCCTATTTTTAGTGTCTGGTAAATGCTAGAACATTAAACTCTGGACACTGTTATCCATCTTTTGAGAACTCTTTTGTTCTCTGAGTTCCTGGGTGTGCACTTCTGCTGCTGCTATTATGAAGTGCTTCCACCACAGCTGCTGGATTTGTATTTTTTTTTATATTAAGGAGAATGTAACAGGAAAAGCCGGAACAATACATGAGGCAGAAACACCCAAAGAATCAGAATTGGGAATTATGACATAGAGATCTCATTGGCAGAACATCCAAGACATTGCTTTTGAGTACAGGGACCTTTCTTTTTATTTGGGTGGACCCATAACTGACCAAATCAACTACCTATTAGTATCTATAAGTATGTTCAGGGATAAAAAAAAGACTGCAAAGGGGTTTTATATTTTCACTGCTAATGTTAAAGCCATAGGGACACATGCAAGTCCATACAATGGTCAATCTTGGGAACCACTAAAGTCAAATGGAATAGTTGAACTTAGTCAATGTTTAATAGGCTAGACTTGTCTATAGGAGGTTTCTGTTTTGGGTAATATGGTGGAAATGCTCCTTTGCTTTGGCCATTGGTCAAATAAATGCACATTTTTTTTTTATGGTGCCAGCTCTAATCACTCGAAAACTGGAATGAAAAGTTTATTCTCAATTCTCAATGTCTCCTGACCAAAAAGAAGTAGAAACACTTTTAATATTTACCCCTGAGCATATTGCAGAAAGAAACAAATTATTTATCATGTGATACATTCATTTAATTATGTCAACTCTTTTCTTAGCAATTGAAAATTTTAAATTGCAAATGGCTGGTATGGATAAACGGATAAGAGATCTGCAATCAAACCTTGAGAAGCAAGGAAAAGGTTAGCTGGATGCTTTATACGGGGGTTATTTTAACCTGGGTAATGTATAACTTGTGTTTGGGGCCAGTGGGTAGGTAAGCAGAAGAGACAGTTGCCCTTGGACTCTTCAGTGGGAAAAGAAGAGCTAAAAAGTTTGGAGGTCCAATCTCTGCTCCTGAAGCAGATCACAGCTTATAGTCAGGAGCAGTCGACAGACCCAACAATACAAATGCACAAAATGAGTGCAGCAAGCTTAAAGCCTAGCAGTTTTGCTTACCTAAAGCTTTGCTTCCCCATGCTTTGGCTGTGAACTGTTCCTCAGTGTCCTTATGTCCACTGCAGAGCTACAGCATGGTCCCTGCATTGGTATTTTTGAAGTCAGAGGACCTTAGACTGCAGAAGTATAGGAGAGAAGAGGCTGCTGGGACTGCTCTAGCAATGTGAAGGAATCTGTAGAAGTGGAGGTTAATAAAAGTGTTTTACCAAGTCCGTTAGTCTTAAACAAGAATTTAACCCTGCAGCCCCACTACAAGGGACGATTTTAGGGGTCCTGGAGTGCATCTTTAGATGAACAAGAGCTTCTGCTGAGGCTACAGTTCAGACATCTGGATTTTAAGCAGCTGAGCCCTCTAAATAACAATTATTAGATGGAGATGATCAATGGCTGCCACGGTTGTTCACCTACAGAATTCCTTTAACCTAATAAAAAGTGGTAGATGTTACTGTTTGCTCTGTGTTCCATGAAGTCTTGTGATGAAAATATTTTTTCCCCATTCTTCCCACTATTACAGTTCTTTCATTTACAAAAGTGGTCGTTAGAAGTGGCAACAAATTCTATATTATAAATGGCATTGAAGCCACTTATTCTGAGGCCAGAACCAGCTGTGCCAATGGCGGAGGTCAGTTGGCCGTACCCCGGACCCCCGAAGAAAACCAAGCCATCCTCTCTCTCCGCAAGCAGGTCAATCTGCACGCATTCATGGGTATAAATGACTTGCAGAAAGAGGGTGATTTTAGAGACATGTCTGAAAAAGCCATCAGATACTTCAACTGGCGCACAGGTGAACCCAACAACCTTCATGGCAATGAGCACTGCGTGGAAATGTGGGATGATGGAAGGTGGAATGATGAAAATTGCTCAAGCAAACGTTTTTTTGTTTGTGAGTTTTAAATTAGAGCAAATAAGCAATTTCTTTGTATGCTTGTACCTCTTGTATTCTTTAAAGGCACCTTTTTTAGGCTACATTCCCTTTATTCTCTACTACACCTCCAATTACCAGGCACTAAAGTGGTTGTAAACCATTATGTTTACCAGTGAAGTGACTGACCTTAGATGATACACAGAGATTAAGCCTCCTACATAAGTTGTATCTGTTTATTTGCAGTAGTCTTTTCTCTACAGCCGTTCAAAGTGGAGGAAAGCCGATCATTGGAGGGAAGGCACACACCCCCTTCACACAACACACAGGAACCAAGCTGAGGCTGTCAATCACAGGCTGTGTGCTGGAGCTCCCTCCCTATCACCTTTTAGCTCTAGAGGGATATGCTTTGTTCATATTTCTTGTTATAGGTTTACAACCACCTTAATATATTTTCATGATTGTGTGCAGTTACTGTATACTCCTAAAAAATATTAAATACATGTAACTATATTAAAAATAACATCTTATTTACAGCTTATTGTTGTATCTCCAATTTTGATGCTTCTTCTGAATAAGTACCACTAGCAGAAATGTTTTGCAACCCAGCAAAGGGAAATAATACATGGTGGTAGTAAGCCAAAACAATCAATCAATAATAATATTTTGATAATGCAAGTAAAGTCTAATCAGTTACTGAATTTACTATATAGGACCACACCTGATCATAGCATTGAAGGAGAAAATGGGTTGGTGAATGACTCTTCACAATTTGTTAATATTTAGTTATATATGTTAAAGTTCTTTAGAGTAGAGGTACCCAGTTTAGTCCCCCAAAATTGGCCACCAAATATCACCATAGGTAGGGTTGAGAATCCTGTAGTGAAAGATAGGCAGTGTAATTTCCTAAGTGTAAGAGCTGCTGGAGGTTCCCAGAGTAGTGAGTTGGGTGTACTATAGATAGTTAGGAAGTACAAGCCCTGCCCCTGCCATTGTGGGGCATTTTAGGTCAAAAAGGCTCTATAGAAATAGTCTAGCAGGTGAGCACCTGTGGTTGGTTGGTCATGCAAAGCAATGCAATGACCAAAGCGTGGAAAGATCTTCGAGTTTCTAACTTCTGGGAGGCTTCCGTTAGGAGGGAGGCAAGGAAGTGCACGATTCATGGAAATATTCATATTCCTTTTACATAGGATGAAGGACTCTGGAAAAACCCCCAAAGGTATGAGCTCCTCCTTGACCTCGCTCTTCTCTATCTGCTTTTAACTAAAGGAATGTGCCATCACCATTGGGATTATTGAAATGTATCAAAATGAACTGTGAATCAACAGTGTCCCTCTAAAGAGTACAATGTATTTTGTGTGGCAGTGGCGGCTGGTGAAGTTTTAGGAAGGGGGTGCGCCAGACCCCGCCCTTCCTTTTTGACCCCTCCCACTCCTCATACGCCCCACCACTTATAGAATACACCCATTCCGTCCCCTGTATTCCACTTGCTTCCACCCATAGTGTCAGGAATGTACAACCCAGCTTCACAGGACAGAATGTACAGCTCAGCTTCATAGATCAAGGTATATGTCTCAGCCTCACAGATCAGGTTATACATCTCAGTCTCACAGATCAGGGTATGTATCTCAGCCTCACAGATCAGGGTATATATCTCAGCCTCACAGATCAGGGTATGTATCTCAGCCTCACAGATCAGGGTATGTATCTCAGCCTCACAGATCAGGGTATGTATCTCAGCCTCACAGATCAGGGTATGTATCTCAGCATTACAGATCAGGGTATGTATCTCAGCCTCACAGATCAGGGTATGTATCTCAGCCTCACAGATCAGGGTATGTATCTCAGCCTCACAGATCAGGGTATGTATCTCAGCCTCACAGATCAGGGTATATATCTCAGCCCCACAGATCAGGTATGTATCTCAGCATTACAGATCCCCAACCAGGCAATGACTGTAATGATAGACATTTCTCTCTCTTATATATTCACATGGATGCCAAATCTTGCAACAAACTTTCTTTACTTGCTTAGTTTAGAAGTAAAGAAGAACAGTCCACATAATGGTAATGTTTCAGTCCAAATAATGGTTTGGATCAAGGAGTTTTGTAGCGATCAGGAGGCATGAGGTTTCTTGTGGCTTACCCAGATGATATGCAGTCCTTCTCCTTAACCTATTATGTGGAGTATTAAATCTGCAATAAAGTGGTCTATGCTGATAAACAGAATAAAACACATTGCTCAGTTCATAAACCTGCAGGCTTAGCTGAAACAAGAACACTCAAGTCATGATCATTCTGTATTCTACATTTTCAGACCAAGGTTCCCATAACCTAATCTGCAGAGTAATAAACCTGCATTAAAGTGGGATATGCTGATAAATAGAATAAAACGGATTGCTAAATTCATAAAACTGCAGGCTTAGCTAAAACAAGAGCACATGTTTATGTTCTGATTTCTACATTTTCAGACAAAGCTCCCCATTATCTACAATTACAGACAGTTGTAAATCATGCATAGATAACTGCAAACAAGTGCAGTTAGCAGTGAATTATCAGCACATTGATGGACAGAGCCGATTGATAGATCTCATCTATGCACACAGTCCCCGGAAGATCCCCTCTCTCCCCAATGCAATCAGAGAATTCCCCTAAATAATCTCTGCTTCCAGAATGAGGAGGGAATGAGGACAATGATGTTGGCTGTACTAAAACCGGCCAGACAAGTTTATGTGGGAGGATCATCTGATATCCTCTTGGTGAGGGTGCAGCGGGGATATCAGCTGAACTTTACCCCAATCTGCATACAAATGACTGAAGTATTGGACCCCAGCACAGCACACATCTGATCCCTTGGTCACATGAAATATTGACAATGCTGAGCACAGTGGGGCCAGGGCCGGTGCAAGGATTTTTGTCCACACAGGCGAAGGTGCATTTTGGTACCCCCCCCCATCCTACAACCACCCTCTTTCCCCCCACCCTCATATGGTAACCCATTTACAGCTAACCACACACTATACAATCTGATTGTACAATCCTCTTAGATTTATTAACTCCAGCTAACACTTTAACCGGTTACAGCAACAGTTTTTTTTTCCTTTTGGGATGAAAGTTTTACATAAATAAAAGCCGATCATTCTAAGCACCCTGTTGGTGATAAAGGGTTTATCTCTTTCCTCTAACTGCTACATCTGCAGGATAGGTTGTTCTGTTAAATAAACAACAGAGTCAACAGAGAGCAGTATACAGAGCCACCAGTGAGCAGTATACAGGGCCACCATAGAGCAGTATACAGGGCCACCAGGGAGCAGTATACAGGGCCACCAGGGAGCAGTATACAGGGCCACCAGGGAGCAGTATACAGGGCCACCAGTGAGCAGTATACAGGGCCACCAGGGATCAGTATACATGGCCACCAGATTATACAGGGCCACCAGTGAGCAGTATGCAGGGCTACCAGTGAGCAGTATACAGGGCCACCAGGGAGCAGTATACAGGGCCACCAGAGAGCAGTATACAGGGCCACCAGTGAGCAGTATACAGGGCCACCAGAGAGCAGTATACAGGACCACCAGAGCAGTATACAGGGCCACCAGGGAGCAGTATACAGGGCCACCAGAGCAGTATACAGGGCCACCAGAGAGCAGTATACAGGGCCACCAGAGCAGTATACAGGGCCACCAGGGAGCGGTATACAAGGCCACCAGGGAGCAGTATACAGGGCCACCAGAGAGCAGTATACAGGGCCACCAGTGAGCAGTATACAGGGCCACCAGGGAGCAGTATACAGGGCCACCAGTGAGCAGTATACAGGGCCACCAGGGAGCAGTATACAGGGCCACCAGAGAGCAGTATACAGGGCCACCAGAACAGTATACAGGGCCACCAGACAGCAGTATACAGGGCCACCAGAGAGGAGTATACAGGGCCACCAGAGCAGTATACAGGGCCACCAGAGAGCGGTATACAGGGCCACCAGTGAGCAGTATACAGGGCCACCAGAGAGCAGTATACAGGGCCACCAGAGAGCAGTATACAGGGCCACCAGAGAGGAGTATACAGGGCCACCAGTGAGCAGTATACAGTGCCACCAGAGAGCAGTATACAGGGCCACCAGTGAGCAGTATACAGGGCCACCAGGGAGCAGTATACAGGGCCACCAGTGAGCAGTATACAGGGCCACCAGTGAGCAGTATACAGGGCCACCAGAGAGCAGTATACAGGGCCACCAAAGAGCAGTATACAGGGCCACCAGGGAGCAGTATACAGGGCCACCAGTGAGCAGTATACAGGGCCACCAGAGCAGTATACCACTACCCCCCACCCAGCCACCCCCCTCACCCCCACCCCCGCCTCCGGGGCGGGCGGCACTTTCCTGACACCACACACCCCCGGCACTTACTGTTTGTAGAGCGGCGGTGTGTGGAGAGGGCGGATGGAGGTTCGACTCCTCGGGTTTCCTCTTCTTTGCCAAAGCGCCTAGACATCCAATAGGATCGCCTGGCACTTTGGGCAATCAGGAAAAAGATCTCATTGTAGCTAGGTGAGGGATGCCTGGGTTTGGTGCCCCCCCCCCCCCCCGGCCTGGCGCCGTAAGGCAGCTGTCTAAGCTGCCTTATGGTGTCACCAGCCCTGAGAGGGGCCACTACTGTCATGAAGTCCGTGAAGAAGACTACCGTGGATGCATGTGGCACTTTAAATGGTGCAGGTGGGCTGGAACCTAAGATATAATGAAAGCACTGTAATACCCATCTAAAGGCTCAGGTAGCTGGACACACACAGGCAAAGAGCATGTAAAGTAGCATTTCATAGGCATAGAAATATCTACACAACAGCATAAAGTTCAGGCATTTGAAGTGCAGATCCGGGATCCATGTCCCATGAAACAATCTCACCGGTAGTGTAGTTGAATCAGATGGCTGCTGGGCATGCTGCTCAAACACGGTTGTCAGGCGTGTTGTAATGCCCAATCAAAGGTCTCTCAGCTGCTGCAGAAACTAGTGCAGTGGAAAACAAGTTCTTTGTTCAGAGGCCTCATCCACGTTGTTACGTACAATTTCCAATCACAGGTTTCTTGGGGAAGGGGGGGTGTGCCCCCCACCCCACACCAGGGCACTGACAGCTGCCAATTCCTACCCCCCAGGTCTGGCAGACCGGCACTTACTGGTTTAGGCATGCTCTATCCTCTTCTCCTCCTCCATGCCGGCACGCAGGCAGCGGCGGGTCTGGTTCCAGCTCTAGCATGCCTCCTTTTCCACCTGTCTCCTGATTGGCGGGGATGCACAGTTGTGTGAAAAATCACACAATTGGGTGGGATTGGGCGCACTCTCTGCGCCCCGAGCCTACCCTTTGTTGAAGACGATTAGAGCCTCTCGTGCTTCAAAAAACACACCCCCCCCCCCGTCTATCCCCACCATAGTAATCCATGCACCCGCATTCTGAAAGGGGTTGGGAGCATGGATAGGGGGCGGCGGCAGGGATAGGGGGAGTGGCACCCGTGCACCCTTAATGCACGGGCCACCACTGTTGTGTGGACTCTTCCTTCTTCTAAGCTCAATTTGGGAACTTTTTATGGAAACAAAGTGCAGGCTGGGGCTGTTGTTGTAGTCATTTGTGATAAGGAGGAGGAAAGTATGCAATGGGCTATTAGTGGTGCTGGTTAAGCCTGCCAAGGAGCTTCCTGGGAGTGCCTCTATTATGGTATTCAGGGAAGCAGCTGGTGCTCACAGCACCTTAGTACATCTAAGGAGACCAACCTATGCTTGTGAGGAATGGGTTAAAGTGTATAGGGGCTCTCCCATTACATGGCTATGCATGTACAGGACCTTCTCCCCAGCACAGAGTTAGGCAGTGACACAACAGTTCCTCTGGGGACTAATCTGTAATGAGGCATGGGCATATCATAAGAGGTTGCAGGGGTCACAATCACAACCCCGTCCGTAGCTCCTGGGGGCCCCTGCAGCTTCCCTGTCATATTATCATATCCTCCACAAAGTCCTGCTCCGATCTGCCCTAGGGCCCCACAGCCATGCTCCAGTACTGGGCTTCCACTTTGTCTTCTACAGTCCATACCCCTCCATTCTCAATGGCTAGGGAGAAGCGGTGAGCCATTTCCTGAATGGAGAGGAGCATGGGGTGAGAACAGCCCAGGATGGGGAAGCATTTGTGCAGTGTGCTGGCAACATAGAATGGTAACCGAGTTCAGCGAGGCAAGAGGAGGAGAGTGCTGTCCTGTAGTCATAATGGGACTGATGTCACTGGTGAGTTAAAACACCACTCAGTGTCTCCTAATCACCAGATGGGATTCTCTGTACCCCCCCACCCAGGGATGTCCATTTACCCCACTTCCCTGACAATGGGGAAACACACCTCCAGGAAGTGACCTTCCCCCAACACCTGCCAATACTGACAGAGAAACCTTCAGAAATTGCTAAAACAAGTTTCTTAACACCTCCTGAGGGACCCCTGAGGGGCTGCAGGCTCCAGATTGCATCACATGCCTTTGCACCCACAGATTTAAGTTGTGTCCCCCCACCCCCAAAGCCCCCTGACCATCCCCTCCTCCCTGGATGCTATGCCCGGCTGCTGAGCTCCTTTCCCATTAACAGCACTCTATACTGCTCCTCCTCCGCAGAGCTGAAATCACATTCCTTTACAACGCAGCCAATCAGCCGTGATCTGCATAGGGTGTATCTGCCTACTGCAACTACACTGATGTTCCGACCAGAGAATTTCACAGGTCAGAATGCCAACATAAAAGCCAGATACACCCTGTGAAGGCTGACAGACTGTGTGCAAAGGAATGTGATTTCATCCCTGTGTAGTGTGGGGGGGGGGGGGGGGGAGTGTATACAGTGCTGGGATGTGAAAGGAGCTCTGCCAAGTAACCTGCCAGGGGTCCCTATCCCCTGATTCTACAGCGGTGATCTCTGTCCTCTGATTCTACAGTGGTAATCCTTGTCTTCTGATTCTCCAGCAGTGATCCCTGTCCTCTGATTCTCCAGTGGTGATCCCTGTCCTCTGATTCTCCAGCAGTGATGCCTGTCCTCTGATGTAAGAAGGAACTCTGAGAACACAACACTCTTAAGCCACTTTGAGTACTGTGGCGTGCGGTTGGTGTATCTGCACGCACGGTGGAATTGGTGGGTGGTAGTGGTGGGGCCCAGGTCAGCTTTTGCATCGGGGCCCAGAAGCTTCAAGCTATGCCTCTGGGCATGGGTTAGCATCTGTTGAAGACTATGATCCCAATTCCCTGGTAGCATGCACCACAAAAAGTTTAACAGATGCTCAGTCTGTCATTGCTCTACTTGTATCAATGAAATAATTCAAAGGAATACAATTTTGCCAATGCAGTAAATGGCACACAAACACAAGTAATTAAAAATTTTGTTATTTATTGGATGATGGAAATGGTTACAGCAGACATTATATATTACCAAAGCAACAATGTTACAGTACATCTAGGATCTGTGTCTGTTCATCCCGGGGCCTGGCCCATCTTGTCTGATAGAAAGCCTGCAATGTATGAGAGATTAATCAGGCACTTAGTCATTAAAAATACGAGTGTCTTTTTTTGGACACTGATAATGGATATAACATACAGGTTTGCACCACAGCTAAAAAGCCTGTATACAGCGGGTAAAATGAGTATTGAACACATCACCATTTTTCTAGGTAAATTTATTTCTAAAGGTGCTACTGAAATGATATTTTCACCACATGTCTGCAACAAACCATGCATCCATACATACAAAGGAACCAAAACAAATAAGTTCAGAAATTAAGTTATGCGTAATAAAATGGAATGACACAGGGAAAAAGTATTAAACACGCTAACTGACATTTATTTATATATGTACAAAATCCTTTGCTGGTAATGACAGCTTCAAGACGCCTCCTGTATTGGGAAACTAGTTGCTTGTATTGCTCAGGTGTGATTTTGGCCCATTCTTCCACACGGTCTTCAAATATTAAAGGTTCTATGAACTCTGAACTTTAGTTCCTTAGATTTTCTATTGGATTCAAGTCAGGTGTCACATACCTGGTGCTAGAGTCTGCCTTATGCAGAGGACAACCTCTCTTATGGCCCTGGTTCCAGAACCCCTGGTAGAGCAGACAGGGAGTTCTAGAGCGCAGGGGAGCACGAGGGCTGGATCGGACACAGATGGTGTTGAGATGTCGTCCAGAGGTTTGTGCAAGATTGAAGAGTAGTGAGACAGGCCGGGTCGGTCACATGCAGACAAGGCTGTACAGAAGGAGCAGGCAGTCGGGTGGTCGGGTGCAAGCAGGTTCGGTAATGGGCAGACAACTGAAGTACCAAGGGGTCAGGCAGAAGGATGGTTGTAGGCAAGCTGGGGGTCGGTGCAGGTAGAGTTCAAGCAGGTATAGGTCAAGCCAGGTCACAGGTAAACAGGAAGTCTTCTGAACAGATCGCTATAGAACACGGGAATGCTGCAGAATGGACAAATGTTTCCTGCGCACAGGTCTCCTGGCCCAAATTCCAGGGGCAGAGGTGGTCTCCTGACATCAGGTGACTGACTGGGCCATTCTAGCAACGTTATTTTCTTTCTTTAAAACGAATTGAGACTTTGTATTTAGGATCATTGTCTTGCTGAAATGTCCACCCTCGTTTCATCTTCATCATCCTGGTAGATGGCAGCAGATTTTTATCAAGCATGTCTTGGTACATTTTCATAGTTGACAACATTGTCAAAAAATGTATGAGAACACTTTTTTTTGTGTCTGTAGGCAGGGCCGTATTATAACTAGGGGTGGGTCATTCATTTTGAGGTGTGTCATAGCAGAGTGAAAAAATGCGGCGTGCGGAGCCTGAGATGAATGAATGATAGAGGAAGGACAGAAGAAAGAAAAAAATAAGGTAGGAAGGAAGGAGAGAGAAGGAAGGAAAGAAAGAAAGAGGGATGGAGGGACAGCAGGCCCAGATCCTACACCACAATAGAAATATGTGTATTCCAGAAAGTTTAACAATCAGCAGGTAAAGATACTCCAAACACTTGGTGTTAGCACTTCAATCATCCCGGCACCACGGTTGTATGGTGTCGGGATGATTGAAGTGCATTATTACATTCTAATATAAAATGGAATAGTTCAACTCACTTGCTATGTCGCCTGCCACCAGATGCAGCTTGTCACTTGCCACTTCGCCTGCCACCAGATGCAGCTTGTCACTTGCCACCTCGCCTGCCACCAGATGCAGCTTGTAACTTGCCACATTGCCTACCACCAGATGCAGCTTATCACTTGCCAACGTTGCCTACCACCAGATGCAGCTTATCACTTGCCAACATTGCCTACCACCAGATGCAGCTTGTAACTTGCCACGTCGCCTGTCACCAGATGCAGCTTGTAACTTGCCACGTTGCCTACCACCAGATGCAGCTTTTCACTTGCCACGTCACCTGTCACCAGATGCAGCGCTCATGTTGCACCAGCCGCCACTGGCTGTCTGCCTATATTCTGTGTAAAGAATGGCAGGTGTAATAAATACTGTGGGCAAGTATGATATATGTATGTATATATATATATATATATATATATATATATATATATATATAAAATAATGGATTTATGCTATTTTCTACTTTAGGCCAACAACGCCTCTCAACCCCCCTCCCTCATTGTGCAGAATAAAATGTACTGAGCACTGTGGTCTGATGTATGCCGCATACAAAACAAGCATACAGTGTATAGCAGTTTGCAGTATGTGGTGTGCAGTGAGCCGTGATTCAGATTCTGTAACATGCATCAAGGAATACAGAACCTAATGGTCCAGAGTATGTAATGATCACCATAGCACTCCAGAGGACGTAAAATATTGTAGGACATATGAAATGCCATGGCCTGCAACACAGCATGGTACCAACAGTACATATGTAACACACATCAGGGCACATACATCACACATGTAACAGACAGCAGGGTGCATACAGCACATATGTAACAGACAGCAGGGAACATACAGCACACATGTAATACACAGCATTGCACATACATCACCCATGTAACACACAGCATTGCACATACAGCACACATGTAAAACACAGCATTGCACATACAGCACACATGTAACACAAAGCATTGCCCATACAGCACACATGTAACACACAGCGGGGTACATACAGCACACATGTAACAAACAGCATTGCACATACAGCACACATGTAACACATAGCAGGGCACATATAGCACACATGTAACACACAGCACGGCACATACAGCACACATGTAACACACAGCACGGCACATACAGCACACATGTAACACACAGCACGGCACATACAGCACACATGTAACACACAGCGGGGTACATACAGCACACATGTAATACACAGCACGGCACATACAGCACACATGTAACACACAGCACGGCACATACAGCACACATGTAACACACAGCGGGGTACATACAGCACACATGTAATACACAGCATAGCATATACAGCACACATGTAACACACAATGGGGTACATACAGCACACATGTAACACACAATGGGGTACATACAGCACACATGTAATACACAGCAGGGCACATACAGCACACATGTAACACACAATGGGGTACATACAGCACACATGTAATACACAGCAGGGCACATACAGCACAAATGTAACACACAGCTGGGCACATACAGCACATATGTAATACACAGCAGGGCACATACAGCACACATGTAACACACAGCTGAGCACATACAGCACACATGTAATACACAGCAGGGCACATACAGCACACATGTAACACACAGCACAGCACATACAGCACACATGTAACACACAGCAGGGTACATACAGCACACATGTAACACACAACAGGGCACATACAGCACCCATGTAACACACAATGGGGTACATACAGCACACATGTAACACACAACAGGGCACATACAGCACACATGTAACACACAGCACAGCACATACAGCACACATGTAACACACAGCACAGCACATACAGCACACATGTAACACACAGCAGGGTACATACAGCACACATGTAACACACAACAGGGCACATACAGCACCCATGTAACACACAGCAGGGCTCACACAGCGCACATGTAACACGCAGCAGGGTACATACAGCACACATGTAATACACAGCAGGGCACATACAGCACACATGTAACACACAGCAGGGTATATACAGCACATATGTAACACACAGCATCGCACATATAGCACACATGTAACACACAGCTGGGCACATACAACACACATGTAACACACAGCAGGATACATACAGCACACAGGTAACACACAGCAGGGCACATACAGCACACATGTAACACACAGCAGAGTATATACAGCACATATGTAACACACAGCAGGGTATATATGGCACATATGTAACACACAGCATTGCACATATAGCACACATGTAACACACAGCTGGGCACATACAGCACACATGTAACACACAGCTGGGCACATACAGCACACATGTAACACACAGCAGGATACATACAGCACACATGTAACACACAGCAGGGTACATGCAGCACACATGTTACACACAGCAGGATACATACAGCACACATGTAGCACACAGCATTGAACATACAGCACACTTGTACAGTTGTATGCAAATGTTTAGGAACCCCTGACAATTTCCATGTTTGTCATTTATAAATATTTGGATGTTTGGATCAGCAATTTCATTTTGATTTATCAAATAACTGAAAGATACAGTAATATTTCAGTAGTGAAATGAGGTTTATTTGATTAACAGAAAATGTGCAAAATGCATCAAAACATAATTAGACAGGTGCATACATTTGGGCACCCTTTTCATTTTGTTGATTGGAATACCTGTAACTACTTAGCACTGATTAATTGGAACACACAATTGGTTTGGTGAACTCATTAAGCCTTGGACTTCATAGACAGGTGCATCCAATCATGAGAAAGGGTATTTAAGGTGGCCAATTGCAAGTTGTTGTTCTCTTTGACTCTCCTCTGAAGAGGGGCAACATGGGGGCCTCAAAACAACTCTCAAATTACCTGAAAACAAAGATTGTTCTACATTATGGTTTAGGGGAAGGCTACAAAAAGTTATCGCAGAGATATAAGCTGTCAGTGTCCACTATGAGGAACATAGTGAGGAAATGGTAGACCACAGGCACAGCTCTTGTTAAGGCCAGAAGTGGCAGGCCACATAAAATATTGGAGAGGCAAAGGCGAAGGATGATGAGAACGGTCAAAAACAGCCCACAGACCACCTCCAAAGACCTACAACATCAACTTGCTGCAGATGGTGTCACTGTGCATCGTTCAACAATTCAGCGCACTTTGCACATTTTGGAATAAGGTGCTGTGGACTGATGAAACAAAGATTGAGTTATTTGGTCATAACAAGGGGCATGTTATGTATGGCGGCAAAAGGACCCAGTGTTCCAAGAAAAACACTTGCTACCCTCAGTAAAATTTGGTGGAGGTTCCATCATGCTGTGGGGCTGTGTGGCCAGTACCGGTACTGGGAATCTGGTTAAAGTTGGGGGTCGCATGGATTCCACTCAATATCAGCAGATTCTTGAGAATAATGTTGAGGAATCAGTCACAAAGTTGAGGTTACTCCGGGGCTGGATATTTCAGCAAGACAACGACCCAAAACACTGCTCAAAACCTACTCAGGCATTTATGTAGAGGAACAAGTACAATGTTCTGGAATGACCATCCCAGTCCCCAGACCTGAATATCATTGAACATCTGTGGGGTGATTTGAAGCGGGCTGTCCATACTCGGCAACCATCAAACCTAACTGAACTGGATATGTTTTGTAAGGAGGAATGGCCCAAAATACATTCATCCAGAATCCAGACACTCATTACAGGCTATAAGAAGCTTCTAGAGGTTGTTATTTCTGCTAAAGGAGGCTCTACTAAATATTGATGTGATTTTTATGTTGGGGTGCCCAAATTTATGCACCTGTCTAATTTAGTTTTGAGGCATATTGTGCATTTTCTGTTAATCCAATAAACCTCATTTCACTACTGAAATATTACTGCGTCCTTCAGTTATTTGATAGATCAAAATGAAATTGCTGATCCAAACACCCAAATATTTATAAATGACAATAACTTTTGCATACAACTGTAACACATGGCAGGGACTCGAAGAAGAAGCTGGACATAGATAGAAAGAGAGGCGGACAAGTAAATGGATGTCCACATGGATAGATAAAAACCTGTCTGGGGAAACAGATTGGCTAGGTAGGTAGATCCCATGTTATTGCCAAGCAAAATTGGAAATGCTCCCATCCCTCCCACTTACCCCCTGCCTGTTCACATTAAAAAAAAAAACCTCATAACCAGAACAATTTGTTTCGTATGCCACCCTGCTGACAGATCACTGACCATGCTGTCTGAATCTGCCCCACCATGACTGCTGGTAATTATCATATCTCCGCGCCAGAACAGAAGACCAGCACGTGAAGCAGGGAAGAACTAGGAGGCGGAGCCTGGCGGGTGCCAATGGGGAAGCCGCTTTCATTGCCACCCGGGCTCCGCCTCTAGTGACCGGCGGCAGAAAAAAATTGGGAAAACGCAGATTTCTCGGGAAACGTTCAGGCCGGGAAAAAGGCGTAAATCCCGGAAATGTCCTGGGAAATTCGGGACTGTTGGCAAGTATGCATTTTTCCATTCATCATTCCTTCAATAGTTTGAAGTTTGCCAGTACCGTATGCTAAAAAACAACCCCACACCATGATGTTCCCACCTCCAAAACTTCGCTGTTGGAATAGTGTTTTTGGACTGATGTGCAGTGCCATTTGACCTCCAAACATTGTGTGTGTTATGGCATCCAAAGAGTTCAATTTTGTTCTCATCTGAACAGATTATATTCTCCCAGTATTTCACAGACTTGTCTAAATCAGTGTTTCTCAAATCCAGTCCTCAATGCGCACCAACAAGTCATGTTTTCAGGCTCTCCATTATTTTGCACAGGTGATTTGATCAGTTTCACTGCCCTAATAATTACTACAGCTGTTTCATCTGAGGAAAATCTTGAAAACAAGACACTGGTCTAAATGTTGTATAGTAAACTTTAAACAGGCTTCAACATGCTTTTTCTTCAGCAATGGAGTTTTGCGCGGTGAGCGTGCATACAGGCCATAGTGGTTGGTGTATTACTTACTGTTTTCTTTGAAACAATTGTACATGCTAATTCCAGGTCTTTGTGAAGCTCTCCACGAGTGGTAACTGGCTCTTGGACAGCTCTTCTGGTAATTATTTTCACTCGACTTGCAAAGAGCATCTGGTCATGGCCGGTTTATGGTGAAATTATGTTCTTTCCACTTCCGGATGATTGCCTCATCAGTGCTCACTGGAACATTCAGAGGCTTAAAAATCCTTCTATAACCAATGCCATCAGTATGTTTTGCAACAATAAGGTTGCGAAGGTCTTGAGGGAGCTTCTTTTACTCCTCATGAGATGTTTCTTGTGTGACACCTGGGTAAAGAGACACCTTTTTATAGGCCATCAGTTGAGACTGAACCAGCTGATATTAATTTGCACTGACAAGGGGCAGGGTTGCTTTCTAATTACTAATACATTTCAGCTGGTGTCTTGGCTTTCCATGCCTTTTTGCACCTCTCTTTCTTCTAGTGTTCAATACTTTTTCCCTGTGTCATTCCATTTTATTGCACATAACTTAATTTCTGAACGTATTTGTCTTGGTGTCTTTATATGTATGGATTGCATGGGTTGTTGCTGACATGTGGTAAAAATGTCATGTCAATAGCACCTTTAGAAATATATTTACCTAGAAAACTGGTGACATGTTCAATACGTTTTTTGCCCGCTGAATTCTGTTTTTTTTATTTTACAGTGATGGTGGAAATAGCATATAGGTGTGCACCACAGCTAGAAAGCCTGTTAGGACCGGCCCTAATTTCTGAGCAATCATTTAGCATCAGGAAATAAACAATTAATGTAAAATTTTGCACACAGTGGATGGAAATAGCATCCAATTATCAGCCGCAAACTGTCATATGACAATAATCCGACCGTCAGGCCGCTCCATTCCCTGTGTCATTCCATTTTATTACACAGAACTTAATTTCTGAACTTATTTGTTTTGATGTCTTTGTATGTATGGATTGCATGTGTTGTTGCCGACATGTGGTAAAAATTTCATGTCACTAGCACCCTTAGAAATATATTTACCTAGAAAACTGGTGACATGTTTAATACTTATTTTACCCACTGTATGTGTCTTTTTTTTACACTGATGGTGGAAATAGCATATAGGTGTGCACCACAGCTAGAAAGCCTGTTAGGACCGGCCCTAATTTCTGAGCAATCATTTAGCATCAGGAAATAAACAATTAATGTAAAATTTTGCACACAGTGGATGGAAATAGCATACAGCTTAGCAACACAACTAAAGGCCCGTACACACGGTACAATTATCAGTCGTACAACAGCCTGTCGTACAATAATCCAACTGTTAGTACGCTCCATTCGACAGACGATTTTGAATTATCTTTCATCAGAAGTTGTATGAGAAGACTAGAAAGCTTTTGTCTGACGACAAGGTGTTGCCTGATTTTCAGGTCGTCTGTACAGAAGTTGGACAAACAAAAGTTGTAAGTACAAACATGCATGCTCGAAATCCAGGAAGTGTTCGGACGTGTAAACCTGCGTCCGTAATTCACAATTCACATTCACCTGAACTTCCTCTTTATAAGCTCGTAACATGTCACTACGTTCGGCTTTGTCGAACTATAATTTGACTACCGTCAGTATGCTAGACAAAATCACGGCCAGCTGATTTTGAGAAAAGTTGGACGCGCGATCGTACAACAATCGCATCGTGTGTACGAGGCTTAAGAAACCAGTGTGAATAGTCACACAGTTTTGGAGGGATAGAGCTGATTTTACACCTTTGGCATTTTACACATGGAAATTGTATATCAGCACCTTTATTTTGGATAGAAACAGCATACATCTTTATAATACAACTTTAAAGCCTTCATTGTCAAAGTTGCAGATTGCAATTTTGCATAAAAATAGGGTTTCTTTTTCATAAAATAAGGAAGAACCAGATTTGATAAACACTTTTTTAAAACCAAAAATTGTACCTGGACCTACATCACTGTAACTAACAATAAATCTGAGACCTATTATGCAACCAGACAAACTCATTCATTCCCACAATCCGATATGTTTATTAAAAATGATTTGTAAAAGTCGGGGAGACTAATTCACTAAGGAGAGGGCACTGTAGACATTCTTAGGCTAATTACAGCGCATATAAGTAACTAATTAACAGCTTAAAGACCATCCGCCACAGTTTTACTGCAGCAGGTTGGCTCTATTACGCGAACCACCTTCACTGTGCGAAGCTTCATGTAATAGATATAGCAGGCGCGTGCCAGCGGTGCGACCCCGGAGCCTGTGCGCGTGGCCGGCATGCGCGATGTCTGCTGGACACCCGCTATCGCTCCACACAGTGGCAAAGCAGGGATATCCCTATGTAAACACGGCAGATCCCTGTTCTGACAGGGGAGCTCAGAGTGATCGTCTGTTCCCAGTGATCGGGAACAGCGATCTTTCTCCTCCTTCAGTCAGCCCAGCCCCCATATAGTTAGAAACACCACCCAGAGAACACATTTAACCCTTTGCTTGCCCCTGGTGTTAACCCCTTCCCTGCCATTAACATTTATACAGTAATCAGTGCATTTTTATATCACTGGTCACTGTATAAATATCACTGGTCCCAAAAAAAGTGTCAAAAGTGTCCAATCTGTTCGCTGAAATGTCGCAGTCCCGCTAAAAATCGCAGATCGCTGCCATTACTAGTAAAAAAAAAATTATAATGATAAAAATGCCATAAATCTATCCCCTATTTTGTAGACGCTATAACTTTTGCACAAACCAATCAATATACGCTTATTGCGTTATTTTTTACCAAAAATATGTAGAAGAATACATATTGGCCTAAAATGAGGAAGAAATTCATTTTTAAAATATTTTTTTTGGGATATTTATTATAGCAAAAAGTAAAAAATATTGTTTTTTTTTTCCAAAATTGTCCGTCTTTTTTTTTGTTTATAGTGCAAAAAATAATTGATGAATGGCTTCTTTAAAACAGCATAAAACGTAAATTGCTCTGGTCTCCAATGTGAATCCACAGATAGCAACGGGGGAAGTCAATCCTAGCACCCCCTCCCCAGGTTTTTATTTTTTTGCCCTATAAACAAAAAAAAAGAGCAACAATTTTGAAAAAAATAAAAAAAAAAAAATATTAAAAAAACAAATTTCTTGCCCAGTTTAGGCCAATATGAATTTTTCTACAAATTTTTGGTAAAAAAAAAATGCAATAAGCGTATATTGATTGGTATGCACAAAAGTTATAGCGTCTACAAAATAGGGAATAGATTTATGGCATTTTTATTATTATCTCTTTTTTTTTTTACTAGTAATGGCGGCGATCTGCGATTTTTAGCGGGACTGCGACATTTCAGCGAACAGATTGGACACTTTTGACACTTTTTTGGGACCAGTGATATTTATACAGTGACCAGTGATATAAAAATGCACTGATTACTGTGTAAATGTCACTGGCAGGGAAGGGGTTAACACCAGGGGCGATCAAAGAGTTAAATGTGTTCCCTGGGAGGTGTCTCTAACTGTATGGGGGCTGGGCTGACTGGAGGAGGAGAGAGATTGCTGTTCCCGATCACTGGGAACAGATGATCACTCTGAGCTCCCTTGTCAGAACAGGGATCCGCCGTGTTTACATAGGTATATCCCTGTCCTGCCACGGTGTGCAGCAATCATGGGTGGCCATGCGCACAAGCTCCAGGACTGCGCCGCTGGCACGCGCCTGCTATATCTATCACATGAAGCATTGTACAATGATGGCGATTCGCGTAATAGAGCCAACCTGCCGCAGTAAAACTGTGGCGGCTGGTCTTTAAGCTGTTAATTAGTTTCTTGTATGCGCTAGCCTAAGAATGTCTACAGCGCCCTCTCCTTAGTGAATTAGTCTCCCAGACTTGTACAAATCATTTTTAATAAACATATAGGAATTGTGGGAATGTATAAGTTTGTCTGGTTGCATGACAGGTGTCAGATTTATTGTTAGTTACAGTGATGTAGGTCCAGGTACAATGTTTGGTTTTAAAAAAGTGTATATCAAATCTGCACAATCAAAAGAACCGTGCTCAAATGTAAGCATGTATAAATATGGAAAGGTAGTCCATAAAGTGCTACATGCTGAATAAAGTGAATGTGAAAACAACTCTGCCACAGGATCACATGTTGATAATTCAGTTCAAACAGGCTTACAAATACAAAGAAGAAAAATGAAGGTGGTCTTCAGTGGAGTCCCTCCGTCGGGCACTGATGATACCCCACGCTTACCAGAACATGGTGACCTCCATCACAGAGGTCAAACTTGCGTTAGTGGGAGCCATCCGACCGATGTGTGCCTTTATGTCTTCAGTATCCCTCCAGGTATCATGTCCCCAGTAAGAGTAAGGGTGCAAGCCGAAGACCAGGAAGAAAGAAGAAATAGGGGCTCCAATCGTGAAGTAGTAGTAAAAAAAAGATTTAAAATACATGGATCGCTGCCATAAAGTCCATGGAAAATAAATGTGCAAACAAAAGCTAAAAACAGCCCTTAAGCTGGATAAGGAAGCAGGGGACGCCGATTGCGCTCCAGCTGCGTTCCTTAGAGCGGAAATCATGCTTGCTTCTCCCTGCCACCCAAAGTGGCGTTTTGTCAACAGTGTGTTGACGTCATCAGGGGTGACCTCATATCAAATCTGGTTCTTCCTTATTCTATGAAAAAGGAACCCTATATGCAAATTGCAATCTGCAGCTTTGACAATGAAGGCTTTAAATTTGTGTTGTAAAGATGTATGCTGTTTCTATCTTTCGTATCCAAAATAAAAGTGCTGATATACAATTTCTGCCAAAAGTGTAAAATCAGCTCTATCCCTCCAAAACTGTGCGACTATTCACACTGGTTTCTTAAGCCTCATACACACGATGCGATTGTTGTACAATCGCACGTCCAACTTTTCTCAAAATCGGCTGTCCGTGATTTTGTCTAGCGCACTGAGTGCAAAGCCGAACATAGTGAAATGTTACGAGCGTATAAAGAGGAAGTTCAGGAGAATTGTGAATTATGGACGCAGGTTTACACGATCGAACACTTCCTGGATTTCGAGCATGCGTGTTTGTACTTACAACTTTTGTTTGTCCAACTTCTGTACACACGAGCCGAAAATCGGACGACGCCATGTCAGCAGACAAAAGTTTTCTAGTCTTCTCATACAACTTCTGTTGAACGATAATTCAAAAACGGCTGTCGAATGGAGCGTACTGACGGTCGGATTATTGTCATATGACAGTTTTCGGCTGATAATTGAACCGTGTGTACGGGCCTTTAGTTGTGTTGCTAAGCTGTATGCTGTATGCTATCCACTGTGTGCAAAATTTTACATTATTTGTTTATTTCCTGATGCTAAATGATTGCTCAGAAATTAGGGCCGGTCCTAACAGGCTTTCTAGCTGTGGTGCACACCTATATGCTATTTCCACCATCAGTGTAAAAAAAAGACACATACAGCGGGTAAAATAAGTATTGAACATGTCACCTGTTTTCTAGGTAAATATACTTCTAAGGGTGCTATTGACATGAAATTTTTACCACATGTCGGCAACAACACATGCAATCCATACATACAAAGACATCAAAACAAATAAGTTCAGAAATTAAGTTCTGTGTAATAAAATGGAATGACACAGGGAAAAAAGTATTGAACACATGAAGAAAGGGAGGTGCAAAAAGGCATGGAAAGCCAAGACACCAGCTGAAATTTATAAGGAGTAAAAGAAAAGGGCTCTCTCAAGACCTTTGCAACCTTATTGTTGCAAAACATACTGATGGCATTGGTTACAGAAGGATTTTTAAGCCTCTGAATGCTCCAGTGAGCGCTGTTGGAGCAATCATCCAGAAGTGGAAAGAACATAATGTCACCATAAACCAACCATGACCAGATGCTCTTTGCAAATCGATTGAAAATAATTATCAGAAGAGTTGTCCAAGAGCCAATGACCACTTGTGGAGAGCTACAGAAAGACCTGGAATTAGCATGTACAATTGTTTCAAAGAAAACAGTAAGTAATGCACTCAACCACCATGGCCTGTATGCACGCTCACCACGCAAGACTCCATTGCTGAAGAAAAAGCATGTTTAAGCCCGTTTATAGTTTACAACACAACAGTTAGACCAGTGTTTCTCATTTCCAGTCCTCAAGGCACACCAACAGGTCATGTTTTCAGGATTTCCCTCAGATGAAACAACTGTAGTAATTACCAAGGCAGTGAAACTGATCAAATCACCTGTGCAAAATAATGGAGTCGCTAGAGGCAGAGCCCGAGTGGCAATGAAAGGGGCTGCCCATTGGCAGCCGCCCGGGCTCCATCTCCTGGTTTTTCCCTACTTCACGAGCTGGTCTTTTGTTCTGGCGCGGAGATATGATAATTATCAGCAGTCATGGTGGGGCGAATGCAGACAGCATGGTCAGTGATCTATCAGCAGGGTGGCATACGAAACAAATTGTTGTGGTTATGAGTTTTTTTTTTAAATGTGAACAGGCAGGGGGGGAGTGGGAGGGATGGGAGCATTTCCAATTTTGTTTGGCAATGAGATGGGATCTACCCACCTAGCCAATCTGTTTCCTCAGACAGGTTTTTATCTATCCATGTGGAAATCCATTTACTTGTCTGCCTCTTTGTCTATCTATGTCCAGCTTCTCCTTCGAGTCCCTGCAATGTGTTAGATGTGTGCTGTATGTGCAATGCTGTGTGCTACATGTGTGCTGTATGTGCAATTCTGTGTGTTACATGCAGTGGCGGCCCGTCCATCAGGACTGCCCCCTCTCTCCAGCCACCCACTCTATGTCATGGATAGATTCATCCATGGGCGCCCGTGACCACCCCCTGTTCATGCAGTCGGCCCCTTTGTGGCGCCGGCCGCATAAATTACCGTGGCGGGGGTTTCCATAAAGCATCTCAGTAGGCTCTAATTGGCTTCATTAAAGTGTGGCTTGTGGCGCAAAGCATGCCGCCACAAGCCCTTAGAAAGGCAAATGAACATTTGCCTTTCTAACTGGGAACCCCCCAGTATGTTACCAGTTTCCTGATTGGCGGAGAACACAGGCGACCCTATTGGATGTTTATCTCAGAGGAGGAGGATGCTGCTGGAGCACGGAGAGCACACTCCTGCCTGCTAATAGATGGGATAAGTGCAGGACTTTGTTCCGACTTCCAGGGGGGGGGGGTCTGTCAGTCTGTTCACGGCGGCGGGGGTGACTGCAATTTACCCTACCTGTGTTATTGGCTGCAATTTACCCTACCTGTGTTATTGGCTGCAATTTACCCTACCTGTGTTATTGGCTGCAATTTACCCTACCTGTGTTATTGGCTGCAATTTACGCCACCTGTGTTCCACTTCCCCTCTTGGCGGTCTGCTGGGATACATACACCGATACATCAAGCATGTGACCTAATGGTGTAAGGAATACCGTGGACTGCCTTTCCTGTCCCCCCTTTGTGAGCTGAGTGGATTAGCTGCCTAACCGGAGTTACTTCCATCAAGCACAACCACACAGCGGTGATCCGTTGGGTTATTAAGCCTGATTGATTTACTGGCCATATGGTCACGTGAATCCAACTTCTCTGGTAAGCAGACATCTTGGCTTTTCTGTCAGTGGTGGCACTGGTGATCCGTGGAAGTTGAAGATACTATACCCCACTAGGAAGTGAGTTTTGATGAAACTTTTTCACCTTTTGGGACTCCTTGGGACTAGTGACTCATTATTTATCCCCGCCCCTTTCCTTTTTCTTTTGTATTTGTATTTATATTTGTATATGCACCATAATTTTGTGTATGGAACACTAAGCACTTTATATCATACCCGCAAGGATATGTCATAGTTTACTATTAATTGTCACTAAAAATACCTTTATTTATTTATATTTAATTGTAATGATTGATTAAAATCTATCAATCACTATCTTTCTGCACCTGTGTTATTGGCTGCAATTTACCCCACCTGTGTTATTGGCTGTAATTTAACCCTACCTGTGTTATTGGCTGCAATTTACCCCACCTGTGATACTGGCTGCTATATACCCCACCTCTGATGCTGGGGCTGTATACTGTGTCCTCTGATTCTGAGATGTATACTGTGTCCTGTGATGCTGAGCTGTATATTGTTTCCTGTGATGCTGGCTGCTATATACCCCATCTGTGATGCTGGGGCTGTATACTGTGTCCTGTGATACTGAGCTGTATACCGTGTCCTGTGATGCTGGGGCTGTATAATGTGTCCTGTGATGCTGAGGTATATACTGTGTCCTGTGATGCTGAGCTGTATACTGTGTCCTGTGATGCTGAGCTGTATATTGTTTCCTGTAATGCTGAGCTGTATACTGTGTCCTGTGATGCTGAGCTGTATACTGTGTCCTGTGATTCTGAGCTGTATACTGTGTCATGTGATACTGAGCTGTATATTGTTTCCTGTGATGCTGAGCTGTGTTCTCCTGACACAATATGTGGAATACAGGGGACAGAGTGGGTGGATTATATAAGGGGTGGGCCTTATGAGAAGTAGGAGGGGTTAAAAAGGAAGGGGGGCCTGGCACCCCCCCATCCTAAAACTTCACCAGCCGCCACTGACGATGATGTAAGTGCAACTTAAATAAACTCCTGATATATATGCATACAGAGAGCACTTAAGTTTTTTGTTCCTCTTCTATCTATTTGAATATACCAATCATTGTCTCTTATGGAGCGTGGAGGGATTATGGAGCTCATTGGAGCTAGGATTACTTATTGATCTGTGCCGCTGTCCGAAGGTTCTCCCAGAGTGGTTTATATATGCACTCGCTTTCCCCACCTGAGGGAACAAAGCGTTTTTGACCTGCTGGTAACACAGAGGTATACATGTGAGGTGAGCAGGCAATGTATCCATTGGTGGAGGGATCTGTCACTGTTGCAATTAGAAGAGACTGCTATTTTCTTCACTCTGGGACTTGTTAATAATTATTAATAGAGTTGAGCGAACCCGAACTATAAAGTTCGGGTCCGTACCGAACTTTGGGGTGTCCGTGACCCGGACCCAAACCCGGACATTTGAAAAAAAGTTTGGGTTCGGGTTCTGGGTTTGGGTATTTGATCCTGCCTGTTGAATAGCTGCAGGGCAGCCAATCAACAAGCGTTTCACTGGTTTGCCCTTAGAAGCCATCACAGCCATGCCTACTAATGGCATGGCTGTGATTGGCCAATGCATCATGTGACCCAGCCTTTGTATAAGCTGGAGTCACGTAGTGCTGCATGTCACATGCTCTCAGGCTAGTCTAGGGAGAGGATGCTGCCGGCGCTGTGAGGGACAGATTGCAGATATAATAACATCTCATCCTGCATTACAGAATGATCTGATTCTGGACTAGGTAGAGATTGCTACTACTGCTTTGAGGAACAGATTGCAGATCTCATCCTGCATTACAGAACGATCTGATTCTGGACTAGGTAGAGTCTACTGCTTTGAGGAACAGATTATTGTTCTAAAATCATCGCCTACTCTTATAGGGTCAGGTTCCTGCTGTTGCTGTAAGGGACAGATTATTGTTCTAAAATCATCGCCTACTCCTATAGGGTCAGGTTCCTGCTGTTGCTGTAAGGGACAGATTATTGTTCTAAAACCATTGCCTACTCCTATAGGGTCAGGTTCCTGCTGGTTCTGTAAGGGACAGATTATTGTTCTATAATCATCTCCTAGTTCTAAAGGGAGAGGTTCTTGCTGGTGCTGTAAGGGACAGATTATTGTTCTAAAATCATCTCCTAGTTCTAACGGAAGAGGTTCCTGCTGTTGCTGTAAGGGACAGATTATTGTTTTAAAATCATCTCCTAGTTCTATAGGGAGAGGTTCCTGCTGCTCCTGTAAGGGACAGATTATTGTTCTAAAATTCCCTTTATATAAATACCCCCATTTTACATACTTTTGCAGCCCTCTAGCACTTGCCAGGACTTTTTTACAGCCATTTTTGTGCCGAAAAGTTCGGGTCCCCATTGACTTCAATGGGGTTCGGGGCCGGGGTCAAGTTCGGTACCGAACCCGAACTTTTTCGCGAAGTTCGGCCGGACCCGCTGAACCCAAACATCCAGGTGTCCGCTTAACTCTAATTATTAATTATCCCTCTTGGGCTTTTACGGACTAACTTTTCACTCATATAGGAATATGTTTGGTACTATTTGTGCGCTGCACTTTTTGTTTTATATGGTATTTGTGAGTTTTGCGATTGCTCCATAGTTTTCAGCTGACATTTTTTAGAAGTAGGTCCTTTTGTACTTTTGCCCTGATTGTTCCAATTTTACAAGAAAAAAATATAGTGCGTGTAAAGAATGTGAGACGTATGTATAGTGCACACATGCACATGTGTATAAAAAATTTATATATAAAAAAAGTATAAACAATAAAAAAAGTGTTATCAAAAAGAAGGGGGGAAGGGCAACCAACCACCAAACCCTTTTGGCTCCACGGGAAAATAATGAGTATGAGTGACCTGCTAAGTTGGGTATAAAACCACATGAGATATATTAGTAGGTAGAATCCAAGTAAAAAAATATATATGTATAGCTTGGTATGACTATACGTGAAGATATAAATGGGCTATCTCAGTGGTGCAAAATCAATGCAAAAAAAGGTTGAAAGGGGAAAGGTTGAGTGAAAACAATCTACTATGGTAAGACATGCTGACAAGGAATGAGGAGTAATGAGATGGACCACTGTGGAGAGTGTGCTGGACTGATGTCCCCTCTCAGCACCTAGACTGCCTAAATCTAAAGGAAGTTGTACAGAGATTGGACAATTAGATAGAATAATACATGATCAGTCTATTAAATAGAATATACTTGTGAGAAGACTAGTGCCGGACTGGCCCACCGGGATACCTGGAATTTTACCGGTGGGCCGCCCACCTGTGGCTGCCCTGGGGCCACTTTGAGGGAAGCGGTGCTTTGTCACTGCTTTACTTTTAAAAATGGCGCCACCCATCACCATCATGCTACTGCGCCCGCCTTCCCGAAAATAGCCGAGCATGTACGGGCTTTCCCTAGCTTCGGAATGGGCTAGTGAAAGTCTGTAGATGCTTGGCTATTTTCGGGAAAGCGGGTGCATGCGCAGTAGCATGATGGTGCCGAGCGGCGCCATTTTTAAAAGTAAAGCTGTGGTGAACAGTGAGGTCTCCATGGGTGCCATGTGCCTCTTGTTGCAGGCCGGCCGGGTAAGACCAGACCTGTCCCCTCCACAGCCTCTGACCTCTCCTGGTCCCCCTGCAGCCTTTGACCTCTCCTGGCCCCCCGCAGCCTCTGACCCCTCTTTGCCCCCCTGCAGCCTCTGACCTCTCCTGTATTATCACCCTGCCTGAGCTCTCCCATCCCCTCCGCAGCCTCTGACCTCTCCTGGCCCCCCCTGCAGCCTCTGACCTCTCCTTGCCCCCCCACAGCCTCTGACCTCTCCTGTACCCTCCCCCAGCCTCTGACCTCTCCTGTACCATCTGCCAGCCTCTGACCTCTCCTGTACCATCCCCCAGCCTCTGACCTCTCCTGTATCATCCACCAGCCTCTAACCTCTCCTGTACCTGGAGAGCAGCCAAGATTGGGAGTGCTGCCGGGATGGGGGAGTCAGACGTATGTAGACTGCTGGAGAGGAGACTATGGGATAAAACCAGAGCCACCGAGCTAGAGCCAACTGACTGAGCCCTACATGGTGCACCTGAGAGGAGGTGAGTGACAGCGCTGCAAGGCCAGTCTGAGGGGGGGGTCAGTGATGTAAGGGGGGAGTGAATACAATAATGTAAGGGGGCTCTGGTATAAAGGTTTCCCCCTTATATCAGTAACCCCCTTACCTTAGTGTTTTCTTTCTGCAGAAGGTGTTCTCTGGTCACCAGAGTCCTCCCCACATTCCCAGAGTTCCCCTTTACATCAGAGCCTGCAGGATTCCCCCTTACAGTGCAAAGGGAAACTCTGCAAACCCTGATGTACACGGCAATGCTGCAGAGCCTGATGTAAGTGGGAACTCTGATGTAAAGGGAAATGCGGTGGACTCTGATATAAGGGGGTCTCTGGTCACCACAGCCCCCCTTATATCAGAGTCCCCCTTTAGATCATGATCTGCAATGTTCCCCTTTATGTCAGAGTTCCCTTGCACTGTAAGGGGGATTCCTGCAGACTCTGATATATGGGGGAACTCTGTGCTGGGTTATATTAACCTGGCCTTCATGTAAATGGAGAAATATGTTTTTTGACTTTCGCTAAAAGCACTAACTACATGTTTATAGCTTAAATATTGATATTTGTACTGAACGCCCTCCCTCCTGAACCATACCAGGCCACATGCCTGCTCCCCCTCACTCCAAAGCACCTTGTCCCCATGTTGATGGGGACAAGGGCCTCTTCCTGGCAACCCTGGGTGGTGGTTGTGGGGGTCTGCTGGCAGGGGGCTTATCGGAATCTGCAAGCCCCCTACCCTTTCTCCAAAAAAGTAAAGACAGGAGGCAGTTTTTGGCAATTCCTCGATAGAGATGAGTTGAACACCCCTCAGTTTGGTTCGCGTCAGAACATTGCAAAAGTTCAGACCCGAACGACAAACCCCATTAAAGTCTATGGGACCCGAACAGGAAAAAGTGCCCATTTTGAAGACTTATATGCAAGTTAATGGCCTTAAAAAAGGGTATGGGTGCCCGGATACTGCCCTAGGGGACATATACCAATGCAAAAAAATACATTGTTTTTAAAGGAGCAGTGATTTTAATGATTTTAAAGTGAAACAAAAACAATGAAAATATCCTTTAAATATAGTGTCTGGGGGGTCCCCTTGGTCTTCCTGTAAAGTGGCGCATTTGCACTATGTATAGAACCTGCTGCAGCAAAACTGACATTTATAAAGAAAAAAAATTACATAATTACATTTAAATTGATTTTCCCTGCAAGCTTTCTTGATTTTGTAAACAACGGCTTGGGGGGCAGTCTTAATGATGAGGCCACATTTTAGTGCACTCAGAACAAGACTAGAGATCTTTTGGATAAATTCTGGTGTCTCTTTAGCAGACTTTGGATAGAAATAACAGCACAGTGAGCAAGTCTTATGTGAAGAAGCCAAGTTATAGTACACTTGGGCTAAAATTAACAATTTTTTAAAAATAAAGTCTGGTGTCTCTTTCACAGACTTTGGATAGAAGTAGACGGTGCAGAAAAATTGTGCTTTGGGTATTGGCCTTCACACTGTAACCCTATAGAGGTAGTCTTGCTGAAAGCAAGAATTAGCCTTTCTGCAAAAAATTTTAATTTGACAACCCTGTCACACAGTCACAGAAAAATTGCTCTTTGGGTGTTGATGGTGCCTTCACCCTATAACCTTATAGGGGTACTCTTGATGAAAGCAAGAATTGGCCTTGCTGTAAAAAAGTTGAAATTTGAAGACCCTGGTCAAAAAGGTGCGGAAAAATTGGTCTTTGGGTGTTGTTGGTGCCTTTACCCCATAACCCTCTAGGGGGAATCTTGATGAGAGCAAGAATTGGCCTTGCAGTGCGAAAAAAATTATTTGATGCCCCTGTCACACAGTTGCAGAAAAAACGGTCTTTGGGTGCTGGTGGTACCTTCACCCCGTAACCTTCTAGAGGTACTTGGCCTTGCTGTAAAAAAAATAATAATTTCATGCCCCTGTCACACAATTATGGAAAATTTGTTCTTTGGGTGTTGGTGGCTTCATCCCATAACCTTCTAGAGGTAGCCTTGATGAAAGTAAGAATTGGCCTTGCTGTAAAAAATCTAAATTTGATGCACCTGTCAAACAGGTGTAGCAAAATTGGTCCTTGGGTGTTAATTATGCCCATGAAACCTATATCAAAAAATGACTTGAAGATCAAATAAACACCCACAAAGCTAGGCAGCCTAGACAGTTTTGCAGAGATTTGCAATCCAAATAACACTTAATCAGGGACATCAGCATCAGGGACTTAATAGCTACTGCTAAACCAGGACTGATTTTTACAAATGTCAGCTGGGCAGATGCGCTCTTTTATCTGTCACAAAATCTCCGGCAGCACTGCATGCCCTTTTGGAAAGCATGCTGGATACAGGGCAGCCCAGCAGCTCAATTGCATACTGGGCAAGTTCTGGCCAGTGGTCTATTCTCATGACCCAGAAACTCAGTGGATTGTCTACTGGAAAGCTCTCCATATGATCACCCCTAGATAATCTTCCCCCATTTGATACAGACGCTGCCAATGGGATGTTGAAGCTGACAACCCTGGGCGCTGAAATACATCACTGAGGTGGCCCCCTTCTCTACTGCTCCTCCTATGGCCAACAGAAGCCTCAAAACTAGCTTTTCTAGCTTTTTCCATGACACTGTAACCTACCAAAGTCTGGAAAAGCATTACATATACTCCTCTTGAGATGTCCTTAAGATATTTCATCCTCTGCTCCCTTTGTGAGGACGGGAGGAGTTCCGAGACTTTCCCCTTGTAATGGTGGTCAAGAAGGGTTTCCAACAAATAATGATCCTTATCCTTGATGCCACAAATTCTTGGGTCCTTTTGCAGGCTTTGAAGAATAAGGGATCCCATGCAAGTTTGCGGAGGCATGAGAAGCAGAGTAGTGTCAAGAAATGCAGCAGTGCCATCCTCCTCCCCCGACACTTTACCAAGAAGACCACAGACTCTCTTCCACCGGTTGTGGCTAGAACTAGAACAAGATAAAAAATTAAAAACATGACACATTTTTTTACAACTTCCAAAAAATTTTAGTATTGCAATTCCTCCCCCCAAAACCCAAAACAAAAAGTCTTTTTTTTTTTGCATATTTACTTACATATTTACTTACAAGAGATTTGTGCAAGAACTATTAATAGCAAACCCTCTCTTCTTCTCTTATCATTACTCCAGCAGTGCTGCAATTCATGGGCAATGAGCAACTCTCTGTCACCGCAGAGTTTCAAATACTCTTCATGATGTCCCAGTTGGTATGGTTGCTCTTGTGAGCATCATAGTGTCAATGGAGGAGAGTCTGTAAGTAAACAAAAAGTATAAAAATAAAAAATGGCACTATAGATTTTATTTTGTGTAGATAATTGCATGAAATTGGAAAGTATCCAATTTCGACCAAAATAAATACTACATTTTCTTATATTAAATATATGTATTTTTTTGTGTGTGTGTGTGTGTGTGTATATATATATATATACACACACACACACACACACATACATATACATACACATACACAGTATATATGCATATACACTATATTGTCAAAAGTATTGGGACACCTACCTTTACAAAGCGCATGAACTTTAATGACATCCAAGTCTTGGTCCGTAAGGTTCAATATTGAGTTGTCCCACCCTTTTCAGCTATAACAGCTTCAACTCTTATGGGAAGTCTGTCCACAAGGTTTAAGAGTGTGTCTATGGGAATGTTTGATTATTCTGTCAGAAGACCATTTGTGAGGTCAGGCACTGATATTGGATGAGAAGGCCTGGCTCGTAGTCTCCGCTCTAATTCATCCCAAAGGTGTTCTATCAGGTTGAGGTCAGGACTCTGTGAAGGCCAGTCAAGTTCCTCAACCCCAAACTCGCTCATCCATGTCTTTATGGACCTTGCTTTGTACACTGGTGTGCAGTCAGGGGCGTAACGATAGGGGTTGCAGGGGTTGCAATTGCAACCGGGCCCCATGGTCCAGGGGGCCCATGTGCCTCCCTTGTACACCTGAATAGGAGGGATGGCGGGGGTGGCATTTAGAGGACCCAATCTCCTCCATTTTCCTCTATCCAGTTTACTTGTCTTCTGCTGTTCCCAGGGCCCCTGTGTGCTTCCCTGGTCCCCCTGGGGCCTGCTGCAGAACTTGTGAAAGGGCCCCACTGCAGTATCGTAATAAAGGGACCCACGATAGGCGTAAAGGGCCCCAGGATCAGTGGGTAGGGCCCTAGCCAGGGGGCCCTTCATAATTTCTTGCACCGGGGCCCTGAAGGTTCTAGTTACGCCTCTGTGTGCAGTCATGTTGGAACAAGAAGGGGCCATCCCAGAACTGTTCTCACACAGTTGGGAGCATGAAATTGTCTAAAATGTCTTGGTATGCTGACGCCTTAAGAGTTACCTTCACTGGAACTATGAGACCAAGCCCAACGCCTGAAAAACAACCCCACACCATAATCCCCTCTCCACCAAATGATTTGGACCAGTGAACAAAGCAAGGTCCATAAAGACATGGACCCCTTGTTTAGACCCTGACTGTATATCATTACATGTTGAACAGATTTGTATGGATATTTAGGAGTTGATTTACTAAATCTGGAGAGTGCAAAATCTGGTACAGCAGGGGGCTTATCAGAATCTGGACCCCCTTTAATAAGGGGGCCCCCAGATACCAACCCCCCATGTGAATAGGTATGGGGTACATTGTACCCCTACCCATTCACCAAAAAAGGAGTGTAGTGGTACAAAAATCAAGAGGCAGTCTTTGACTAGTCCTTTATTGTGTAAAATAGCTCTTTTCTTCGTTCTTCTTTCTTCCTCCATCTTCTCCTGGCCTGGTCCTTCTTTTTGACATCTGCTTCTTCTTTTAGTCTTCTTGCTTCCTCTGTTCGTCTTCAATCTTCACCTTCTTCTTTCACTGCCGCCGTTATCCCCGCTGCTGCAGCCCGGCCCCTGCGTGTCTCCCAGAATGGGCGGTCTTCATAATGACACTTCTTTTATAAGAAGGGGCGGGCCACCCAGTGACGTAACCAAGTGAACCCACCCCCTTCTGATATCATGCGATGTCAGAGGGGGCGGGTCACCCATTTACGTCACGGGTGGCCCCGCCCCTTCTTATAAAAGAACTGTCATTTGGAAGACTGCCCATTCTGGGAGACGCGCAGGGTCGGGCTGCAGCATCGGGGAGAGAGCGGTGGCGGTGAAAGACGAAGAAGAAGATGAAGATGAAGATTGAAGACAAAGAGAGTAAGCAAGAAGATTAAAAGAAGAAGCAGAAGAAGGATCAGCGCAGGAGAGGAGGGAGGAAGACCGGAGGAAGAAAGAAGGAAGAAGAAAAGAGCTATTTTACACAAAAAATAAATAAAGGACTTTTCAAAAACTGCCTCTTGTTTTTTGTACCACTACAATTCCTTTTTGGTGAATGGGTAGGGGTACAATGTACAACCCTTATTAAAGTGGGCTTCCAGATTCCGATAAGCCCCCCGCCCACAGACCCCCACAAGCACTGGCCAGGCTTGTGGGGAAGAGGCTCTTGTCCCCATCAGAGCCCCCCTCCCTCAAAGCACCCATACTCCCCATGCTGAGGGCATGTAGCCTGGTACGGTTCAGGAGGGGGGGGGGCGTTCGCACGCCCCCTCACCCTAACCGGCCAGGGCTGCATGCTCGGATAAGGGTCTGGTTTGGATTTTAGGGGGAACCCCACGTCATACAGTCAGGTCCATAAATATTGGGACATTGACACAATTCTAATCTTTTTGGCGCTATACACCACCACAATGGATTTGAAATGAAACAAACAAGATGTGCCTTAACTGCGGATTTTCAGTTTAATTTGAGGGTATTTACATCCAAATCAGGTGAACAGTGTAGGAATTACAACAGTTTGCATATGTGCCTCCCAATTTTTAAGGGACCAAACATAATGGGACAATTGGCTGCTCAGCTGTTCCATGGCCAGGTGGGTGTTATTCCCTCATTATCCCATTTAAAAGGAGCAGATAAAAGGTCCACAGTTCATTTCAAGTGTGCTATTTGCATTTGGAATCTGTTGCTGTCAACTTTCAATATGAGATCCAATGAGCTGTCACTATCAGTGAAGCAAGCCATTATTAGGCTGAAAAAACAAAACAAACCCGTCAGAGAGATAGCAAAACTATTAGGCGTGGCCAAATCAACTGTTTGGAACATCCTTAAAAAGAAAGAACGCACCGGTGAGCTCAGCAACACCAAAAGACCCGGAAGACCACGGAAAACAACTGTGGTGGATGAGCGAAGAATTCTTTCCCTGGTAAAGAAAACACCCTTCACAACAGTTGGCCAGATCAAGAACAGTCCCCAGGAGGTAGGTGTATGCGTGTCAAAGTCAACAATCAAGAGAAGACTTCACCAGAGTGAATACAGAGGGTTCACCACAAGATGTAAACCATTGGTGAGCCTCAAAAACAGGAAGGCCAGATTTGAGTTTGCCAAACAACATCTAAAAAAGCCTTCACAGTTCTGGAACAACAGCTTATGGACAGATGAGACCAAGATCAACTTGTACCAGAGTGATGGGAAGAGAAGAGTATGGAGAAGGAAAGGAACTGCTCATGATCCAAAGAATACCACCTCATCAGTGAAGCATGGTGGTGGTAGTGTCATGGCGTGGGCATGTTTGGCTGTCAATGGAACTGGTTCTCTTCTATTTATTGATGATGTGACTGCCGACAAAAGCAGCAGGATGAATTCTGAAGTGTTTAGGGCAATATTATCTGCTCCTATTCAGCCAAATGTTTCAGAACTCATTGGACGGCACTTCACAGTGCAGATGGACAATGACCCGAAGCATACTGCAAAAGTAACCAAAGAGTTTTTTTAAGGGACACAAGAGGAATGTTATGCAATGGTCAAGTCAATCACCTGACCTGAATCCGATTGAGCATGCATTTCACATGCTGAAGACAAAACTGAAGGGAAAATGCCCCAAGAACAAGCAGGAACTGAAGACAGTTGCAGTAGAGGCCTGGCAGAGCATAACCAGGGATGAAACCCAGCTTTTGGTGATGTCTGTGCGTTCCAGACTTCAGGCTGTAATCGACTGCAAAGGATTTGCAACCAAGTATTAAAAAGTGAAAGTTTGATTTATGATTGTTAATCTGTCCCATTACTTTTGGTCCCTTAAAAAGTGGGAGGCACATATACAAACTGTTGTAATTCCTACACCGTTCACCTGATTTGGATGTAAATACCCTCAAATTAAATGTGATAGGTGTCTTGCTGCGCAAAAGGAACAAAATAGCAATGACAAAGAACAAGCTGCTGGCACAATATTGCAAATCCAAACAATATCCCAAGAATAAAAATATAAGGTGCAGCGCTAAAAATTCAAATTATTAAAATTCAGTCCATAAATCCACTCTCGAAACTCCAGATAAAATAGGGAGATCAAGTTAGCCCGTCACCAACACCGAACACATTGCCTCTTACCAGAACCCCGGGACCCTTATTACAGGGGTCAGAAACGCCTTCTGGCAAGAGAAATCCGTGGCCTAGGACGAACGTCCAAGCATTAAATAGGCTTGCACGATCGTGACGCAGGGTACCGGAAATTGTGCGTTCCAAGCCTCCGAACAGAAGGAAAATCCGGTCTTGAGCTTGCGCTCCAACCAATCCGACCGGAACTACTCGCTAAAACCCTTTCCGGGAAAATAATTATTTAAAATCGATTAAAACTTAATCCCAACTTCCATTGGTATTAGGGCTACCCCTATATAATCATAAAAAAAATGTACAGTTGTGTATGAGGAAGTGGAGCCAGCCTTCCCATATACACTTCCCTATCCCCAAACCTCCTATAAAAAGGAGAGAAAGGATATTTGCAGGAGCGAGGAATTCAAACGTAGCGCCATCATGTGACAGATGCACATAAAAACAATACATTAAAAAATTAAGATAAAATCATATCAATTCTTAGATGGTAATCATTATACTGATTAAATTGTATAATTAATCCAATTTACAAAATCTCGAGCATATATTCAAAACATAGTTCAGAAGGACTGTGTATATCTAATTTACAGGGAGTCAAAGGTATATTCAAAAACATAATTCAGAGGAACTGCATGTATCACACCGCATTCTCCCTTAATCAGTATAGATGATAATCAGATTCAACTAGTAACCCTCCCTTAGACCTCTCTGTTGACGGGGCATGAATGGGATAAAAACCCAAGGAAATGTTTTTTGTTTTTTTTTTACCCTCAAATGAAAGCTGAAAGTCTGCAGTTTTTTTCTTTTTTTTTTACTTTAAGCATTATTAAAATCACTGTTCCTGAAAAAAGTGTTGATTTAAAAACTTTTTTTTTCATTGATTCATTGATACATGTCCCCTAGGGCAGGACCCGGGTCCTCATACACTTTTTAGGGCAATATCATTGCATGTAAGCCTTTAAAATTAGCACTTTTGATTTTTCATGTTCGGGTCCCATAGACTTTAATGGTGCTCGAATGTTTGCGCAAACTTTTTGTCTGTTCGCATGTTCTGGTGCGTACCGAACCGGGGAGGGGGGGGTGTGTTCGGCTCATCTCTACTTACAATCAAATCATCCGACAAAGGGGGGGGGACATCGTCATAATGTCCAATGATCAGTACAGACTCATGTGCAAGAAACTATTGCAGAATGATGCCTGGTATAAGCCCATCTCACTTATATTGAATGTTACAATCTGGTTGATGAGGCATTTGCACAAGGCATCATCAATAAATATACTTGGGACTATGTACGTACAAAATATCCCAAAATCTCGACATTCCAAAAATTCACAAAGATCTTAATAATCCCCCGGGGAGACCAATCATATCAGGCAACGGCTGCATTACTGAGAATCTCAGTAAATACATTGGTGCACATTTAAGACCCTATGTTGCTAATTTACCATCCTACATAAGAGACACCATCGTTTTGCTTCAGCAATTAGAAGGAATTAGAATTAGAATTAGAAGGAATCTATCTCTCCCCGGATGCACTTTTGGTAGCTGTGGATGACGAGGCCTTATATAGTTCCATTCCTCATCATCAGGGAATTGCAGCCATCAGACACATTCTTCAACACTGCATGAATTAATCATTGATGCACTTGAGTTTATGCTGACCCATAATACCTTTTCTTGTGACAGTTCCCATTTCCTCCAGGTACAGGGTCTGGCTATGGGCACATGCTGTGCGCCCTCCTACGCCAACCTGTACCTGGGGGAATGGGAACGTACCCCCTTGTCGGACGACTCCTTATCATTAGAGTTAAGCGAACACCTGGACGTTTGGGTTCGGAGGGTCCATACGAACTTTGGGAAAAAGTCTGGGTTCGGCACCGAACGTTGCCTGAACGTTATCCCGGACACCGGACCCCATTGAAGTCAATGGGGACCTGAACTTTTAGGCACAAAAATGGCTGTAACAATGTCCTGGCAAGTGATAGAGGGCTGCAAAAGGAAGTAATATTGGGGTAAGAGTAGGGCAAGTGCCCTACAAAAAAATGGGGATAGGGAAAATAACTTAAAATCAAATAAAAAAATGGGAAGGGGGGTGGATGTGGAGTAGGATCCTAGAGGTTGACTAGGCCATGACCATGGATGGCAGTGTAGGTGGAAGTGGCGGTGGTCGAGGAGGAGAAGGAGGTAGCCAACATGGTATTTTTTTTTTGTTTGTTTATAATTGGGGTAGCCCCCAAAATATTGAGGCCTATTCAAAAAAACAAGTATATGAATGGCTGTGTGAGTCCGGTCTAAATGTTTATTCTGCACAAGGTACAGACAAGTCTTGTGGGATCCATGCCTGATTCATTTTAATAAAGGTTAGCATGTCCATGTTGGCTGTGGACAAACGGCTCCGCTTGTCTGTGATAATGCCCCCTGCCGTGCTAAACACACGTTCCGACAATACACTGGCTGCAGGGCAGGCCAGCACCTCCAAGGCATAAACGGCAAGCTCAGGCCATGTGGCCAATTTGGAGACCCAGAAGTTGAATGGGGCAGACCCATCAGTCAGTACGTGTAGGCGTGTGCACACATACTCTTGCACCATGTTGCTGAAATGCTGCCTCCTGCTAAGACGTTGTCTATCGGCTGGTGGTGCTGTTTGTTGTGGCGGGCTGCTGACAAAGTTTTGCCACATTTCGGCCATGCTAACCCTGCCTTCTAAGGTGCTGGCGGTGGCACAGCTGCATTGGTGGCCTCTTCCTCCTCCTCCTCCTCTGCCTTCGCCTTGTGCTTCCACTGAGCCCCCAGTGTCATTTGGGAATGCCCTCAGCAGCGCCTCTACCAGTGTGCGCTTGTAGTCGCGCATCTTCCTCTCACGCTCCAGTGAGGGAATTAAGGATGGCACGTTGTCCTTGTAACGGGGATCCAGCAGGGTGGCCACCCAGTAATCAGAAGAAGTTACAATGTGGGCAACTCGGCTGTCGTTGCGCAGGCATTGCAGCATGTAGTCTGTAGCATGTGTGCCAGGCTGCCCAGAGGCAAAGACAAGCTGTCCTCTGTGGGAGGTATATCATCTGTGTCCTCTGTATCCCCCCAGCCACGCTCCAGTGATGCCCACAAGCTGCGCTGGGTGCCACGCTGCTGCAATTCCTCCTCCATCTTCCTCATCCTCCTCGTCCTCCTGAATTGTGCCCTGGCTTGAATATTTTTGACCTGGCCTATGCTGGTGCAGGAACCCACCCTCCGAGCCACTTGCGAATGACTGGCCTGATAACCGTGGAAATGACCCCTCTTCCTCCTCCTCCTCCACATCCTCCTGTGCCACATCCTCTTCCATCATGGCCCGAATTGTTTTTTCAAGGAGACATAGAAGTGGTATAGTAACGCTGAGAACAGCGTCATTGGCACTGGCCATGTTGGTGGAGTACTCAAAACACCGCAATATGCTACACAGGTCTCGCATGGAGGCCCACTCGTTGGTGGTGAATTGTTGCTGTTCCGCAGAGCGACTGACCCGTGCGTGCTGCAGCTGAAACTCCACTATGGCCTGCTGCTGCTCGCACAGTCTCTCCAGCATGTGCAAGGTGGAGTTCCACCTTGTGGGCACGTCGCATATGAGGCGGTGAGCGGGAAGGCCGAAGTTCCGCTGCAGCGCAGACAGGCGAGCAGCAGCAGGGTGAGAACGCCGAAAGTGTGCACAGACGGCCCACACTTTATGCAGCAGCTCTGACATATCCGGGTACTTTTTTAAAAAATTCTGTACCACCAAATTCAGCACATGCGCCAGGCAAGG
>BLSH010405599.1:77332-89231 GCA_018402905.1 Glandirana rugosa
CGATCAAACTTTCGAAAGAATTTTGTAAAGACCCTCATCGGTGCAGAATTATTAGAGCGTGACCACCGTACATTATACCATAATGGACGACACCCAAATGTCATATTGGGTGATCTGTCTGAAGGTAGAACCAAAAACCGCTAACAATGTAAGTTTTTTCATTAAACACTTAGTGATACACAGTAGCATTTCGACTCTAATGTACAAAAGAATAAGTAGTGATTAAGTTGGATGATTACCGTACCGACACTAACCGGTCACGTAGTACACTGGGTCGGAAAAATATTCGACCTCAGTGTCACGACGTAAAATCTCAAATTTCTGCTATCTGTCCCTCAGAGCAGCAGCACAGCAGTAGTAATCTCAGGATGCAGGATCAGATGTTAAAATGTCTGTAATCTCTCCCTCACGCCGGCAGCCCTAACCCAAGAGCATGTGACATGCAGCACTGTGACTCCAGCTTATAAAAAGGCTGGGTCACATGATGCACTGGCCAATCACAGCCATGCCATTAGTAGGTTGAATTAGTGATGAATAAGAAAACATGTAATCTCAGCTTTACGATGACACATAGTGATTCACAAATTACTTTTTTGAATGTAACAATCGCCAAAAACCAAGATGGAAGTCTGTCTAGTGGGTTATACTGTAAACCCACAGCAGGTAATACCATATTACATGCCACCAGTGCGAGATTATTAAGACGTGGCTACTCCCAGAAATGTTTTAAGAAAGCTTTCAAACTAGCCAAAGAAAAAAAACAGACAGGACTCATTCACCAACAAAAAGATAATAAGCCACAGACAACACGAATAATTATGCGACACAATAACCAACATCAGGCAAGTAGATGTATCATAGAAAAACACTGGCACTTACTGTTAGTTGATCATATCCCAAAAACATGTTTAACAGATACTGCAGCCATCACTTATCGGAGGGCCAGGTCACTAAAAGATCAACTGGTACAAAGTGAATTCACAGGCCCCTTCAGAGTGAACCCCTGTAAACGCCTAGGATACTTTCACATGTGGGGGATGCCCATACTGCCAATATATAGACACACATAAACACATCATTTTACCAAATGGTCGTAAATATAATCCCAAACACTATGCAAACTGCGGATCGTGCAGTGTAGTATATTTACTCACATGCCAATGCGGCAGCTTTTATGTAGGAAAGACCAAGCTGGAATTCTGGAGATGAGCCTACCGCCATATTTCCAGTATGGAGTCAGCCAATCCAGATTTCCCGCTTGGTAGGCATGTTAATGATCAACACGCTGGTTTCTGTCCCAAAATCAAATTTCTTGTTCTTGAATGAATACATCCTAATGTGAGAGATGGGGACTGGAACAAATTATTCCTTGATTCTCCCATGTCCCTATCTCGGGGTAAACTGTACAAATAAGTTTGAGCTGATCATCTAACCAGTTATGGTTATTTTTTGCTTCCCCCCTCTCACTACATCAATATCTATGGCCTTACATAGTACATACAGCATCTCACAAAAGTGAGTACACCCCTCACATTTTTGTAAATATTTTATTATATCTTTTCATATGACAACACTGAAGAAATAACACTTTGCTACAATGTAAAGTAGTAAGTGTGCAGCTTGTATAACAGTGTAAATTTTCTGTCCCCTCAAAATAACTCAACACACAGTCATTAATGTCTAAACCGCTGGCAACAAAAGTGAGTACACCCCTAAATGAAAATGTCCAAATTGGGCCCAATTAGCCATTCTCCCTTGCACTGTGTCATGTGACTCATTAGTGTTACAAGGTCTCAGGTGTGAATGGGGAGCAGGTGTGTTAAATTTGGTGTTATCGCTCTCACTCTCTTACTGGTCACTGGAAGTTCAACATGGCACCTCATGGCAAAGAACTCTCTGAGGATCTGAAAAAAAGAATTGTTGCTCTACATAAAGATGGCCTAGGCTATAAGAAGATTGGCAAGACCCTGAAAATGAGCTGCAGCACATGGTTGACCAAAGAGGTTGAGTGAACGTGCTCAGCGTCATATCCAGAGGTTGTCTTTGGAAAATAGACATATGAGTGCTGCCAAAATTGCTGCAGAGGTTGAAGGGGTGGGGGTCAGCCTGGCAGTGCTCAGACCATATGCTGCACACTGCATCAAATGGGTCTGCATGGCTGTCATCCCAGAAGGAAGCCTCTTCTAAAGATGATGCACAAGAAAGCCCGCAAACAGTTTTGTGAACACAAGCAGACTAAGGGCATAGATTACTGGAATCATGTCATGTGGTCTGATGAGACCAAAATAAACGTATTTGGTTCAGATGGTGTCAAGCGTGTGTGGCAGCAACCAGGTGAGGAGTACAAAGACAAGTGTGTCTTGCCTACAGTCAAGCATGGTGGTGGGAGTATTATGCTCTGAGGCTGCATGAGTGCCACCGGCACTGGGGAGCTACAGTTCATTGAGGGAACCATGAATGCCAACATGTACTGTGACATACTGAAGAAGAGCATGATCCCCTCCCTTCGGAGACTGGGCCACAAGACAGTATTCCAACATGATAATGACCCCAAACACACTTCCAAGATGACCACTGCCTTTCTAAAGAAGCTGAGGGTAAAGGTGATGGACTGACCAGACCTAAACCCTATTGAGTATCTGTGGGGCATCCTCAAATGGAAGGTGGAGGAGCGCAAGGTGTCAAACATCCACCAGCTCCGTGATGTCATCATGGAGGAGTGGAAGAGGACTCCAGTGGCAACCTGTGAAGCTCTGGTGAACTCCATGTCCAAGAGGGTTAAGGCAGTGCTGGAAAATAATGGTGGCCACACAAAAAATTGACACCTTGGGCCCAATTTGGACATTTTCACTTAGGGGTGTACTCACTTTTGTTGCCAGCAGTTTAGACATTAATGGCTGTGTGTTGAGTTAATTTGAGGGGACAGCAAATGTACACTGTTATACAAGCTGTACACTCACTACTTTACATTGTAGCAAAGTGTCATTTGTTCAGTATTGTCACATGAAAAGATATAATAAAATATTTACAAAAATGCGAGGGGCGTGCTCACTTTTGTGAGATACTGTATATATTTTTCCCTATAATTAGGACTAATTCATAACCTTTTCCATCTATGCAATTTTTACAGGACCATGATGTTTATATGTTTTGGTTGTTATCTATACAACTAAGCAATTGATGCTTTGCAATTAATAATGACTCCCTCCTACTGTGTTTGAATTTGCATTAAAGTGTTATCTGTTTGCTCTGTATTCTCCTCCGTATGTTTTCATTGGTTTCATCGATGAGTTCATTCTAAATAACCAGGCTTTTCCTCTGACTTGCATAGCCATCTTTGCCCACTGGGGGGTGCCTCATTGCACATAGGCTGCACTTTCCCATTCCACCCAGTGCACAAAGGCTCCCTAAGCATATTTGTGGTTGGTCGGCTGTGGGGCTGGTCCTAGTTTGTAGTCATATGGGCCAGACCCCCCCCCTCTGCCTTGCTTCCCGCCTACTTTGTGGAGGGGGCATGCATGACCCTCTCCCATGAACACTCATGGGGGCGGGCAGTGTGCCTCCCCTTCGGAAGTTCCTCCCCTGGTCTGATCATGCCTGCTTTATACCGCCCGGTGATGTCTCTTACACTGGGTGGAAATCGCGTCACATCCAATGACGCGATAGGTGATATCAGCATGCTACTGCTGCAACTGCGCATGCCCGGGCATCCTTTTAATGGCGGTGATCTCCATTGAGTGAGACACCGCCGTTCCTGCATAGAGACACATGGCATGTGTGTTTGCTCACCTCCTGGGGTAAGTGGTCTGGCTAGTTGCAGGGGTATTATATATCCTCCTTTTTCTGTCCATCATATAGGTGTCCGGGGTTACTCTGGGCAGTTACTACTAAGTACTTACCGTTTTTTTTTCATAGACTATGCTGTACCTTTGCCATCACTATACCTTGCTTATATGCAGATGTGTATGTATATGTAACATATATGTGCACATGCGTCTTCTCTTGTGTATAACCATCAGCATATATAGTACAGTTAATCTAACTCAAGCAATAGCAGGTGTGCAGTGCTTCAACAGGGAACGAGCACTAGATCCAAACGGTAGTCCCAAATCCACCTGGTGGGTGCACAGACCAAGACGTTCCTCAAACATCCAAACCATGAATATGTACAGAAGGTCGGCACTCCAAAACTCCAATGCAGTACATTTATTGATAAGTGCAGAGATGATACAAGAACAGCAGATGCGTTTCGGCGGGACAAGCCGCCTTGATCACAGGCGGCTTGTCCCGCCGAAACGCGTCTGCTGTTCTTGTATCATCCCTGCACTTATCAATGAATGTACTGCATTGGAGTTTTGGAGTGCCGACCTTCTGTAAATATAGTTAATTTTGCTCAATCTTAATGACTATTTAATTTACATAACTTTATCTCATTCAGTATATTATTTTAGGAGATACTTTAGACCCACTATTAGGTCCAATGCTTTATTATACATCTACACAAATAGAAGATTTTTTCCTTTTGACTTTTTGATTTTAGATACTTCTATTCACTTTAAGTGACATGGTTACTGGCACCTGAACACATTCATGTGCTTATTACGCATGATATCTGCTATCTAAAGCTGACCGATCGGACCGATTCTTTGGGAACTCAGTGAGAAACGGTTTGGGCATTTCTGTGTGTGTGTCTCCCTTTTTTCATCTTAGGGAGCAACTTGGAGGCACATTTACCATCTGTCCCGGGATTGTATGCAGTGGTGTTGATTGTTTGCCTGTTCATATGAAAAGCCCGGTTCCAAATCATTTCCAAGGTACCTTGCAACATACAGTATGTGGATGTTGTCTTGTTGACTATAATGTACTGCAACAATGTTCTTAAAGCTCTTCATTATATTTTAGAATATACTTCTCTGCAGCATTGCCCCTGAGGAAAGGACAAGCTCCTGAAACGGGAATTTGAGAAGGATTTCATTCACCCATGAATTTTCATATGAATTATTTTCTGTTTTTGTAACGCTTGTATTGGTTATGTATACACCTTATTTTTACTCATTATGTAATAAAATTTCTACTTTTATATAAAAAATCTAGCTTGCCTTTAAAGTCCCAAGTATTAAGGGGTACATTCTTGTTCTACACAAGAAGTGTCAATTTAATTCATGTGTGATGTTTTTACAGCACCAACTTCATATCGGAGAAGCATATTAGGGCAACCAAACTGATAAAAGGCATAGAGGAGCTCAGCTATGAGGAAAGATTGGAGGAACTGAATTTGTTCTGTCTTGAGAAGAGGAGATTAAGGGGGATATGATCAACATGTACAAATACATAAGGGGTCCATATAGTGAACTTGTTGAGGTCATCACAGAGGGGCACTCTTTACGTCTGGAGGAAAAGAGATTTAATCTCCAAATAGACTCCCTCAAAAGCTGGTTTTGGACACTCAGTAGATTGCTTTAAAAAAAGACCTGGATTCTTTCCTAAATGTACATAATATAACAGGATACTAACATTTATAGGTAAAGGTGATCCAGGGAATATCCGATTGCCTCTCGGGGGATCAGGAAGGATTTTATCCCCTGCTGGAGCAAATTGGTTAAAGCTTTGCTGGGGTTTTTGCCTTCCTCTGGATAAACTGTGGGTATAGGATTGTAGAATTTTAGGATTTTTTTTCTTTTTATTGGTCGAACTGGATGCACTTGTGTACTTTTTTCAACCAGACTAACTATGTAACTATATATCAACATTCTACACAATGGGCACTCCATAAACTTTTTTATTATCTTATGATAAATGTTTGTCTTGGCATGATGGGATGTAAATACAATTCATTAAACACTGCTGGGAATGTGTACTTAATTAATCAATCATGTCAGAGATTATGGACACGCTAAAGGAGATTTCTCTATGATTGTCAAATAAATAGTTTTGACGTGCCATTGGGAAATTCGTTATTTACCAAGTGGATTATCAATAAATGTATTATCTTTATGGATTGATCTCCATAGATACAAAGTTCTTCATGATTGGCATGGCTGCATACGTACCTTGCAGTGACCGTGCACTAACTTTACCATAGGCCTAAATGTGTGAAGGGCAATAGGCCTGTGACAGACCCAACTGGGACAGAGGCTTTTGGAGGAAACTACGGGCAAGCCTCTTACCCACTGATTATGGCCCATGGAAAGATCATTCTCTAATGATGAACAACCATGTAATGAACGCTGAGATCAAGGCTTGAGTTAATTCTCTGAATAAGGACAATAAAGCATCCCTTCTGGAGTGGATGGAAAGGTGTAATATTAATCTTGTACCGGTTAATGGTCAGAGGGAATATGGTGGCCCTCCTGCAGACTGGGTTGGAGAGGCTCCTTCACTTGGGACAGAAATATTTATCAACAATATACCCAAGATAGCTATACAGATAAATTAATTCCCCTTTTTCAGAGTGCTGGAACATTGTATGAGTTTGTCTCATAGACTGTTGTAGACTGTTGCCAGACAGTCTGAGGTGGGATGGGATCACTATTTGTTATGTGTTTATTGTTAAGTAGGTCGCTCCCATTGTGTGCCTCCTAAGTGTGCATTCCCATTGTTAATTGAGTCATTTATTGTTTCTATCTGTCTAATCTGTTGTAGATGTGATTAATATTGTGACCACTTTACCTTATTATCGAACAATTGTGGGATGTTTATGCTTATGATAATGTGTAATATACTTTGTATCCAGGGTTGTGGGCTTGGTGCCAAATAGTTTGGGTGGGCACTGAGTCACCTAGGTGGCTAGTTCTTTAATTAGCCTAATGTTTATGTTAATGTTGGCTGTTTCTTAGCTAGGTTAATTATATTTCTGTTTACAGTTTGCATTGTTAGGCTATTGTGATCAGGTTCTACCTGATATTCTGTGCTATAAATTCTGTGTGAGTTTTCAATAAAGTGATTTCCAGTTTGCATCTTAACTAGTGTCTCCTAGTCTTGGGTGCTCAGCTACAATACTTGGTTCCTGGGTCCAGACTAGAGGAAGCTATATATTGACGGAGGCAGCCAAGCTGGGTGCTGGACGTTCTGTCACAGAGCTAAAATAGGGGTGAAGGAATAGTAGTTGTGTTGGGTTTTAATTGCTTGTTTAGTAGACTTTCCTTCACTTACTGAACCGTTGACATTAAAGCAGAGTTCCACCAATTTGAAAGTCAGCAGCTACAAAAAGTGTAGCTGCTGACTTTTAATAATCAGACACTCATCTGTCCCATGGTCCAACGATGTGGCCGCCCGATGCCTCGCTCCTCTTCCCCTCCCCTCTGCGGAGCCGGCATTGCAATTGTGGGCTCCCAGTTGTGGCTTCACAGCCGGGTGCGCACTGCGCATGTGCGAGCCGCACTGCACATTTTGAATGGCCAAGCAATCTTCTGGGGTCATGAAGATTGCTAGGAGGGAGAGGTGAACTTCCGCTTGGTGCCATGGCGCCAGGAGAGGAAGTGGGAGCTGGGTACCAGTGAAAACTATATACCCGCTCCACCCCCAAAAAAAAAAATTAAATGCCAAAAAAATTACAATTGTAGCATGTCAGGGGGTCATCAGCACTTAAAGCGGAAGTTCCACTATTGGGTGGAACTCCGCTTTAAACATGAGTGTAGCGCTACTTCCGTAGGGGCTGCTGGGTAGAATGAGCCCCTTGTTCCTTACTTTGACCTCCTCAAGAGCCTCAGCCCCTCTGACACACTAGGTTGAATGTATAAACATGCAATAGCATAGAAAATCACTAGAAATAGCATTTGGCACTCAGCAGTAGTACCTTGTCAAAGAAGCAGGCACTAAGCAAGCTAGTAAAAACAAACATGGTATATTGTCACTAAACAAAGTTGTTAAAAAAAGAAAGCATAAAGTTGAATCAGCAATGGTAATAATACCCATTAGAATGCAAAATAATGAGTGGCAGGGACCAAGCATAAGACAATGTTTGGTGTCCAGATTAAAAAAAAAAACAGTAGCAAGGCCACCTTTGGTGCAGCAGTGAGCAGTAATAAAACTTAAAGCGGTTGTATACCCCGCTTGCACATTTTTGCCTACGGGTAAGCCTATAGTAAGGCTTACCTGTAGGTACCAGATGGCCCCCCGGACATCTCTATGATCTTTTGGAGACCAGGAGCAGTGTTATGATGTCACGCCTGGCCTCTGATTTTGAAAAAGTGCCACCGCATCATCTGGGAAGCTTGGAGGCAAGATATGTGAACTTATTGACACCAGATCTGGCTATAAAGAGGACCTATCACGCACTATTTCTATTACAAGGGATGTTTACATTCCTTGTAATAGGAATAAAAGTGATTAAAAAAAAGTAAAAAAAAAAGTGTCAAAATAGAAAAATAAACAATAATAAAAAAATAATTTAAAGCATCCCTGTTCCCGCGAGCTTGCGTGCATAAGCGAACGCATACATAGGTCACACCCACATATGTAAATGACATCAAGCCACACATAGAAGGTATCACTACGAACGTTAGAGCAAGAGCAATAATTCTAGCATTAGACCTCTGTAACTCTAAACAGGTAACCTGTAAACATTTTTAAAGCATCACCTATGGGGATTTTTAAGTACCGAAGTTTGGCGCCATTCCATGAGCGTGTGCAATTTCAAAGCGTGATATGTTAGGTATCTATTTACTCTGCGTAAAATTATCTTTCACATTATGCAAAAAAAAGTGTGTGTTACCTTTACTGTTTTTTTTTTTTTAATGCATGAAACTGTTTTTTTTTTTTAAAAACGCGTTTGGGGGTGGTAGTGACTATCTATATCTAATTTTTAGGGACTCATTAATGACTGGAATAGTACCAATGGATTGGTGTAGGGCCAAAGTGGTGCCCATATTTAAAAAGGGATCAAAGTCTTTACCAAGCAACTATAGACCTGTTAGTTTAACTTCTATAGCTGGGAAGATACTGGAGATTTTAATAAAAGACCACATAGATGAGTTCTTGTTGGAAAAAAATGTTTTAAGCAACAGACAGCATGGATTCATGAAAGAAAGAAGTTGTCAAACAAACCTGATTTCTTTTTATGAGGAGGTAAGTAAAACCTTAGACAGAGGGGTGGCTGTGGACGTGATATACCTGGATTTTGCAAAAGCATTTGACACCGTTCCTCACACACGGCTAATGTGTAAGGTAAAATCTACCGGCTTGGAAAGATCAGTTTGTAAATTGAAAACTGGCTAAAAGACTAAATTCAGAGAGTAGCGGTTAATGATTATTACTCTGAATGGTCTAAGGTTATCAGTGGTGTACCCCAAGGTTCAGTGTTGGTGACGCTTACTTTTCAATATATTTATAAATGATATAGGGTCTGGGATTAAAAGTACCATTTCAGTGTGTGCAGATGACGCCAAGCTATGCAGTAGAATAACGTCCTTACAGGATGTCTCCAACTTACAAGCAGACCTCAATGCCCTGTCTAATTGGGCGACTATGTGGCAAATGAGGTTTAATATTGATAAATGTAAAGTTATGCATTTGGGGGCTAAGAATATGCATGCATCGTACACATTAGGGGGAGCACACCTGGAAAAATACATACTTAATAATGGCATGCAATGCCAAGCTGCGGTTTCCAAAGCAAGCAAAATCCTTTCTTGTATTAAGAGGTATGGACTCCAGAGATAGAGACATTATTTTGCCCCTGTACAAATCATTAGTAAGACCTCATCTGGAATATGCAGTTCAGTTTTGGGCACCGGTTCTCAAAAAGGATATCGGGGAACTAGAGAAAGTGCAGAGAAGGGCAACCAAACGAATAAGAGGCATGGAGGAGCTCAGCTATGAGGAAAGATTAGAGGAACTGAATTTATTCTCTCTTGGGAAGAGGAGATTGAGGGGGGATATGATCAACATGTAGAAATACATAAGTGGTCCATATAGTGAACTTGGTGTGGCGTTATTTACTTTAAGGTCATCACAAACTACAAGGGGGCACTCTTTACGTCTAGAGGAAAAAAGATTTCATCTCCAAATACAGAAAGGTTTCTTCAAAGTTAGAGCTGTGAAAATGTGGAATAGACTTCCCCCAGAGGTGGTTTTGGACAGCACGGTGGATTGGTTTAAAAAAGGCCTGGATTCTTTCCTTAATGTAAATAATATAACTGGGTACTAACATTTTAAGGCAAAGTTGATCCAGGGTGAATACGATTGCCTTTCGGGGGATCAGGAAGGAATTTTTCCCCCTGTTATAGCAAATTGGATCACGCTTTGCTGGGGTTTTTTGCCTTCCTCAGGATCAACTGTGGGTGAAGGATTGTATAAGGGATTGTATGGTTATATATAATTTTTCTATTTTTTTTTGGTTGAACTAGATGGACTTGTGTCTTTTTTCAACCTGACTAACTATGTAACTATGTTTGAAAAATGACTGCACAAATACAGTGTGAGATATAAAGTTGCAACAGCCAACATTTTATTCCCTAGGGCCTCTGCTAAAAAAAACATATATCATGTTTGAGGTTTCTGAGTAATTCTCCAGCCAAAAAATTATGATTTTTACATGTAGGAGCGAAGAGTCAGAATTGGCCCAGTAGGGAAGTGGTTAAGCTAGCAAATACAACAACTTTAGTGCATTAATGGCAGTTATGCTAGCCCTAGACTGACTGGTATGCACTGACCATGAGAAATGATTGAAAGGGGAACAAAAAGGGGCTTGTAGGTTGATTTAACGCGAGGGGCAATCCTTTCATCAATTCACGTCTGCGCTATAGCCAAAAGATGGCCTTAGTGTGGACCTGAATCCATGTACGTCCTCCCCATTGGGGGCGCGCATCGGGGAAGATCTGTGATCACCGTGTCCCTTGGACACAGCCAATCACAGATCATGGTAAATGGCCAATCACAGTGGCAATTTACCACATGATCGGCGGATTCAATGAGAGATGATCTCAAGTGTAAACATATGAGATCATCTCTCGTTGCCGGCTTTCTCTCCTCACACAGAGACCGCTGTGTGAGGAGAGAGAGAGAGAGAACGATCTGTGCTGTGATCTGTTCAGTCAGTCTGTTCAATCTAATCTGTGAGTGAAATACACTACTTACTGTGCCCAAATACTGCCCATCACAGTGCCCACTGGTGTCAAAGTACCCATCACTTTTACAGTGTCACAGTGCCACCATTTGCCATCAGTTCCACCTGTCAGTGCCACGTATCATCAGTGCCACCTGTCACATAGTTACATAGTTAGTCAGGTTGAAAAAAGACACAAGTCCATCCAGTTCAACCAAAAAAAAAAAAAAATGTATATACATATATATATACATATACACACATATACATACATATACACATACACACATATACACATACACACATATACACATACAACCAAATAATCCCATATACAATCCTTCACCCACAGTTGATCCAGAGGAAGGCAAAAAAACCCAGCAAAGCATGGATCCAATTTGCTATAACGGGGGAAAAAATTCCTTCCTGATTCCCCGAGAGGCAATCGGATTCACCCTGGATCAACTTTACCTAAATATGTTAGTACCCAGTTATATTATTTACATTAAGGAAAGAATCCAGGCCTTTTTTAAAGCAATCAACCGTGCTGGCCAAAACCACCTCTGGGGGGAGTCTATTCCACATTTTCACAGCTCTTACTGTGAAGAAACCTTTCCGTATTTGTAGATGAAATCTTTTTTCCTCTAGACGTAAAGAGTGCCCCCTTGTCCTTTGTGATGACCTTAAAGTAAATAACTCCACACCAAGTTCACTATATGGACCACTTATATACTTCTCAATCTCCTCTTCTCAAGAGAGAATAAATTCAGATCCTCTAATCTTTCCTCATAGCTAAGCTCCTCCATGCCTTTTATTAGCTTGGTTGCCCTTCTCTGCACTTTCTCCAGTTCCCCG
>BLSH010405599.1:123904-140529 GCA_018402905.1 Glandirana rugosa
ATAATTCTTTCCATACCTGAGGTCTCTCTCTCTATAGTAAAGCGGGGAGATGTTTAGTAATCACTCTGGAGTAGACCTTATACGTCATGTCAAAACCCGTGGACAAGAGTTTTTCCTATAGCCTCTTGACCCCTTTCTCTTCCCGTTGGTTTGAATATTCTCTGTACCTCCTCGAGTCGATACTCCTTTCTAATCTCCTTGACTTAAATAAGTCCTCTCCTCTAATTCCTCCTTATACTAGTTGTACATGTTTATGTATTCACCAGGTATATCACTAGAACCATAACTCACTTTTACACTTTATCGGGGGAGGTCTCCACAAAAACCGGTCGTGACACCTACCGAAATTTACAACGTCGCACGACCGCGCAATTGTCAGTTAAAGCGACGCAGCGCCGAATCGCAAAAAGTGCTCTGGTCCTAAAGTGCAAAATTCTTCCGGGGCTGAAGTGGTTAAAGCCATCCACAGTGCTGGCCAAAAACACCTCTGGAGGGGGCTATTTCACATTTTCACTCAATACCAAGATCACTATATGGACCACTTATGTATTTGTACATGTTGATCATATTCCTCCTTAATCTCCTCTCCTGAATAAATTCAGTTCCTCTAATCTTTCCTCATAGCTGAGCTCCTCCATGTCTCTTATAAGTTTGGTTGCCCTTCTCTTTCCCCAGTTCTCCGATATCCTTTTTGAGAACAGGTGCCCAAAACTGTACTGCATATTCCAGATGAGGTCTCACTAATGATTTGTAGAGGGGCGAAATGATATCTCTCTCTCTGGAGTCCATACCTTTCTTAATACAAGAAAGGATTTTGCTTGCTTTGGAAACTGCAGCTTGGCATTGCGTGGCATAATTAAGCTTATGATCTACCAAAACCCCCAGATCCTTCTCCACTATGGATTCCCCCAGTTGTACTCCCCCTAGTATGTATGATGCATGCATATTCTTAGCCCCCAAATGCAGGGCTGGCCCAAGATATTGTGCTGCCTGGGTCCAAGAATAAAATGCTGCCCCCCCAAAAAAAATCACGCCTATCAAACGGCCCCCACCTCCATTATTTTATAACATGATCATTAAAACTAAAATTAAATTTTACAGCACCACCTTGTCTATATGCAAAATTATATGACACACCATTATGTTCAATTCCAAGGGGTTGGGCTAGTGCAGTATAGGGGCAGGCTAGGGCAGTATAGGAGCAGGCTAAGGTAGTATATAGACAGGCTAGTGCAGTATATATACAGGCTGGGGTAGTATATGGACACGCTAGGATAGTATATATACAGGCTAAGGTAGTAGAGGGGCAGGCCAGGGTAGTATATAGATAGGCTAAGGTAGTATAGGAACAAGCTAAGGTAGTATATAGAAAGGCTAGGGCAGTATAGGGGTGGGCTAGGGTAGTATAGGGGCAGGCGGATTGGCCTGGGGGGCAGTTGTCATCATGACACAAAAACTGCTGGGAAAAAAAATCCTGGTCGTCAATTTGCTGCGTAAATTGAAGAGAAGGAGAGGTGGGCGTGGTTCAATTTGCTGCCCCTCTCAAAGTGCTGCCTGGGTCCAATGGACCCACTGGGACCCATGGAAGGGCCGGCCCTGCCCAAATGCATAACTTTACATTTATCAATATTAAACTTCATTTGCCACACAGTCGCCCAATTAGACTGTGCATTGAGGTCTGCTTGTAAGTTGGAGACGTCCTGTAAGGACGTTATTCCACTGCATAGCTTGGTGTCATCTGCAAACACTGAAATGTTACTTTTAATCCCAGACTCAATATCATTTATAAATATATTGAAAAGTAAGGGTCTCAACAGTGAACTTTGGGGTACACCACTGATAAACGTAGACCATTCAGAGTATGAATCATCAACCACTACTCTCTGAATTCGGTCTTTTAGCCAGTTTTCTATCCATTTACAAACTGATCTTTCCAAGCCCGTAGACTTTACCTTACACATTAGCCGTGTGTGGGGAACGGTGTCAAACGCTTTTGCAAAATCCAAGTTACAGTTACCCCTCTGTCCAAGGTTTTGCTTACCTCCTCATAAAAAAGAAATCAGGTTTGTTTGACAACTTCTAGATAGAAGAGAAAAGAATAGAAAATAGAAATAGAAAAAAATAGAAAATTAGAACAGAAATAGAAAAGAATATAAAAATATAGCGTTTTTTCGAAAATCGAATAGAATAAATTGGAATTTCGAATAGAACAAACTTGAGTTCAAATAGAATAGAAAATAATAGAATATGATAGAAAATAATAGAAAGAATATAACCATCTTCCAAAATTCGAATTTCGCATAGAATAAATTTGATTTTGAATGGAATTCAATTCAAATGCATTTCAAATTCATATCGATTTGAATTTTCCACATTTGACCCATTTCAGAAAAATTTAATTGATTTGAATAAATGAAACAAATTCTGAAAACAAATTTAACTAAACAAATTTATGTAAATAGCGAAACAAAACATGTTTTTTCATTCTAGTGTCTAGTAAGAATTATAGGTAATGTATGAAATTGAGTTCTGTGGAGTTTAGCTCTAAATCAGTAAAGATTACTACATCAGCCTCATAATTATATATTTCATAAACTGCACAACAGACCGTGTACAATGGGACCACAACTGCACAACAGACCATATACAATGGGACCATTTTAGGACAGGGCCTTATTAGAAGTCCTTAGAAGGCTTATGATGTCTCAGCATTCTCTTGAACTGGACTACCCTTTGTGAAATGTGTTGTCTTCCATGACTGCTTACCGCAAATAGGATATTCTAATCTGACTGTACTTTTAACTGTATGGGTTTTGTTTAATTAACTCTCTCATTAAATATGTTCTATAACTGACAGGACCACAAGGGCCGAAAGGGGAAAGAGGAGACAGCGCGGCTCCAGGTAACAGGTCATGTCATTTGCTCCTTACATAATCACATATTATATTGATTTCATTCAGTATTAAACTGTTAGGCCAGGTTCACATCTGCAGTATCTGGTATGCTTTTTTCAGTGCATTTGATTTGCATTGTGGCATGTCTACACACCTGCAAGTGGTCAGAGTAGCTCCTTCTAGTAACTGGATGCCTCCCCCTTGTGGTGCGATTTTGCAAACTAGGTGCTTGCTGCTTGACCTGAGCACACACTGTGCATGTGCTGCCTTTCTTTCAGTTGGAGTATTGTGGTTGTGCACCCTACCTGTTCCTCTATCTGGGTAGGACTTTGGACATCTCCTGGTTTTCTCCTGTGGGCACAATATAGCAGTTGTTATCATGCTTCCTTTGTTACCGTAGACTCTCTCTCTACTGCTGTGGAGATCATGAGTACCCCTCTAGGCTTCTTATATTTTACAAGCATGGCAGATCTTAAGAGCAAGATCCGATGGTCTTACAAGCTCAGGCTCAACTCTAATAGGGGTGGTAGTTTACGCACTCAGGACCCTTGTAACTTTTACTCTGATGATTGCTCGTCTTCCTTAACATACCTGAGCTCAGAGCAATTCAGTTGTCTCCACTTTTGTGAGGACGCCCAATAAAAGTAAGATAATACCATGTCCGTGGCCTACAGCAGCCACTAAAGAGGTATCAAAAGTCATCCTTTCTTGGGCAAAACTGCAGGTTTCAACCTTATTCATTGTGAAAATCCGAGTAATGGAAAATTGTCAGGCAGGCTTTCTCAATCGTAAGTATTTAGATCCAGAAGAATGTGCATTCCTTCCAGAGGTATTTTAAGCTCTTCACCACAAATTATGGACAAAAAGCATAAATCTGCTACCGTCCAGATTCAACATCAAACTGAACAGGTTTTTGCAGGTCCAGGGACCCTCGTGTCTTTGCAGTGGACTCTCTGGTGACGTTCACTGGTTCAACCTCTAGATCCTCACTCATCTGTTCTGTAGGATTGAGTTGGAGGGTATTCTGGTGATTCTTATTGCATTGAATTGACCCTGAATGGCGTGGTACTCAGACATCCACAGACTCCTGACAGATGCTCCGTGGGCCCTTCCGGGTCAGCTGAACTTCTGTACCAAAAGCATAGTGTTCCATCCTGCTTCTTGGTCACTGGCTTTAATAGCATGGCTGTGGAAGTGAGGGCCCTGAGAGACAAGAGCCTTTTAGACTTGGTCATCCATACTTTCTTCAAAGCTAGGAAGTCAATTTCTCACAACGTCTACCATTACGCCTGGAATGGCCTATTTTGTGTGTGTGCTTTGAGTACCATCAAAGACCAAATCTCAGACCTGGCCTTTTTCTTTCTGTGACCTTTTGTCTCTTATTCTTTTGCACAGGGAGTAGCCGAAATTTCTCCATCTGTGAACTTTCTGGTGTCCCCTTGGACCTTAACCTGGTTCTCTCAGCACATCAGAAGATGGAGGATTCCTGGGTTAGTAGCCTTATCCTATAAGGAGTCATTCTTACCATTGCACAAGGACAAAGTTATCTTGAGGTGTAAGGCAATATTCTTCCTGAATGTGGCCTCTGCTTTCCACCTTAAGCAGGATATTGTCCTTCCCTTTTTATATCTTGCTCCAAAACATCCAAAGAAAAGCCCTCTGCACACACTTAGTGGTCCCTCTAGCAGCGGTGGTTTCTGGACAGATGTAACAGCATAGCGCCAATCCAGTAACACAGTTAAGCATTGGTAATCTTCAGGATCACCAGCCTCAGCAGCACTGGCTCTCCATTTGAGAATTTCCTCAGTAGGTAGTTTCCAAACTTTTTTCTCCTGCTTCAGCTCACCCTCCTTCTGGGGCTTGTAGTCCCACATAGTTATTCTACTAATTTGCCCACCCTCCTGAGAACTAAATCCACTATTAATCTTTGAGCCACTCTCCCAGACTCAACTGGCAGGCTTTCCTTTTCCCATGCTGTCCTGCAGCCAATCATTGTGTCCTATTGCTGTTCCAAGCATGAGTAGGGGTTCTTTTCCATGGCTGCAGACATGCTGCCTGTGACGGGGTTTCTCTCCGTCTCACCCTCCTTCCTGTGAAACCACTCTGATAACATCTGATCTTGACAGGGGACAGTGGATGCAGCAGTGACAAGTGGCTCTGCAACAGCCAAAGCTGTGTCTCACTAGCTGGGCTACACTCCCCAAGCCTATTAAGGCACACTCCATCAGATTTGTTATCGCTTCATGAGATTTTTAGCAGCAGGGCTTCTGTTCACATGTTTAAGTTCTGCCAAGTGAAAGTTCAGGCCTGTTCTCATGCCAATTTAAGACATAAGGTGCTGCAAGCGGCTCCCTGAGTCTGTCAAGCCTTCATTACCTGTTTGTTATATGGGTCATTTCAGATTGGTTGCTGTGTTGCTCAGCCCTCAGCTGGACTGCTTCTGGACGTCTGATTTATAATGATTAAAGACCATGTGCACTGTACTGCATACCCCCCAAGTGTCCCTGATTTCAAGGGGCTGTCCCTCATTCGGAACAAAACCCCTCTTCCCTCCCCATTTGTCCCTCATTTTGGTCTGATCTATATAGTTGTATATAAAATGCACTACTTATCTATCAAAAAAGTGTTTCCCAGTGCTAAACCTTTCATCCAATGTCTAAATTGCTGCATTTGTAAATTCCAAAAGCCAATCTAAAGGAATAGTAGTGGTAAAAAAAGCACTTAGTGGATTTAACCAATCAATTTTTGCACAATTCTCCTTTAAGGGGGCGTGGCAGGGGGTGTGTTCTATGCCTACATACTTTTGCTAATAGATGTCCCTCATTCCCATTTCAGAAAGTTGGGAGGTATGTGTACTGTTTCCCTAAGAAAATGGGATTTTCGACTTATCGGTAAAATATGTTTCTTGGAGTACAGTACGGGACTTGGTTCTTATGACCTCTATGTTATATAACCCTCTTTTTATGTCCAATAAACTGAAGGTAGCTGCATTGAATCCAGTCATAATGATTAAATAGCCTATGTCAGATAATGTACTCCAATAAATTAATTTACTGGTAAGTCTTCTTAGTGTCTGGTAAATGCTAGAGCATTCAATCTTGTCTTACGTCTCTCAGGAACTCTATTTTAAGATCTATGAGTTCCTGGGTCTGCACATCTGCAGTGTCGGTTATGAGGGGTTCTTAACACTGATGCTGGATTTTTTTTTAACTACGGAGAGTGTAACAAACAGGAGAAATCTCACTAGCAGAACATCTGAGACATCACTTTTGTGTACAAGGATCCTTCTTCTTATTTTACTTGACCATTAACTAACTGAAGCAAGCACCTATGATTATGTTCAGGGATAAAAATAATAAATAAATTGTAAAGTGGTTTTATACTTCCTACGCTATAGTTAAAGCCCTAGGAACACGTGCAGTCCATACATTAAATGCTCAGATTTCGGGAACCACAAAAGTCAAATGGAATAGTTGAATTTAGAAAAGAATCAGATGTTCGGTAGTCTGGACTTGTCTATAGGAGGTTTATGCTTTTGTAATATGGTGGAAATTCTCCTTTGTTTTGGCCATTAGTCAATTAGAGGCACAGACTGGAAAAGTGTAATGAAAAGTTTCCTCTTAAATTTTTAATGTCTCCTGACCAAAAAGAAGTAGAAAAATGTTTTAATTTTTGGCCCTGAGCAAATTAAAGGAAAAAAAAAAAATTATTTAGCATGTGATACATTCACCTAAATCGTGTCAACTCTTTCCTTAGCAATCGAAAATCTTAAACTACAAGTGACTGGTTTGGATAGACGGATGAGAGATCTGCAAGCAAACCTTGAGAAGCAGGGAAAAGGTTAGCTGGATGCTTTATATGTGGGTGACTTTCATCTGGGTTATGTACTGTATATCTCGTGTTTGGAGGAACACTAAAAGGACTGAAAGTCCAACCTATGCTGGAGAAGCAGTCCACAACTCATGGCATGGCATGGTCAAATGCCCAATTATACAAATGCTCGAAATTGGTGTGGCAAGCTTAAAGCCCAGCTCCAGGAAATCTAAAAACATTCTATTGCAGTTCGGTTGCAGCCTCACTTCAAGGGAGGATTTTTAGGTGTCCTCGTGTTCAGGTCACAAGAGCTTCTGCTGAGCCTCCAGTTTAGATCTCTAGATTTTAAGAAGCTGAGCCCTCTAAGTCAGTGTTACTCAACTCCAGTCTTCAAGGCGACCTAACAGGTTATGTGTTCAGGGTTTCCATTATTTTGCACAAGTAATTTGATCAGTTCCTCTCCCTTAGTAATTACCACAGCCGTTTCATCTGAGGGAAATCCTAAAAACATGACCTGTTGGGGCGCCTTGAGGACTGGAGTCTAGAAACACTGCTTTAAATAATTTTTAGATGGGGGTCATCAATGGTTGCCACAGTTGTCCACTTACAGGATCGCTTTAACCCAATAAAAAGTGGCAGATGTTACTTTTTACTATGTGTTCTGTAAAGTCTCATGATGAAAATATTTTCTTTTCCTCTTCTTCCCACCATTACAGCTTTATCATTTACAAAAGGAGTCGCTAGAAGCGGCGACAAAATCTATATTATAAATGGTATTGAAGCCACTTACTTTGAGGCCAAATCTAGCTGTGCCAGTGTTGGAGGTCAGCTGGCCACACCCCGGACCCCCGAAGAAAACCTAGCCATATTCTCCATCCGGAAGCAGGTTGATAAGCACACATTCCTGAGCATGAACGACATTCAGAAAGAGGGTGTTTTTATATATCCATCTGGAGAAACAATTATCTACTCCAACTGGGCCCCAGGTGAACCCAACAATGTTGGTGGCAAAGAGCACTGCGTGGAAATGCGTGAAACTGGAAAGTGGAATGATGAAAATTGCGCACTAAAACGGCTTTTTGTTTGTGAGTTTTAAATCAGTGCAAATAAGCCGATTCTTTGAATCCATGAACCTGTTGTATTTTTCACAGGCACCTTTGATCATTTTTCAAAAATGAATTATAGGCTACATTCCCTTTATTCTCTTGGGTGCCTCCAATTAACAAACATTAACACATTTTGGTGAGTGTGTGTGGTTATTTTCCTGAAAAACATTAAATGTATGTAACTATATTAAAAATGGCATCATATTTACAGTAAAGTTTCATCCTTTTTCTAGTTTTGATGTTTCTTCTAAACATGTACCAGTATCGGAAATTCTTAGCAGTACATCAAAGAGAAATAATGAATAGTGGAAGTAACCCAAAACAACCACTCAGAAATAATCTTTTGAACAAGCAAAGAATAATCTTGAGCTTATAAACTGCTTGCCGAGCGCCCCATAGCACATTTACTGCTACAGGGCGGCCGTGCTGTGCAGGATCACCTATATGTACCCGATCCTGCACTTTCAGGTATCAGGCGTGAGTGTGCACTGCTGGCGGCTCGTCCCGTGGACCGGGAGCACTATATAGGTAAGACTAAAAGAGCTCTAAGGGTCAGAATAGGAGAGCACCTATCCAGTATTAAAAAGAAAGATGATGATCGACCTATCTCACTACATTTTGCCCAGTTCCATCAGAGGGACCCTAAAGGATTTATGGTAAAAGGGATATATGCGCTAAATTTATCACCTAGGAGAGGGGATTACGATCGGATCCTCCTACAAAAGGAAAAAATGTGGGTATACAATCTCGGGACTTTAAACCCACGAGGTCTCAATACCGAGTGTAGCCTGCAACCCTTCTTAGAGGAATAGCCCCCTATAAATATTACACACTAATAAGATGGGTATACAACATGACAAAAAAACCCCCTCCCCCCCTATAAGAACTACCTTGGTATCTCTGTTAAAATACCAGGTATTATATACACGGTATTAATAATACCTGCTCTAAACCCTCTACTCTATACTCTATCACATTAATAATGATTGCCCCTTAAATTTGCTGTCAAGTCCCCTTCTCTAATAGGGTTAATAATGCGGCTGTTGTTCATATTTTCAGTCTATTGGTGATTTTTTATTTTACTTTACTTTGTTTTTATCCTTACTATTCACAGCGTCTCCTAGAGTGATGAATGCTAATGGATGAGTGAGATGGCTGTTGAGACCGACCATTCTTAGCTATTTACTCATTAAATATTTGTGTGTATACACTTCCTAAAAATGACCAACTATTTACTGGGAAATTAGGTACTCTCAGAATTACTGACATCTAATGGTCATTTGGAAGTACTACACACTGATTGTTTAGGCTATATATAGCCCCGCTCTCCAGCCCCTCCTCAGCTCTGATGAAATTGGCGTCTAGCCAATGAAAATCGTCAGCGGTGCGTCATCACGCACGTGACGTGGGAGGGGAGTGAGAAAGGGCGGAAGCTGCCTGGTGTCTGAAGATTTCCGGACTTGTGTGACGTCCATCATGACCATCCATCTCAGCTGATCCTCATTGGACAACCCTGTTCATGCTTGTACCTGCCCGGGAAACACAGAGAAGCCCACCACGGTCCGAAGCTGCCATTGCTGCATGACTACCTAGGAGCGTAGCTCCGGAGAAAACGACCCATCCGGTGAGGCAATTCCATTTTTTGACTTTGTCTATTAATGCTTACTATATCCACAGTGAGCCCCGGGCTTGTACTCCCAGGAGAACTTTGTACAGTTCCCTTCTTTGATCGCTGATTTGTTTAGCTATGCAGGGTATGATTGAATGCCGCAAATCTCTCCGACCTTTCTTCAGCAAATAATGAGATAATGCATTTGACTGTGCTATACTCAATCAGCCATCTGTATGGGTTCAACCACTCCTGCTACTGAGGAACTTTATGGTCAATCGTCACATATCATCTTATCACCTTTATTTCAGACTTCCGTCCTTCCCAGCTCAGCTGCATCCCATACCCGGATAGCACTTTTTACATTGTAGCCCTTCTTTTTGGTTTATTTTGTAAGTGTGTCTGTGGTCATGAATGGTGAGATGCATGAGCAGCTGCTACCCCCCTCCCTGATTGAGACAACGTTGTCATCATCTATTTTATTATTGGAGGTTTAGTCTCTCCCTGATCCCCTACCTGTTTTCCTTCAATTATTACCTTTAATTCCTTTTTGTATTCTAATAAAATTATTTAATTTATTTAAACTTGACCTCGTTTGCTGCTTTGTGACCTTATTGGCCGCTTTTCTCTGAGGAGATGGGGTTAGTCTCTTCTTTCCCCCCCACCTCAGGGGCTTCTTTCTTTTGATTTATGGTTTTTGGCTTTTGGTTCACACTGTTTGGATGTCTTCAACCAGTGATGCAGCAGATTTGGCCTTAATTATAACTTATGGTCACATTACTATTAGGTAGTAGTTCCGTTGTAGTAGATCCAGATTGGGCAATTTGATTTTTTGATTAACTGCATACAGAAAACATTTATTTTATTATAGAGAAAAGACATAGAATTTTGTCACAGAAATCTGCTACAAACTTATAAACACCGGTATCTACTGGCTAATGCAGTTGTTGCACAAAATATTTAAACAATGTATTCCAACATTCCCACTCAACAACTACTCCTTATATTAGTGTTGGATCTCAGTTCTATAAATCTATTTCTTGTAAGTGGTTTTGTGAAATGCTTTGACCTACTTTTGTTTCTCAAGAGTTGGAAGTCTTTGCATCACATCCCATAAATCTGGCTCTGGTTTTAATGCTACGCAAGCAACATAGGATAGACCTTTGGCTGGAATGCTTTTATTGCTTCTTATGGATTTCCTGATTAAAGCCTCTTGGCCTGGTTTCTTATTTTACAGTATTTGGATCGTCTGCCTTTATTTCTATTTTTGCATCACTTTGCTGCTTATATTCATGTGACACTGATGCGGAATTTCCCTCAGTTTGAAATGTTTGTGTTGGCCATGAAATTTTAAACACAATGAAGTGTAATCGACAATTATATTTCCACTCATGGTTACCTTCCTTGTGTCTTGGTGTAGAATTCTGTATCCCTTTTAAGATTCACTGTACCCCACAAGTACACCTTCCTTTCTACGAGCCTTCCATTTTGTATGTTGTTTTTTTTTTTGGATGTGCTTAACTTCCAAAGAATTTTAGATGGTTCAAATTTGGGCTTTTCCATTGCACTGTCCATATGGAGTTTCCTCAGTTGATTTTCCTGGTAGTCAATTTTGGAGATAGTATGTGGTCATAATTGCCTCCCCCACGTATGTGGTTGGCATATCTGCACCAGACAACCTGGTTCTTCCACTCTCACATAGAGTACAGTTCATTCTTTCTGCAGCCCAGTTTTGTTCTGGGCTTTATGGTATTGTAGTTTAAAATATTATGCCATGCTTTTTGAGAATGCACCTGTGTGTTATCTCCTGTATATTCATTTTCATTGTCCGTGTGCAATACACTCAGCATTTTTTCAGATTTGTTGCTTACTTGAGCCAAATACTGTTCAAATTTCTCTGGTACTTCACTTTTGTTGTGTAACAGATATAGGGCTCCATTCACAGAACCAGTTCACATGCAGTATGTAGGTGTCCAGAAACATTTTCCCTAAACCCAGCATGCGATCCTGAAACTGTCAAATCACTAAACTTTTCTACCGTATTTACCGCAAAACACTCAAAACGCTCTATAAATACTGCAATAACAAGTGTTAAACTCAATTCACAGAAGGAAAGAAATAGTTAACCACTTGACCGCTGGTCACTTAAAGGGGAAGTAAACCCTGGTCGGGTTTACTTCCTCAATATTCCCCTGCAAAGTAGAAACATAATGGGCTACTATGCGTCGCATAGTAGCCCATTATGTGTCACTTACCTGCAAACGAAGCCTGCGACGTCCAGCGCTGTCCCCACAGCAGGGAGTGTCCATCTTCAGCCCCTCTTCCTTCCGGGCCCACGACTCCGGCTCTGTGACTGGCCAGAGTCACATGACGTCACTCACCATTTCTTCACTGCGCATGTGTCGAAATTACGTCGGCACAACTAGTACACTGCATATCTCCTGAACCGTGCAGGTTTGGTAGATATGCAGGGCACCTACAGGTAAACCTTATTATAGGTTTACCTGTAGGTTAAAGTGGTTGTCACGAGTTGACAACCACTTTAAACCCCCTTAATAACCAGGCCAATTTTCAGCTTTCAGTGCTCTCACATTTTGAATGACAATTACTCAGTCATGCAACACTGTACCCATATTAAATTTTTGTCCTTTTTCACACAATTAGAGCTTTCTTTTGGTGGTATTTAATCACCACTGGGGTATTTATTTTTTGCGCTATAAATAAAAAAATACCAAAAATTTTGTCAAAAAAAGCATTTTCTTTGTTTCTGTTATAACATTTTGCAAATTAGTAATTTTTCTTTATAAATTTATACTGCTACATATCTTTGGTAAAAATAACCCAAATTAGTGTATATTATTTGGTCTGTGTGAAAGTTATAGAGTCTACAAGCTATGGTGGCAATCATTGAAAATTGATCACACCTGATGTACTGACAACCTATCTCATTTCTTGAGACACTAACAAGCCAGGAAAGTACAAATACCCCCCAAATTACCCCTTTTTGGACAGTAGACATTCAAAGGTACTTAGACTTTCACACTGGGGCGGGCGGACGGTAGCGATAAATCCCCACTAGTTTCAGTGGGGATTTAGTGCTGTTATATCGGCCCTACGGCGCCGCTATGCAGGCGGGTGCACGGCGCTTTTAACCCCCCACAAGGGGTTAAAACGGGGTTAAAAGTGCCAGCGTGCCATGCTACTGAGGCGGTGTGCAGCCGCTTTGGGACGCTGCCCATTGTTTTCAATGAGCAGGGGCAGTGGAGGGGTGGTGTGTCACCACTTACCGCACCATCCCAAAGATGCTACTTGCAGGACTTTTTGTAACGTCCTGCAAGCGCACCGCCCCAGTGTGAAAGCAATCCGGCTTTCACATTGGGGTGGATGGGAGGGATTTTTAAAGCGCTTTACAGGTGCTATTTTTAGATAAATAGCGCATGTAAAGCGCCTCAGTGTGAAAGGGGTTTTAGTAAGAAGCATGGCAAGTTTTTTCCCATTAGGTCATTTTTTCTCACAATTATTTGCAAAATGAAGATTTTTTTTCACAAAATTGTCATTATTTCTCTCACATGGCATATGCATACCACAAATTACACCCCAAAACACATTCTGCTACCCCTCCTGAGTATAGCGATACCACATGTGTGAGACTTTTACACAGCCTGGCCACATAGAGGCCCAACATGCAGGGAGCACCATCAGGCATTCTAGGGAAATAAATGATACAATGACGTGGCACTGTAGACCACTGATGGGGCACAGATGTGGCACTGATATGGCACGAATGGGGCACTGCTAAGCATGGATATGGCATGGATTGGGACATTGCTGGGCACTGGTATGGCACCACTGGGCACTGATATGGCACCGCTGGGCACTGATATGGCATGGATTGGGGCACTGCTGGGCATTGATATGGTACCGCTGGGCACTGATATGGCACCGCTGGGCACTGATATGGCATGGATTGGGGCACTGATATGGCAAGGAATTGGGCACTAATATGGCATGTATTGGGGCACTGCTGGGCATGGATATGGCATTGCTGGGCATGGGTTGGGGTACTGCTGGGCACTGATAGGCACGGATTGGGGTACTGCTGGGCAATTATATGGCACAGCTGGGCACTGATATGGCACGGATTGGGGCACTGATATGGCACCGCTGGGCACGGATATGGCACTGCTGGGCACTGATATGGCACTGCTGGGCATGGATTGGGGTACTGCTGGGCATGAATTGGGGCACTTCTGGGCACAGATTGGGGCACTGTTTGGGGCTGGCACTATAAGAGGTACCTGCAGCAGTCTTACGCTGCAGCTTATCCCTCCGCTGTTCACACTGATCGTGAGAACCGGATATGACGCCAGTTTGATCACATTGATCGCTCCATCATTGGACAGAGTGATTACGTGGTAAAGGGGGGCGCCGCTGTCATTGGCTCTTTACCGAGATCCATGACCATGGTCCCGTGAACCCGACGGGTACAGACAGCCCCATGTGCGTGTCCCAGGGGGTGCGCAATTCTGGAAGGACGTCACTGTACATCCTCCCAAAAATATTCGACCATGCTGTAGCTGTCATTCGGCTATGGTCATCAAGTGGTTAAATGTATGTGGTAATTAGGTAGAGATCAAGGCATACGGTATTTGGGGAATGTGTATTGGTTACTAAGGAGCAGGAGGCCACATGTGATCTTAAGGCGGAATTCCACCCAAAAGTGGAAGCTCCACTTATCTACTTCCTCCATCCACATTTGGTGCCTTTCGGGGGGGGAGCAGTACCTGTCCCCACTTCTGAGAGATCTCACCATGGTGAGATCACTTGGCAGTTTGGCCCACCATCGGGCCATTAAAAAAGGACAGTGTGCTTTGCGCATGTGCAGTAGGGAACCGGCTGTGAAGCGGAAAGGCTTCACTGTCAGTTACACTTAGCATGAATGGCCGCGTCAGCACCTGAGAACCGATGGAAACATCGGCTGGGGTGCAGACATCGCTGGATTCCAGGACAGGTAAGTGTCATAAGATTAAAAGTCAACAGCTACAGTATGTGTATCTGCTGATTTTTAGTTGTTTGTTGGGAGGGCGGAACTTCGCATTAACAACCGGTGCTAGCATTATTGCTCAGAATGTGATGTGAGTGGATCTGTGTTGGGTGTACTCCGGCTCTTCCATTCTGCTGATTATCTTGATTGACCTCCCAAGACCTACACCTGGTGTGTGCGGATGGTAGCTGTCTTGATCTGCCTCAACCTTCCCCTTAACCTTCCCTTCTCGAGAAAACTTCTTGTTCTTAAAATGCAACTGTATGGTAATTATAAACTAGTGTGGATGCTGGAAGATAAATCGATTGGACTGTGCCTTTTTTCGTTTGTTGCACAACATCTCCTTCCTCCTGCCTCCAACTATCAACCGCTGCTCCCCATTACCTTCAAGTGGCTGTCCGGTGAGGCTTCATCGGACCCCCCCTCCATTCTGTGGTGGTGCGGCTTGTGGCAGGTGGCTTTCCGTCCCCGTTTCTCTCTGCTGACTGTGGAGCTTGGAGTGTCGGCGGCACTCAGCTGGGGTTCGGCCATGCTGGCTGGAGTCGGCGGTGTTCAGGAATACTTTGATGGGGCCTCGGGACACATTGGTGAGGCTCAAAGTGTCACGATGGCGCTCCCTCTATAGCTCGGTGGTGTCGGAAGCTGTGGTTGACAAAGCTTGGCGGTGCAAGTGGAATCTCGAGTGGAAAGACTGGTAAAATTAACAGTTATAAATTCAAGAGTTGGGGAGAGCAGAACTGCAAAGCAGCAGAATTGTGGAACATTAAATAGTGGATAATTAAGAAAGAGGAAGGAAAAAGGAAAGAAAACAAAGAAAAAAGTGGAAATAAAACTCTAAAAACTTTAAAAACATGGTAAAAAGGAAGAGGGAAGGAAAGAAGCAGAGGAATAAAAGTGGAAATAAAACTAAAGTGGAAGGGAGAGGAGGAGGAAAGAAAGGAGAAGATAACATTTATTGTCCCTTTACCCTTTTTTTTCTCCTGAGATCTGACGAGGAGGAAAGAGGGACACGGGACATCCAATGCCACAGCTACCATACCAGATACTAGTGGACCTTCTCAGTAAGTGCAAGGCAGTAAATCTATGAAAGAGAAGGCCAAAGAAGCTGCAGCTACTAAACTTGCAAAATTTGCATTGACATCCAAAGAAAGTGAAAATGAAGCCTTTCAGCATGTTGCCACTGAAGAACTGGAAGAATCTTGCACTAGAACAGATAAAACTATTTTACATATACATTCAGATCAAAAGAGAGGTGATGTGGAAGAAATGGATAAGAGTGCAGGACTGCATACCGATAAACAATCTAATGGCCTATATATATTAACATAACCATCAACATCGCTAGAGCCCACTTTATTAGATGTGCTAAAACTGCAACAATGCCAAAATTCTTTATGCAACTTGACCGGCCAAGTGCAAGGACTTAAAGCGGAGTTCCAGTCCCCTGAACCTTTTTTTTTTTAAAGACTGCTTTGTAATTGTCATAACTTGTATATCAACAATTATAAGATCTCATATATTTTCTGCTTTTAGTTTTTTTTTAAATAGTTAGTTACTCACTGATCTCGGAAGCAGGCAGGTTCCATTTTAGCTGTGGGCAGCTGAATTCCCTCTGTATTCATTTCCTGGATTCCTGTTCCCAGCATGCACCTCTGATCTCGCACATGCTCACTAATGCCTCTGGGAGGCCGTCTTTCTTCCTGACTGGTTGCTATAGCAATGTAGGCGTCGGCGGAAGTTCCCGCCCCATTGCTATAGAAACCTGTCAATCAAAGCACCGGAAAGTAGTAGAGAAGAGGAAGGCAATGACAGATATCTAATCCTGCGGGCAGACGACCTGTCTGAGGCAGCAGAATGAGTCCTCTCCAGCTTCAGCCCGCTGTCCTTCACCTGCAGTCTCCCATGGTACTAACATACAATGCAGATAAGTGGTGATCTGTACCCGCTTCACCCACCCGTGACACCCCCCCTGCCTGTGACACCCCCACCCTGCCTGTGACACCCCCCCCCTGCCTGTGACACCCCCCTGCCTGTAACACCCACCCCCCTGCCTGTGACACCCACCCCCCTGCCTGTGACACCCCCCCCTGCCTGTAACACCCCCACCCTGCCTGTGACACCCCCCCTGCCTGTAACACCCCCACCCTGCCTGTGACACC
>BLSH010405625.1:0-23951 GCA_018402905.1 Glandirana rugosa
CCTATAGACTGGAGTACTGCAGATTGATAACAGCAGAATGTTTCCTATTGGATGTAATAAATATTAGGAGAATCTTTTATACAGTGCAGAGTTCTTTTATTATCTATTTCAGTTTATTCATTTTTTAAAACGTTTTATTCCTTGTAAAGTTCATTTTAAACACTTTTATTATTTCATCTCTGCCTGTGCAGATCACACATTAGAGGATTCTCTGTATGAACTACAAGTCCCAGCAATGTCCCCATAAACCTTTATGGAGAATTCTCTGTGTATGAACTACAAGTCCCAGCATGCCCGCCCACCTCGTAGTCTCTCCCGGCGGCGGTCTCTGTGGACACCGCTGACCTGAAAAACGGACTTCTAATCACTTTATATGAGAAGGGGAGGCGATAGATCAGCTTTTGCCTTCAACAAAGATGGCGCCGGGAGAACAATGACGTCACTTCCTTTCCGGGACTCTTACTCATAAACAAGGAAGTGGAGGGAGAGGAAATGTAGGCGGTGCTGTGAGCGGACATCCAATCATGGCTCAAAAAGGAGGAGCAAACTCTTCACCTGGGACCAAGGGGCGGGGCTAACGCTTCTCACCCCTGCTGCTGAGGAACTACTAGTCCCAGCATTACCACACGTCCCAGCCGATGTTGTGTCCTGGAGGGGAATTCTCTGTTATATGACCTGAGAGAGTCCTCCAATAACATGCTACAGAACACCTCCCCCACCTAGGGTTGCCACATCATCCCTTTAATCCAGGACACATATGTATTACACAGGTTCTGAGGCTAATTTAATGCAGATAAGGCACCAATGGAGTTTAATTACCACCTTAATCAGCCGCAGAACCTGTGCAATTAATATGTGTCCTGGATTAAAGGGATGATGTGGCAACCCTACCCCCACCATCTCTGTACAACTATACAGCTCTATACATTGTAACTATAGAACCCCTCCCCCAGCTCTATACAGTGTAACTATAGAACCCCTCCCCCAGCTCTATACAGTGTAACTATAGAACCCCTCCCCCATCGCTATACAGAGCAACTATAGAACCCCTCCCCCAGCTCTATACAGTGTAACTATAGAACCCCTCCCCCAGCTCTATACAGAGCAACTATAGAGCCCCTCCCACCAGATCTATACAGTGTAACTATAAAACACCTTCCCCAGATCTATACAGTGTAACTATACAACCCCTCCCCCCAGCTCTATAGAGTGTAACTATAGAACCCCTCCCCCAGCTCTATACAGTGTAACCATAGAACCCCTCCCCCAGCTCTATACAGAGTAACTATAGAACCCCTCCCCCATCTCTATACAGAGCAACTATAGAACCCCTCCCCCAGCTCTATACAGTGTAACTATAGAACACCTCCCCCAGCTCTATACAGAGTAACTATAGAACACCTCCCCCAGCTCTATACAGTGTAACTATAGAACCCCTCCCCAGCTCTATACAGTGTAACCGCGGAACCCCTCCCCCAGCTCTATACAGTGTAACTATATAACCCCTCCCCCCAGCTCTATACAGTGTAATTATAGAACCCCTCCCCCATCTCTATACAGTGTAACTATACAACCCCCCCCCCAGATCTATACAGTGTAACTATAGAACCCTTCCCCCAGCTCTATACAGTGTAATTATAGAACCCCTCCCCCAGCTCTATACAGTGTAACTATAGAACCCCTCCCCCTGCTCTATACAGTGTAACTATAGAACCCTTCCCCCAGCTCTATACAGTGTAACTATAGAACCCCTCCTACCTGCTCTATACAGAGTAACTATAGAACCCCTCCTACCTGCTCTATACAGAGTAACTATAGAACCCCTCCTACCTGCTCTATACAGAGTAACTATAGAACCCTTCCCCCAGCTCTATACAGTGTAACTATAGAACCCCTCCTACCTGCTCTATACAGAGTAACTATAGAACCCCTCCTACCTGCTCTATACAGTGTAACTATAGAACCCCTCCCCCAGCCTTATACAGCGTAACTATAGAACCCCCCCAGCTCTATACAGTGTAACTATAGAACCCCTCCCCCATCTCTTGTGTCCTCTCTCAGACGAGGGGGAGGGGTCGGTCAGGTGGAGATGCCAAACATTCTATGTAACCTGCTGGCTCTGGTGGGGGGAGGGGAGGGGGGTCTGCTGGGATTTGTGGTGTAAATGATGGAGATGGATCTCCTGTATTATAGAGCTGATCCAGAATTTCCATTCACCAATCCAGTGCTGAGCGTCCCCCATCCCCCCTTCTAACACCTGTGCTGACTTACCTGTGTAAGAAGGACGGATCCACTCACCTGTTCTCAGCCCGCTCCGGTCACATGACCTCTATGTCAGCCAGCAGCTGCTGCAGGGGAGAAGAGAGAACACCAACAAGTCTGGAGGGGAGATGTCACTCATAGGCTGTCCCATCCGTCGTCTGCGCTCCCTCCTCTCCCCTGCAGCTGCTGACACGGGGGGTCAGATCATGTGAGCGGAGCGGGCTGACAATAAGGAAGTCTATCCATCCTTCTTACAGGTAAGTTATCATCGGTGTTAGAATGGGGGAGGGGGGCGCTTTTATGGGCAGTTAGATGTAAGCTGGGATTCCCCTTCATTACCAGTAATGCCCCTTCCTGCCAGGAAGTTCCTCAGTTTTCATCACTCTGATCCTTTGACTGACAAGCACTCCACAATACAACACGGTACCCACATTAAAATGATATTAAGGTCTCATTTTTTATAGAAAAAGTAATAAACATGTTATACTCCCCTCCTCTGTGTAATGGTTTTGCAGAGAGCGACCCCCCGACTCTTCTCGGGTCCCCTAATGCCGTTCCTGTCCCCTCCCTCCTACCGCCAGAGCAATGGGAGCACCCTAGCAGGCTCGCTACCGAGCTGTGTCCATTCACACACAGAAATTTGGCTTGGCCCCGCCCACTCTCTCTCTTAATTGGCTCAGTAGCTGTAATTGATAGCAGTGGGGGAGCCAAGGCACTTGTGCACATCACTGGATCGAGGTAGGGTTCAGGTAAGTATTGGAGGGGACAGGCTGCACAGCATACAGTAGTTAGGATGTGCACCCCAAAGCCCAAGTACACATGCATGTATGTATATATATATATATATATATATATATATATAGGGCAGTAGGGGGATGGACAGCGTCGATAGAGCAGTGGAAGATACGATACGGAAGATACCTAAGGCAGAGGTTGGTGCCAGTAATGTATTTTTTTAATTATTACTTTACAGTATTTATTTTACAATAATTTTTTATTATTATTCTTGTATTTTTTATATTATTTTTTAAATATTATTTTTATATTTTTTATTATTTATTTTTTTTTTTATATTATTATTAATATTTTTTTATTTTTTAAATATTTTATATTATTACTTTATAATATTTTACAATATTTATTTTATTATTGCTTTTTAATATTTATGTTTTCTAGGAGTCCCATTGGGGGGGGGCTTTGGTGAAATAATCAGGGGTCTAAACAGACCGGACACCCAAGCAGATGTGCGGCTTTCATGCCCCGGACACCCAAGCATGTGTGTGGTTTTCATGCCCCGGACACCCAAGCACATGTGCGGCTTTCATTCCCCCGGACACCCATGCACATGTGTGGGTTTCATGCCCCAGACACCCAAGCCCATGTGCGGCTTTCATGCCCCGGACACCCAAGCACATGTGCGGCTTTCATGCCCCGGACACCCAAGCACATGTGCGGCTTTCATGCCCCGGACACCCAAGCACATGTGCGGCTTTCATGCCCCGGACATCCATGCACATGTGCGGCTTTCATTCCCCCAGACACCTATGCACATGTGCGGCTTTCATGCCCCGGACACTCATGCACATGTGCGGCTTTCATGCCCCGGACACCCAAGCACATTTGCGGCTTTCATGCCCCGGACACCCAAGCACATGTGCGGCTTTCATGCCCCGGACATCCATGCACATGTGCGGCTTTCATTCCCCCAGACACCTATGCACATGTGCGGCTTTCATGCCCCGGACACTCATGCACATGTGCGGCTTTCATGCCCCGGACACCCAAGCACATTTGCGGCTTTCATGCCCCGGACACCCAAGCACATGTGCGGCTTTCATGCCCCGGACATCCATGCACATGTGCGGCTTTCATTCCCCCAGACACCTATGCACATGTGCGGCTTTCATGCCCCGGACACTCATGCACATGTGCAGCTTTCATGCCCCAGGCACCCATGCACATGTGCGGCTTTCATGCCCTGGACACCCAAGCACATGTGCGGCTTTCATGCCCCAGACACCCATGCACATGTGTGGCTTTTGTGCCCCGGACACCCATGCACATGTGGGGCTTTCATACCCCAGACACCCGTGCACATGTGCGGCTTTCATGCCCCAGACATCCATGCATATGTGCTGTGCGGCTTTCATGCCCCGGACACTCATGCACATGTGCGGCTTTCATGCCCCGGACACCCATGCACATGTGCGGCTTTCGTGCCCCAGACACCCATGTACATGTGCGGCTTTCGTGCCCCAGACACCCATGCACATGTGCGGCTTTCATGCCCTGGACACCCAAGCACATGTGCGGCTTTCATGCCCCGGACACCCATGCACATGTGCGGCTTTCATGCCCCGGACACCCATGCACATGTGCGGCTCTCGTGCCCCAGACACCCATGCACACGTGCGGCTTTCATGCCCCGGACACTCATGCACATGTGCGGCTTTCATGTCCTGGACACCTATGCACATGTGCAGCTTTCATGCCCCAGACACCCATGCACATGTGTGGCTTTCATGCCCCAGACACCCATGCACATGTGTGGCTTTCATGCCCTGGACACTCATGCACATGTGCGGCTTTCATGCCCTGGACACTCATGCACATGTGCGGCTTTCATGCCCCAGACACCCATGCACATGTGTGGCTTTCATGCCCTGCACACCTATGCACATGTGCGGCTTTCATGTCCCGGACACCTATGCACATGTGCAGCTTTCATGCCCCAGACACCCATGCACATGTGTGGCTTTCATGCCCCAGACACCCATGCACATGTGTGGCTTTCATGCCCTGGACACTCATGCACATGTGCGGCTTTCATGTCCCCGACACCTATGCACATGTGCAGCTTTCATGTCCCGGACACCTATGCACATGTGCAGCTTTCATGCCCCAGACACCCATGCACATGTGCGGCTTTCATGTCCCGGACACCTATGCACATGTGCAGCTTTCATGCCCCAGACACCCATGCACATGTGCGGCTTTCATGCCCCGAACACCCATGCACATGTGTGGCTTTCATGTCCTGGACACTCATGCACATGTACAGCAGTAAAAGGGATTGCTGGACACCCATGGGCAGGAAGAGTTCCTGTGCTGAGTGAGCTCATTGCGCGCTCCCAGCACACAGACCGAGCTGTCACAGACTGGGACCCTGAAACTATTTTCAGGTCTCCCGGATCCCCTGCTAAAGGGTATCACTGGGACAAAATTCCTTATAATTGGTGGTCAGTGGGAAGAACGCCCCTCCCTACCGGCGCTGCAAGGACCGACTTACTCAAATGTATCAGCCCCATAGCTATTGAGCTCTGTAGTAAACGGTGACCCATTTTTTTCACCCAAGCTTTTAAGGATAGCCTAGAACAGTGGCTCTCAACCCTGTCCTCAAGTACCCCCAACAGGCCAGGTTTTCCTTTATCTTGCACAGTTGCTTTAAATCAGAGTCAATGGTTTGGTATTTTGGACAGCTACAGTTGTGCTCATAAGTTTACATACCCTGGCAGAAATGATGATTTCTTGACCATTTTTCAGAGAATATGAATGAGAACACAAAAACTTTGTGTCATTATGATGTAAAAAGAATAAACACAGTTGATTGATAATAAATGGCTTCAGTTAAACACAAACCATGAGTGAAATAAACGTTTTTGTGTTCTCATTCATATTCTCTGTAAAATGGCCAAGAAATCATCAATTCTGCCAGGGTATATAAACTTATGAGCACAACTGTGTTTTATCTAAGAGAAATCCCCAAATCAGGGTTGACAACCACTGGCCTAGAAAACACCTGAAAGGAAGCTGAGTGCTCCACCTACTGGCTGAAAATGAGTATTGAAAATAATCACATCCTCCTACGAGAAATGCACTATATTACGCCTGCCTTTACATGAACTTTAATGGCATCCCAGTCTTAAGCCTCGTACACACGGGACGACGATCGTACGTACGATCGTCTCAAATCGTTGCATAATGTAACTTGCATACTGACTGCACTGCACGATCGTACGACCAAAGAAAGAACGTTCAGGTGCATGTAATTAGCATCCGGCCGTTCCTGACTTCTGAACATGCGTGTTTTGCACAATACAACTTGTTGTACAAACTGCTCTGTACACACGATACAACGGTCGTATGACCGCTTGTTGGTACAACCAAGTTTTCTAGTCTGCTCATACAACTCCCTTTGTACGACCGTCATATGTCGGCTGTTCTAATCGCGCATACGAACGAATCAATTTCACATACAACGGTCATTCGTACGACCTGTTGTATACGATCGTCGTCCTGTGTGTACGGAGCTTTAGTCCGTAGGGTTCAATATTGAGTTGGCCCACCCTATAGCTGCAGCTATAACAGCTTCAACTCTTCTGGGAAGGCTGTCCACAAGGTTTAGGAGTGTCTATGGGAAGGTTTGACCATTCTTCTAGAAGAACATTTGTGAGGTCAGACACTGATGTTGGATTAGAAGACCTGGCTCTCAGTCTCTGCTCTAATTCATCCAAAAGTTGTTCTTTCAGGTTGAGGTCAGGACTCTGTGCAGGCCAGTCAAGTTCCTCCACCCCAAACTCGCTCATCCATGTCTTTATGGACCTTGCTTTGTGCACTGGTCCAAACCATTTGGTGGAGGGGGGATTATGGTGTGGGGTTGTTTTTCAGGGGGTTGGGCTTGGCCCCTTAGTTCCAGTGAAGGGAACTCTTAAGGCGTCAGCATACCAAGACATTTTGTATAATTTCATGCACCCAACTTTGTGGGAACAGTTTGAGGATGGCCCCTTCCTGTGCCAACATGACTGCGCACTCTCCAGGAGGTGGGCCAGCCATCTTGCAATACAACTCTATACCACACTCACCAGCTGCTGTATTGTAACATCCAAGCTTAGTGTAAAAAAAAAATTCTCTACGTTAAGATAAAAAAAACTTTCTGTATGCAGCAGTTTATTATGATACAGAATTTATATTGTGCCAACAGTTTACGCAGAGCTTTACAATACAAAAGGAAGACAATACAGTTATAATACAATAAAATACAAAAGGTTTAAGAGGGCCCTGCTCAGAAGAGCTTACAATCTAATAGGGTGGAGCAGGTGGTACAAAAGGCTGTAACTGTGGGGGATGAGCTGTTGGAAGTGATGGGGGATTAGTTGGAAGAGTGATAGGCTTCTCTGAGTTTTCAGGGATCCCCCTGAAGCTAGCCAGAGTTGGAGACAGCCGGACAAATTGAGGTTGAGAGTTCCAGAGGATGGGAGAGGCTCTGGAGAAGATCATGGGAGGAGGAGACAAGGTCTTGAGAGGATGGTTTGGGTGACGGGGGGGCGGAGTGAAATGCGCTGGGGGTGTGGCCTGGTCGGAGTCCAGGCTGAGGTTGCCACTCCACTCATCTCAACAGAACACCTAGATGTGCATCTTTCAGGGGCTATCCTCCTTTCCTCACGCTACCACCCAGGGCGGGCACCTTCCCTTGCCAGCACTCTAGCAGCAGATGCACTTTTGCCTATTGCCCCTCTATGGAGCCTGAGCAGCACACACATTTTCCAGGTCAGGGTTTGGGTAATATTTGGAGATAAGATTGGTGATGTAGCTGGGGGCCGAGTTACGAATGGCTTTGTATGGTATTGTTAGTATTTTGAATTTAATTTGTTCCCAGTGTAGGGATTGGAGGAGAGGGGTGGCAGACGCTGAGCGGTTGGTAAGATAGATGAGTCTGGCAGTAGCATTCATGATAGGCTGAAGAGGTTATAGCTTATGGAGAGGCAGACCAATGAGGAGGGAGTGAATGAGTAGCATGGCAGTTTCATTAGTTAAAAAGGGGTGAATTTTAACCATTTAAGAACCGGAAGGATTTCCCACTTTAGGACCAGAGCACTTTTTTTGCAATTTGGCACTGTGTCGCTTTAACTGACAATTGCGCAGTCTTGCCACATTGTACCCAAACAAAATTTGCGTCCTTTTTTCCCCACAAATAGAGCTTTCTTTTGGTGGTATTTGATCCCCTTTGCGTCATTTCTGATCACCGCTATAAACATAAGAAAAGCGACAATTTTGCAAAAAAACCCAAATGTCTTACTTTTTGCTAAAATACAAATCCAAAAAAAAATATATAAAAATTTTTTTTTTCAACGGTTTTGGGCGATTTATATTCTTCCTCATATTTTTGGTAAAAAAAAAAATAGCAATTGGCATTTATTGATTGGTTTGCGCAAAAGTTGCTGCGTTTACAGATGATGAGAATTCATTTCTGGGGTTTTTATCGGTACTGCGATATTGCAGCGGACATGTCGGACCATTTTGACACTTTTTTGGGATCATTGGCATTTATACAGCAATCAGTGCTATAAAAATGCACTGATTACTGTGTAAATGCCATTGGCAATGAAGGGGTTAACCTGGAGGGGGCGTTCTAAGGGTTAACTGTGTTCCCTCAGTGTGTTCCAATTGTATGGAGGCTGGGCTGGCAGGGGGAGAGGGAAGAGATCACCGTCCTTCCCCCTGTTAGAACGGAAATCCATGTTTACACACACAGACCTCCGTTCTTTCACTGCGGGGGGGCTTTTGCGGGTAGCCGGCGGCGATCGAGTCCGCTCTACCCGCTCCCTGGCCCCCCCGGAACACAGTGAGCGTGCGAGCATGCCTCCAGCAGCGCACGCACTCACAGTGCGGGATCTCGCAGCCGCCGTCATATGACGGTGGTTTGTGATATCGTGCCATCTTGATATGTATTCTGCTACATATTTTTGGTAAAAGAAAAAAACGCAGTAAGTGTATATTGATTGGTTTGTGCAGAAGTTATCGCGTCTACAAACTATGGGATAGATTTATGGCATTTTTAAAAATGTTTTACTAGTAATGGCGGTGATCTGCGATTTTTAGCACGACTGCGACATTGCGGCGGACAGATCGGACACCTAACTGACATTTTTGACACTTTTTTAGGAACCTGTGACATTATTACAGTGATCAGTGCTAAAAATATGCACTGTCACTGTACTAATGACAATGGCAGGGAAGGGGTTAACGTCAGGGGTGATCAAAGGGTTAACTGTGTTCCCTGGGAGGTGTTTCTAACTGTATGGGGGATGGGATGCCTGGGGAAACACACAGATCCGTCTTCCTGCATAGCAGATATACAGGATCTGTGTGATCTCCCCGGTTAGAACGGTGACTGCGGGGAACGATCGCGGGTGACCGGCGGGTATCAAGTCCGCCCCATCCGCTGATTGGCTCCCCCGCTGGCCAATGGGAGTGCGCGTGCCGCCCACAAAGGAGAGTACCCGAGCTGCTGTACAGCTACGGCAATTTGCAGGAAGGAGCCTTACTGTATAACTGCGGCGGCTGGGACTTATCCACTACCCGCCTAGCCGTCATTTGTCTGTAGGCCGGACGGGAAGTGGATAAGCCCCAGCCGCCGCAGTTATAAAGTGGTTCAGTTATCCTGGTCGGACGTCATATGATATCCAGCCGGATAACCCCGCAATCGCTCGGGGGCATGCATCGCGGCGATTGGTGGTGCGGTGGGTCAGTGTGACCCACCGCATTACCAATCTCGGCAAAGAGCCTCCATCGGAAGCTCTTTACCACGTGATCAGCCGTGACCAATCACGGCTGGTCACAGTGTAAACGGGAGGAGCCGTGTATGGGCTTTTCCTCTACTCGTGTCTACTCTTCTGACAGGGGGGTCCGCGCTGATTGATTATCAGTACAGCCCCCCCAGGATCGTCACCCAGGACCACCAGGGAGCCTGCCCAGGGACCACCAGGGAGGCTGCCCAGGGAGGCAATCAGGAGGCCACCCTAGAGCACCAGGTAAGGGGCATACAGTGCACTATAGGGATGGCACTGTGCCCATATGTGTTGCCTGTCAGTGCCTCCCTAACAGTGCTATCTATCAGTGCCCACTAGTGCCACCTATCAGTGCCCACCAGTGCCACCCATCAGCGCCACTTATCAGTACCAAGTGCCAGCTATCAGTGTCGCCTATGAGTGCCCACTATCAGTGCTGCTTATCAGTGCTGCATATAAATGCCTCATCATCAATGCCACCTCATCAGTGCCCATCAGTGAAGGAGAAAATGTACAAAAATGTACAAAGTTTTGTGACAGAAGCAAAGAAAAACTTTATTTTGTTCAAAATGTTCTGTCTTTTTTTATTTCTAGCGCAAAAAATAAAAACCGCAGAGGTGATCAGATACCACCAAAATATAGCTCTATTTGTGGGGAAAAAAAATGATAAAAATTTTATTTGGGTAGAACGTTGCACGACTGCGCAATTGTCATTTAAAATGCAGCGCTGAAAGCTGAAAATTGGTCTGGGCGGGAAGGGGGGAAAGCACCCGGTATTGAAGGGGTTAAAGGCGTAACGGAGGTGAAGTCTACAAGATTTTGACAATGATTGGATTGGATTTGGGGCTGAAAGGACAGGTCAGAGTCTAGGATTGCACCTAGTACCCTGGCATGAGGGGAGGGACAGATGGCTGCATTATTGATTATTGATTTTGAGGGGGCATGGGGGGGGGCAATATTATCAGCTCGGTTTTAGAGAGATTTAATTTAAACATTTAGATGATGTGCAAAGCAATGAGCTTTACTGTCCCCCCTGACCTTTTGGAATTTTTTGGATGGGGGGGGGCAGGTTTAGTGTCATAATTGCTCAGTGTTATGTTGTGCAGCACATAGAAAAACAAAAACCACAGCTCTGGGGAGATCATGGGAGAATTTCTGGCCAAGGGAGGAAAGACACCAGAAGTGTAAAATCAAATGACTGTTCGAGCCCTACTGTGGGCCTTATTGTGGAGCTCCTCTGCTGCCTTAAGCTGGATTCCTATGGGAGGACCAGAGGTGTAGCTAGAACCTTCAGGGCCACGGTGCAAGAAATTATGAAGGGCCCTTCCCTCTTCCCACTGATCATGGGGCCCTTTACTCCCATCGCGGGTCCCTTTATTACGGCCCCACCGCATAAACAAATAGTTGTGTACTGAGCCTCCCATTTATTCAGACACAGAAGTATCGTAAAAACAGTTTACTATGCTTCAGTTATGAATGAACCAATTGGTACCAATCACTGACTCTGTCCATTCAGAAAAGGAAGGAGCTGGTAAATGACAAATTTACCGACCCGTTCCCATCTCTCCATCATGACAAATCTTCTACAGCAGCTGGCAGGAGAGAGGAGGGGGGAAGGCAGCAGCTCTGTGGGGGGGACCAGGGAGGCACACATGGACCCTGGGAACAGCAGAAGACAAGTAAACTGGATAGGAGGGGTGCGGGGGCAGCATATAGAGCAACCAATCTCCTCCATCAGTAGGAAAATGGAGGGGATTGGTTCCTATAAATGCTGCCCCGCCATCCCTTCTATCCAAGTGTAGCACGGGGCCCAGTTGCAATTGCAACCCCTTCAACCCCTGTAGTTACGCCCCTGGGGAGGGCATCAAATGTAGTTGAGTCCCACATCTTGCATCTCATGCAAAATAAAACAAAAAGCAGTCCAAATTCCCCTGGGGACACCTTTGGGATTGTTGTTAGCTGAAAGGATACATTCCCATCTCTGGAGGATGTTCCGGTGGTATTGCTATGGAGAGTATTAGGGAGTTGATGACTCAGGTCTAAGCACATGCTGTTGTAGTGCAACCCCTTAAAGCATTTGTAAAGGTTCACTTTTTTTTTTTAAATACTAAAGAGGTTACACTTGCCTCCTCTGTGCAAGGGTTTTCGCACAGAGTGGCCCCCGATCCCCTTCTTCTGGGGTCCCCCAGCTGCGCTCCTGGCTCCTCCTCTTCTCAAGGAGAAGCGCTTTCCCTTAGGGCACGCTCCAGAGTCTTGCTGCTGCATCCATTGGCAGAGGTGGCAGGACTCGGCCCTGGCTCTCGTATAACTGGATTTGATTGACAGCAGTGGGAACCAATGGCTCCCACTGCTATAAATCTATCTAATGGGGACCTGTGCCAGCGGCTGGAGCCAAAGCCATCTTAATGCCTGGGCACTGCCTAGGGGCCCCAAGTGTATGGGGCCCCATGATAATCTTGCATTTCACCAGATTTGCCAATTGTCCAGGATTTGCTGGGACAGTCACGGTTTTTACTAAGCTGTCCCATTATGGCCATGTCCCAGGCAGCATCCCGGAAGGTGTGCTGTGCCGCCCTGATCCCAGTAATGTGCCCACCCCCCCTCCCCCTTTTATTGAAAGTACTAATAATAATATATGTTTAATTCTTAATTCTATCAGCTATTTATATTTTAATCCAGAGAGTAGGTGTGTAAATTGGGGCAGGTTGGTAGGGGCCCCAGTGCATTACTTTGCCCAGGGGCCCATGATGATATTAAGACGGCCCTGGCTGGAGCTGCTGGGCTCGTCCCCATTGCTGGAACAATCAAGTTCAGGTAAGTAAAAGGGTGGCTCTGGGGGCTGCTGCACTACAGATGGTTTTTCGCCTTAATGCATAGAATGTATTAAGGTAAAAACCTTGAGGGTTTACAACCCCTTTAACCACTTAACGCGAATCTCCGTTTATAAACGGCGGCTGCTTTAAGTGGAGGTATCGGGATATAGTCTGCTGCTATAAGCTATATCCCGGTACCGTTTTGTAGAGCGGGCGATCGGCTATCCAGTGATAACGTCCAATCTGGCTCGAGAGTCGCTCGGTCGTTATCCGGGGCCACGGGAGGGGACACCCCGCCTTCCGCCGCTCTTCTCCAGCCTCCCGTCCCACCGGGAGACCGGAGCTCTGATCCGGCACGTCCGCCAGCTAGGAGGAGACCTGAAGGCTCGGATCGGGCCTCCTTCGTCAAATACCGGGAGCAACGGCACAACGTCACTTCCGGTTTACTCGGTGGCTAACGGCACCGTTTTTAAAAAAATTACAGTATTCAGAATTTTTGGTGATCTGAATACCGTGAAGAAAAAAAAGCTGTGGACTTTCCACATCACAGGAGTTCCTGCCTGGTCCCGGTCATTGATGAGCATGCTTCTGGCAAAGGTACCACGGGTGACACAATATGGCGTAGTCAAGAGTATCAATTCCACCCACCTTCACTTACTATCTTTGTTTTGTATGGAAATTGCTCAATAAACTATTACTACTTAGAAAAAAAACCCTGAAAACTGTTCAATTGCCATGTGCCAGTTTTACATTCTATTTCGAGATACACATCACAATAAATTTGCTTTGTTCAAGAATCGTTTTCCATCCTTTGATTTTCCTCATCACTATGGAATAAAATGAATGCCAAACAAAATTCTACTGGTATATACAGGGTGGTAGCCAGCCCTACCTAGGATCTCTGCATAGGAGGAACATCTAATCACCATTCCTCCAAGCTGAGCCTCTAGGTGTGGTATTATGGACTCTAGAGAGTAATTAGTCTCCTTCATTAACATGAAAACAAACAGGAGAAAGGTGGAGGGAAGGAAAGAGTGAGGCAAAAACAGAAGAGTCACGAATAAAGAACAGTCCTCTTGGTCGAAAAGGTTGAAAGAAGACAGAAAAATGTAGAAGACAACCTGGATTGCCAAGCAAAGCCAGTGGTGGGACGGCCAATGAAGTTCAATGCCAAGCAGAAGAGGTCCTCCTAGGAGAGATGTATAATCGAATGTATCAATGAAAAGAGCGCATGGAAAGATCACATCCTACTTGGAAAAAGAGAAGAATACAGTTTAGACGTCTGTGCTTTTTTTGGACTATGATTATTTTTGGAAATCTTATGGATAAACCAATAACCGGCTTCTCCGAGGACCAGACAGCGGCAAGTAATGAGACGGCATGAAGGTGAGTTCAGTAGTTTGGGTCGGTGATGGTGGTAGAAATTCTTCCTGAATAAAAATGTCCAAACACAAACCTAATATGTTGGGTCTAGGGTTGCCACCTTATCCCTTTAAACCCGAACACTTATTAATTACACAGGTTCTGTGGCTGATTAAGGTGGTAATTAAACCCACTTGGTGCCTCATCTGCATTAAATTAGCCTCAGAACAACCTGCTTAATTCATATGTGTTCGGGTTTAAAGGGATGAGGTGGCAACCCTAGTTGGATCGGATGCAGTTCTTATCTACCCAAGGGCTCATTCGCGGTCCGGTGCGTTGACCAGCGCGAGCAAACAAGGCAATTGTGCCCTGCTTACACCATAAGTGCATTGCATAAAATTGCAACATGTAACCTAGGTAGAATCTGTTACTGGCAGAATCATCAAATGATAAAAGAAAACTCCTTGGGAGAACGCGAAATATATATGTATGGTTAAACGTTTGGTCTCCTGTCAATTCGATATGTATTACAATGGCGAACAATTTCCACTCTTTGATACAACTCTTGTACACCTTTTTGTGAAATACCAACAAAAAAAACACTGAAAAGGAAAAGAAAACTAACACAGCCACATTTTTTATTGGGATTTTGATACAAATAGAAACTTTTATTTTAAAATACAATTTAAATTATGATACAATTTGTATATAATAATTATCATATTTTGATACATTTTACATTTTTTTTATACATTTTATATTATTGAATATAATAAGCTGGTGCTCCATTTTTTTTTTTTTGCGGGGGGGAGGCAAAAAACCCCCTTGCCAACCTGGCTCGCCAACCCCGATCGCAAGCCCGCCAGCCCCGCACTTACCCCATACAGGTTCTGGGCGGCTTTGTGGCTTGGACAGCTTCGGTGGCTTCCCCGGCTTCTCCTGCCGGTCAATCTGGTCTCAGGACCCTCTTCCTGTCCTGATTGGCTGGGAGGAGAAGCAGGAAGACAATAGCGAATGTTGATTCGCTATTGTCACAAGTGGGTGGGCTCAGGGCGCAGTGCTCTGCGCCCTGAGCCCAACCTTTTTAAAGCCAATTAGAGCCTCAGACTCAAATCATGTGCTTTGCAGAACATTTTTTAAAAAACCCCATAGAACTCTGTGTCTGGCACCCCGCATGGAGATTAAGGGCCAGGCGCATAGAGATTAGGGGGGTGGCGCCCCTGCGCCCCTTATGGATGGGCCGCCACTATATATATATATATATATATATATATATATATATATTAAAATGTTATTGACCACAACAGTAAAATCATTGTGTATATGCAGTAAAGGGACAGTCCTTCACGGTGTAATGTGCTACCAATTGTTTTCTTGGTGACGATGGTCCCAGCTGCCTTGGGATCATTGACAAGATTCTCCCGTGTAGTTCTGGGCTGATTACTCACCGTTCTTATGATCATTGAAACTCCACGAGGTGAGATCTTGCATGGAGCCCCAGACCGAGGGAGATGACAATTATTTTGTGTTTCTACCTTTTGCGAATAATCACACCAACTGTTGTCACCCTCTCACCAAGCTGCTTGGCGATGGTCTTGTAGCCCATTCCAGCCTTGTGTAGGTCTACGGCCTTGTCCCTGACATCCTTGGACAGCTCTTTGGTCTTGGCCATGGTGGAGAGATTGGAATCTGATTGATTGATTGCTTCTGTGGACATCTACTTAACTCGCCATGTTTGGAGGAGGAGGAATTCTGCCTATGACCCCAAGAACACCATCCCCATCATCATACATGGAGGTGGAAACATTATGCTTTGGGGGTGTTTTTCTGCTAAGGGGACAGCACAACTTCACCGCATCAAAGGGACAATGGATGGGGCCATGTACCATCAAATCTTGGATGAGGACCTCCTTCCCTCAGCCAGGGCTTTGAAAATGGGTGGTAGATGGGTCTTCCAGCATGACGATGACCCAAAACACACGGCCAAGGCAACAAAGGAGTGGCTCAAGAAGAAGCACATTAAGGTCCTGGAGTGGCCTAGCCGGTCTCCAGACCTTAATCCCATAGAAAATATGTGGAGGGAGCTGAAGGTTCGAGTTTCCAAATGTCAGCCTCCAAACCTTAGTAACTTGGAGAGGATCTGCAAAGAGTGGGACAAAATCCCTCCTGAGATGTCTGCAAACCTGGTGGCCAACTACAAGAAACATCTGACCTCTGTGATTGGCACCAAGTCCTAAGTCATGTTTTGCGAAGGGTCAAATAATTATTTCACTCATTAAAATGCAAATCCATTTATAACTTTATTGAAATGCGTTTTTCTGGATATTTTTGTTATTCTGTCTCTCACTGTTATAATAAACCGACCATTAATATTATAGACTGATCATTTCTTTGTCAGTGGGCAATCAAATACATTTTTCCCCTCACTGTACCTAAGCCTGTCCTTATACCATGCACAACAAACACACTTTTTATGTAGACCATAATGTGCGTCCACCATGACACGTGTGACCGGGCCCTTAAACTATACCTAAATCCAAGAACAAATATTTTCTATGCAGTAGCTGCATTCATTTTCTTTATTCAGGCAAAGAATATTTTCAGCATGTACAGAAAGATTCCTGTTGATCCTGCCACCAGAAACCATGGCTCCTTGTAACTTCCTGTACACTGAACTGAAATTTCAAACCGTGTTATCAGCTTTCCTACCTATCTTCTATAAAGTGGTATAAACCACTGGATGATTTTTTTTTTCTCTGACCTGCAACTAAAAGCCATAATGTGCTAGTATGCATCGCACGGGTTGCTTGCTTTTGTGTGATTGCACACAGCGGAAGTCGATCGGCGGGTACTGTCCACGGCACCTGCTGATTGTAAGGTAGAGACTTAGAACTGCAATCTGCCAAGGCAAGGCAGATCGCCATTCTGACGAGGGGGGGGGGAGGAGTTTATGGCCCTTGCAAAATAAATTCCATCTCTTCCCCTAGTAAAAGCACAGAATGCAGTTCACATGAACACTCCCTAGGCACACATTTAACCCATTGATCACCCTAGATATTTAACCCCTTCCCAGCCAGTGTCATTAGTCCAGTGACAGTGCATATTTTTTAGCACTGATCACTGTATTCGTTTCACTGGTTCCCAAAAAGTGTCAGAATGTCCGTCGCAATATCGCAGTCCCGCTATAAGTCGCTGATCGCCACCATTACTAATAGAAAAATAAATAAAAATATCCCATGGTTTGTAGACGCTGTAACTTTTGCGCAAACCAATCAATGTGCGCATATTGGGTGTTTTTTTTACCAAAAACATGTAGCAGAATACATATTGTCCTAAACTGATGAAGAAATTTGATTTTTTCATTGAGACACATACTCCCAACACACATGGACTGTGTGGTGGTGGTTTGGGCTTTCCCTGGCTTTTTCCCCTGTCTTGGGGGAGGTTCCTTGTCTCAACCCCGAGCCGGACTTCATGTTGGAGGTCCTTATGGTCCACCTCCATCACCCGGGCACAATTGTGAGTATATTTCGACATAACAGACCCCTTGTTCTTTACAACTGTGTATTGTTACCACCCCCTTTTTTCAAAGGGTACTAAGTACTAATTTTAATTTTATTTTTGTTTATCTGTGTATATAGCATACTCTTGTATCCTGCTCCTGATGAGTGGCAATGTAGCCACGAAACGCATAGAGCTTTGAAAATATACCAAGACAAGTCTGATCGATGCATTGTATTATCATATATATATATATATATATATACACACAGTTGTATGCAAAAGTTTAGGAACCCCTGATAATTTCCATGATTGTCATTTATAAATATTTGGGTGTTTGGATCAGCAATCTCATTTTGCTCTATCAATTAACTGAAGGACAGAGTAATATTTCAGTAGTGAAATGAGGTTTATTGGATTAACAGAAAATGCGCAATATGCATCAAAACAAAATTAGACAGCTGCATAAATTTGGGCACCCCAACAGAAAAATCACATCAATATTTAGTAGAGCCTCATTTAGCAGAAATAACAGCCTCTAAACGCTTCCTATAGCCTGTAATGAGTGGATTCTGGATGAATGTATTTTGGACCATTCCTCCTTACAAAACATCTCCAGTTCAGTTAGGTTTGATGGTTGCCGAGCATGGACAGCCCGCTTCAAATCACCCCACAGATGTTCAATGATATTCAGGTCTGGGGACTGGGATGGCCATTTCAGAACATTGTACTTGTTCCTCTGCATAAATGCTGAGTAGATTTTGAGCAGTGTTTTGGGTCATCGTCTTGTTGAAATATCCAGCCCCGGCGTAACTTCAATTTTGTGACTGATTCCTCAACATTATTCTCAAGAATCTGCTGATATGGAGTGGAATCCATGCGACCCTCAACTTTAACCAGATTCCCAGTACCGGCACCGGCCACACAGCCCCACAGCATGATGGAACCTCCACCAAATTTCACTGTGGGTAGCAAGTGTTTTTCTTGGAACGCTGTGTTCTTTTGCCGGCATGCATAACGCCCCTTGTTATGACCAAATAATTCAATCTTTGTCCAAATGTGCGTTTGCATATCTCAAGCGACTCCATTTGTAGCGTGTGTGCAGAAAAGGCTTCTTTCTCATCAATCTCCCATACAGCTTCTCCCTGTGCAAAGTGCGCTGAATTGTTGAACGATGCACAGTGATACCATCTGCAGCAAGTTGATGTTGGAGGTCTTTGGAGGTGGTCTGTGAGCTGTTTTTGACCATTCTCACCATCTTTCGCCTCTCCAATATTTTATGTGGCTGCCACTTCTGGCCTCAACAATAACTGTGCCTGTGGTCTTCCATTACCTCATAGTGGACACTGACAGCTTATATCTCAGCCATAACTTTTTGTAGCCTTCCCCTAAACCAGTGGTTCTCAACTCTGGTCCTCGGGACCCACTAACAGGCCAGGTTTGCAGGATAACTGAAATACATCACAGGTGATATCATTTGCTGCTCAGTGATTGCAGTATTCTAGTCTGCATCTCCCCAAGGCAATACATAAAATCTGGCCTGTTGGAGGGTCCTGAAGCTGCAACAAAATAATAGTGCGATATTTCACCATAACCATAAACCACATAAAAGAATTTGTTGCGCTATAAATGTATAAAGTACATAAATAAGGGGTTCAGATTAAAAAACCCAGAAGAAACAAAAAAAATATGTAAATATAAATGTGCAAAACAGTTTAAAGTGCATAAACATGTGCAAAAGTGCATGGATAACATCAAACATAAATTCCAGAGTAAATTTAGCAGCTTTCAGTTAGGAGCCAGCAAAAAGTCACTTCTAAATGAAGAAAAAATAGTCCCAGGTATCCCAGGTATCACCATAGCATAGGGAAGGGGTGATAGCACAATAGGTGAAAAAGTGGGGGCACCCGGGATCCACGGAAATTCCCTCTTGTTCTCCACCACCCAGGGCAGGCTCTACCACTAGGCAAACTAGGCAGCCGCCTAGGGCGCACTGCCACCTAGGGCGACCTAGCCACTGGTTTCCCTACTCTCCGTCTCCCACCAGTCTCTAGTAGGTCAGTGCAGTGGTCAGGTAGGTCAGTGTAGGGGTCAAGTAGGTCAGTGTAATAGGCAGGTCAGTGTAGGAGCCAGGTAGGTTAGTGTAGGGGTAAAGTAGGTCAGTGTAATGGTCTGGTAGGTCATTGTAGGGGTCAGGTAAGTTAGTGTAGGGGTCAGGTAGGTCAGTGTAGGGATCAGGTAGGTTAGTGTAGGGGTCAGGTAGGTTAGTGTAGGGGTCATGTAGGTCAGTGTAGGGGCCAAGTAGGTTAGTGTAGGGGTCAGGTAGGTCAGTGTAGGGGTCAGGTAGGTTAGTGTAGGGGTAAGGTAGCTTAGTGTAGGGGTAAGGAAGGTCAGTGTAGCGGTCAGTGTAGGGGTCAGGTAGGTCAGTGTAGGGGTCAGGTAGGTTAGTGTAGGGGTAAGGTAGGTTAGTGTAGGAGTAAGGTAGGTCAGTGTAGCCGTCAGGTAGGTCAGTGTAGGGGTCAGGTAGGTTAGTGTAGGGGTCAGGTAGGTCAGTGTAGGGGTCAGGTAGGTCAGTGTAGGGGTTAGGTAGGTTAGTGTAGGGGTCAGGTAGGTTAGTGTAGGGGTCAGGTAGGTCAGTGTAGGGGTCAGGCAGGTCAGTGTAATGATCAGATAGGTCACATGGGTTACATGGGCAGGGCAAAGGGGGTGGAGTCAGGGGTGGGGCCAAGGGGGCGGCAAAATGAGGTTTCGCCTAGGGTGTCAAAAATTCTTGCACCAGCTCTGCCACCACCACCAGCCAAGCAGACACCTCCAGTGAGAAGGGGGGGTAAGTAGAGACTCTTACCAGAGTTTGTGACCCACTATCACTAGTAAGGGTCAAAAAACGCTAGCAGATATAACCCTCTGCAGGGTGTGGGTGATGGTAGACCAATCCCCCTGTGTCAGCAGGGCTCCGTAACAGGTGAAGTAGCACAGCTCAGCAGGACTCAGCAGAACCCCATGTCAAGCAGACGACCACATTCTCAAACAGGCTCCCCAGGTGCATGCCATATAAAACATAGAGGCCACATAGCATAATACCGTAGGGATACTTTTATTCAATAAAAGGTAAAAAGCAGGGTACTCACAAATTCCATATAGAATAATCACATAGTACAGATAAAAACAGCCGGCAAACATGGAACACACGAAAACCCGTACTCGCGGGATCACATGAGGCGTGGTGATGTAAGCACGTGTTCCGTGTTTGCCGGCTGTTTTTGTCTGTACTATGCGATTATTCTATATGGAATTTGTGAGTACCCTGCTTTTTACCTTTTATATTATGCTATGTGGCCTCTATGTTTTATATGGCATGCACCTGAGGACAGGAGTTGAGATCCACTGCCCTAAACCATAATGTAGAACAATCTTTGTTTTCAGGTCATTTGAGAGTTGTTTTGAGGCCCCCATGTTGCCACTCTTCAGAGGAGAGTCAAAGAGAACAACAACTTGCAATTGGCCACCTTAAATACCTTTTCTCATGATTGGATCCACCTGTCTATGAAGTTCAAGGCTTAATGAGCTCACCAAACCAATTGTGTGTTCCAATTAATCAGTGCTAAATAGTTACAGGTATTCAAATCAACAAAATGACAAGGGTGCCCAAATTTATGCACCTTTATCATTTTGTTTTGATGCATATTGTGCATTTTCTATTAATCCAATAAACCTCATTTCACTACTGAAATATTACTGTGTCCTTCAGTTATTTGATAGATCAAAATGAAATTGCTGATCCAAACACCCAAATATTTGTGACAATCATGGAAATTGTTAGGGGTTCCTAAACTTTTGCATACAACTATATATATATAAATATATGAATTCATTATTGTCCATTATTTATTCTTGGAAATCATGTGTTTCAGTATGTAGCAATTTGCACGTAACCATGGTATATCAAAGTTGAGTCCATGGATTTTTATGAAATTAAAGGATTTTGAGTGAATTAATTGTTTAAAATACATTTTTATTCATATAGTTTCGGATTATTTATTATTTATTTATTATGTATTTATTTTTCATTCAAAGTCCCATTAAAAAACCCCCCTTTTCATTCAATTGATTTTTTACATGTTTTTATTGGATGTGTTTTATAGCAGAAAGGAATATATATATATTTTTAAATCGTTGGTCCTTTTTTGTTTATATCAAAATAAAATAAAAAAACGCAGAGGTGATCAAATCCCGCCAAAATAAATCTCTATTTGTGGGGAAAAAAAGGACATGCATATTATTTGTGTACAGCGTCGCACGACCGCGCCGTTGTCAGTTAAAGTAACGCAGTGCCGTATCGCAAAAAAATGGCCTGGTCAGGAAGGGGGTAAATCTTCTGGTGGTTAAAGGAAGGGATCTGGAGGGAAAGGAAAGAAGAAAATAATGGGAGTGAAAGGGGAGAGAAGGACAAATAAAAGGAGATGAAGGGAATGGGAAATGTTAAGGAAAGAAAAATGGGGGGGGGGGGGATAAAATAGAAGGAAAAGGATTTAAAGCAAACATAAAGTGGGGAAGGAGAAAGGAAAGGGAAGGGAGGGGAGAGAAAAGGAAAGGGAAAATAAAGGGAATGAAAGGGAGAGAAGGTATAGAGGTCAGAAGGGAGGGGATAGGAGGAAGAACAAGGAAAAGGAGAGGAAGGGAAAGGGAAATGTCATGGAAAGAAGGAAAAGGGGGGGGGATAAAATAGAAGGGGGGGTTGAATGGAGGGGAAAGGAAAGAAAAAATAAAGGGAAAGAAAGAGGAGAGTTGGTAAAGAGAAGAGAAGGAAGAGGAAAGGAAAAGAATAGAAGGAAGGACAAAGGAAAAGGAGATAAAAGAAGAGGGAGATTTAATGGAGAGAAAGAAAAGTAGGGGATGAAGGGGATAAAATGGAAGGGAAGGGAAATAAAGGGAAGAGAGGTCAAAGAAAACATAAAGAAGGGAAATGAAGAAATAAAGGGAAAGGAATGGAATGAAGGGGAATAGAAAAGGAACAGAAGGGAGGGGAAAAGAAAGGAAACTGAAGGGATGGGAAGGTAAAGGAAAGGGAACTGAAGGGATGGGAAGGTGAGAAACATAAGGGAAGGTAAAGGAAAGAAGAAGGCAATTATAACAAAGGCTAATACTTATAGCCGACACCCCATCCCTAATTTGGTAAGAGGATAAAAATAGGGTTAGATACACCCCAAAGAATGAAATGGGACTTTAATTGTATCGGTCAATACCCCAACTCTGGAAAAATAAATCTAGACACAATTGTCCATCTAAAAACACATTTATTGAAACATAGTAAAATTTGCCCACAAGGGCTATTTAGAGCAAAACATGATCAGCATTGACAACCCCAAACAAACAGAATGAGTATACATCCAAGTAAGGTATAAAACCTCTCCCCTAAGAATATCAAATAATACATTCGCTACCCGGTAAAACCTAGTAGGTGAAATAGGGTGGGAGCACAGGATGTAAGTGATGCTGGGTCCTATCCCAACGTGTTTTGCCTTGTAAGGCTTCCTCAAGGAAAATGAGAACAAAATTTTGGGTATGTGATCCCTTATTGCGCTGAAATACAAAGATAACTCCGTCCACACGATAGGGAAGAGAGAAGGGCTGAGGTCTCCAAAGAGATCCTATAAAGGCTTTATGTCGCACATGGTTTTTTAATACCGGTCAATTTCCAAGCCTTAAGCACAAATAGTGAGTATATTCACATGATGGCCACAGAACTGGAAATAGGGAAGAATGGCGTCAGAGGATACGTGCTTCCTCACGGGGAGGTGTGCCACAAATTGACATCCCCAGAAAAAGATAAGACCCCAAAAAGAGGGGCATGGTCCCTTTCTACTATGTAATTATGTACCTTGGGGGAGGGAACGTTGACAAACCACCTGGTGGGACTTTGTTAATCGGCCAACAGGAAGGGAGAGGGTGTCCCTTATACCACCAATCCCCCAATCAAAGGAACGTGGACTTTCCCCCCAGCGTTGGCGGATCTCAGAAGGTAAAGGAAAGGAAACTGAAGGGAGAGGAAATTAATAAAATAGAGGGGAAGGGAAGGTAAAGAGAAGAAAGACTAGGAAAAAAGGAAAAGATAGGAAAGGGAACTGAAGAGAGGGGGGAATGAATAAAATAGAGGGGAAAAGAAGGGAAGGGAAAGAAAAGAAAGAATAGGAAAAAACGTAAAGAAAGGAAGGGGAACTGAAAGGAGGGGAAATGAATAAAATAGAGGGGTAGGGAAGGAAAAGAAAGAATAGGAAAAAAAGAAAGGAAAGGGAACTGAAGGGAAGGGAAATTATTAGCGGGAAAAGGGAAAGAAAAGAAAGAATAAAGAAAGCAAAGGGGACTGAAGGGAGGAGAAATTATTAAAATAGAGGGGAAAGGAAGGGAAGGGAAAGAAAAGAAAAGAAAGAATAGGAAAAAAGAAAGG
>BLSH010405711.1:33887-46788 GCA_018402905.1 Glandirana rugosa
ATTGGTGGACACTTCCGGGTCCGGCGCCGGAGCGGAGGGCCGGGATGGGGGGGTACTCTTGCCTCGGGTCCCCCCAGGAATATCAATCGCATCCGTGGAACCCCCCTGGGACCTCCTTCGGGAGAATGACACACGCTTCACACCACACAGGGGCCGAGGGCCGGCAGAACATAGACCACCACCGGGAGGACGTGCCTACTTCCGGCGTCGGTGCCAGAGCGGATCGCCGGCACTGACGGCGCCAGAGACAACTCCAAGGACGCCCGAACGCCCAGGGACCATCGTCCCAGGAGCCAACGACCCCCGTGTGTCTACCTTACCCAGCGACAGGGTCGACGATCGTCCGACGCTCCCGTCTCGTCCTACCTCGAGACCCTAATTCCGCGCACGGGAGCGCGATTGTGGGAGGACGTTATATAACGTCCTCCCACAACAATGAGTGCCACTTGCCGACGTGTATCTACGATACACGGTCGGCAAGTGGTTAAAAAGAGAATGCACGGAGTGCACATGCGCGAGGATCCCGGGATGGCGGCTTAATCCCAGAGCTCCATCCTGCTCTGCCCTCGCAGCCTGCTAGCAGCTGGGACAGCGACCCATTCCATCTGTGTGCCCCCAGCAACCGAGGACCCTGCTACCAGGGACCCGCAAGCCCGCAGGAACCTCAACAGAGACCGCGGCAGTCACGGCCGCTAGGCGAGACCGTGGCTGCGGCCTTCATCCGTGCAGGAGGGCCACCACCAGATACAAGACGGCCGGGAGCCGGGGACACACCACACTTCGCACACAGTAAGAGGGCTTCCTCCAGGGTCCCCCCAAGGTGCCTACGCTAACTATAAGGACCCCCCTGGGCTCCGTTCTCATGGGGGGGTAGGGCCGGGAGGCGAGGCCGCGGCCTGGGCCTTCACAGGTGGTTAAGCCCCACCAGTCTTCCACTCCCAAGGACCAACGTGAGGGAATCCACCCCCTGAGGATTAACAGACATGGGGCAACCCTATCACCTCACTGTCGTGCATCTATTAGCGTGGGGCTGCATAGGTCCCAATAGCTAAGCTAGAGGAATGGGAGAACTCAGAACAAGGACATTCACACCAGGGCCTAGCAACTAAAGCCCTCCAGTCTTCTCCTCACAAAGCTCGCCGGGAAGGATTTGAGACTTTTGTCAGTGTTTCCCCCCTCGTCACCCCCTGTTTATCCCCTTCTCGGCCCCCCCCCGACAAACGGGCCTCTCGCCCATCTCAACGGCTGACCAGGATATAGTTTTCCTCCTCCAGTTTTCTATTTTGAGGGAGCTGCATACAGGGTTCCCTCCTCATGTACGCTGCAGCAGTGAGACAAAACATATCTTAAAAACCCGGGCTTTGCCGACCAGACCTCCAAAAACAATCAAATGCCCCACGAATCCCAGCTAGATCATAAAGACAATCCGGAGGACATGGAGGCGGGACTGAAGGGGGATCTCACATTCTCCCGGGATCAGGACCATCTGCCTCTGACCCTATCGACCCTCAGGTCCTCTCCCCAGCATCTACAGTCTCCCTCCTGGAAAGGGCCCTTGATGAAATGTTTGCCTCCCCGAACAGCGAACGGGCTACTAACCCAGATATCCCGGGAATCTTGGGGTCCCCTCTACCAACACTGCATTTGGACCTGAGATTCATGATGGAAACCTTCTCCAAGATGCTATCCAAGGCTTAGCTCAAAAATTACTTCCACCATCCAAACGGACCTCCAGAACTTAGGGTCCACGATCAATGTCATCGAAGAAAAGACAGACCAAACAATAACCAGAGCAAACCAGAATCCCTCCCGCATCCACGACCTTCAAGATCAGCTGGTTACAGCTCTCTCTAAGACTAGAGTTGATCAAATCTCTGGAAGTTCGGGTTCGGCCGAACTTACGGACAAAGTCTGGGTGTGGGTCCGGATTTGACCCGAACTTTAACCCGGACCCCGAACCCCATTGAAATCAATGGAGACCCGAACATTTAGGCATAAAAATGGCTGTAACAAAGTCCTGGCAAGTCCTAGAGGTCTGCAAAAGGAAGGAAAATGGGGGTAAGGGGCGGACAAGTGCCCTACAAAGAAATGGGGATAGGAAAAAACTTAAAATAATTTTTACGCTAAAATCACATAAAAAAAATCAAAAATGGAGGTGGATGTGGAGTTGGAGGTTGAGGAGGCGGTGAAAGTGGCGGTGGAGGAGGAGGAGGTAGCCAACACTGTTTTTTTTTTTTTTTAAACCAGCAATGTAGATGCACTTTTTAATTTTGTGCAAGAAACAATAATCTGTCCCTTTAAGCAACAGTAGGAACCTCTCCCTATAGAACTTGGAGATGATTTTAGATTCTAAAATCATCTCCAAGTTGTACAGGGAAAGCCTCCAGCTGTTGCTTTAAGGGAAAGAATATTGTTCTAAAATCATCTCCAAAGTGTATGGGAAAAGTCTATTGCAGCTGCATACAGCCATATTACTGTTTTAAAATCATCTCCAAAGTGTATGGGAAAAGTCTATTGCAGCCGCATAGAGCCATATTACTGTTCTTCCAGCCGCATAGAGAGCCATATTATTGTTCTAAAATTTTGAATATACCAGAACTCCGGACCCGAACCCGGACTTTTTTTGAAAAGTCCGGGTTCGGTTCCGGGTCCCGGACACCCCAAAGTTCGGTACGGACCTGAACTTTACAGTCCGGGTTTGATCAACTCTATCTAAGACCTTAAAAACCATTCTCGCAGATATAATTTTTGAATTTGGGGGCTACCGGAATCCATCACGGACGTTCAAGGCACAGTCCCCTCCTTCATCAAAAAATCATCCCTGACATACCGGAACACAGGTTGGAGCTGGACAGGGCCTACAGAGCCCTCCAGGCCCCTCGCCCCGATGGGCTCCCCAGAGACATAGTGGTCAAACCACATTTTTACGCAGTGAAGGAGGAGATCATGAAACTCACCAGGAATACACCTCAGCTATCTTTTCAGGGCCACGCAATCCAGTTGTTTGCTGACATTTCCCCTACCACCATCTAAAAGAGGAGAGCCCTTAGACCCTTGCTAGAAGTCTTATTGCAAAAATCCATCAAATATTGGTGGTCCTTCCCATTCCGTCTTTCCTTCTCCCTCAAAGGCAAGAATTACGGTTTCTCTTCTTTTCAGGAGGGAGAACACTTGCTGGTCAATCTGAATCTCATCTCACTGCATCCATCCTCCGCCCTCCACTCCAAAAATGTTGGCTCCTCCAAGCGCCCCTCACCTCAAAGCCTGATTCCCCAGGTCTGGCGGAATCAGCAATCCAAGAGGTCTAAAGACTCTCCTCCCCCCTGATTCCTCCAAACTTCCTCTGGGGCTTTGTTCATTGACTGATTGGCTCGACACACGTCGAAAGTTCTCTCATCCCTTAGTTTGAATTTTTGCTTTTCATTATAGTTCTCTTTGTTAGCAATATATCTCTGATGATCCCCTTGTTCCTCAGGTTTTCTGTGCTCGACAGCCCCCCTCTGGGCCTCAGGGGGGATGTCCTTTGCCGGACGGCCTGGTCCTAGCGCCGCTCTGCCCGGTCCTGCGGATTTAGCGGGACACCTGAGGGGGGTGGGGCAATACCCTGGGTGTCTGAGCCCCTTTATTTTTATAGGGGCCCCTTCTGACTCCCTTGACTTGTGGGCCCGGTCTCCCTACATGTGTTTTAGGTTTATTGGTTGTCTAAGTTTCCATGGTACCTGAGCTTTACAGCTGTCCTGGGGGCTCCTGGGATATCAAAAAGTGTGGCAATCTGGTTGGATGGGCAATCACGTGGGGGTGGAGGGGGGCCACCTGTATTGTCCGTGTCCCTCCTCCTCCCCCCGCCACCGTGCGCTCCTCCCTGTTGGGGGGGTCTCAGGGGGCCTCCCGGTCCCTGTTGGTATGTCTTCATAAGGGGTCAAACCCAGTTTTTTCTTGTGTATTGGGCTGTTCTGGGGACAGGGCAGCAGGCATGCTCCTCCCTCTGTTCTTGGGCTCCACTACATGGTTCGCCCTGGAACAGACGTGATTCTGTCGGTTTGGCAGATGTTACTTGGTCATATTTGGGGCATGGGTGCTGGTCTTCTTGCTCCCATCCCCCGGATATTGAGGGGATTGGTGGTGATTGGCCGCCTCCCCTCTCCTTCTTGCTCTTTAAAATCTGTACTCTTTTTTCCCGACTTTTCTTTCTTTTTCCCCCTCCTTTTTTTCTATCCCCAGGCACCAGGGAAGCACTTTCTCGACGAACGTGTGGAGTTCCAGAATATGTTCCTCAAAGGAGGTGTAGTTGCCCTCTTCTGCTCTCGGGGTCGAGTAAGTTTTTCCCCCTTAAATGCCGAAAGTACTTCCAAGCTGCTCATTCACAGCACCTGGAGGTCCTTCTCCTGCAGGAGACCCACTTTCCCATTCAATTTAACCCTAAATTTGTGCACGCCAGATTCCCCCCAATTCTTCCTGGCGAATGCTACGGATAAGATGAGAGGTGTAGGAATGTTTTTTGCTAAAGGGGCTGGGTTCCAATCTTATCGGTAAATTAGGGACCCTGATGGAAGATATATCCTTTTGGCTGGGGAACTTAGGGGTCACACATACACTTTTGTCTCTTATTATGCCCCGAACCAGGGACAGGTGCAATTTTTTCGATCCATGTTCGACTCCATTTCCAGGGGACTGTGATTCTTGGGGGGGACTCCAACACAGCTCTTGACCACATGATGGACAAATCAGGGTCCGGCTGCATCCATCTCCTTCAACCTCCGAAGAGGAGCTTGAAGATTGCCAAGCTCCTCTATTCGTTAGGACTAGTAGATGTCTGGACGGAATTCAAACCCAAAACAAAGGATTTTACCCATTTCTCTGCCCCTGATAGGTCCCTAGCCAGGATTGATCATATATTCCTAGATGCCCCCTCTATCCCCTTTGTCTCCAAATCTTTTATAAGGGACTCCCCTCTCTCAGACCATTCAATGGTTCTTTTATATCTCAGGACCCAGTCAGATCCGGGGGCAAGACCCCAATGGAGACTTAAGGAATCAATTCTGTCCACTGCACATTACTAGGGGAGAGTCTTAAAGAGTACTTTAGCTTTAATTTGGGTACAGAAGTCTCCTATATGACTCTCTGGGCAGCCCACAAAGCAGTAATTAGGGGTAAGGTCATTCACCTCTTGGCTAAACTCAAAAACGAGAGAAAGATTGAACTAGTCAAGCTGGAGCAGGATTTCCACAAACTCGCTAAAAGGCTCACAAGAAGAACCCCTCCCCCCAGTCTCGAGCCCAGCTGGAAGCAGTGAGGGCAGCCCTAAATCTTGCTTTAACCACCCAAGCAGAGAAACAGAATCATTGGGCCAATGCCCAGTTTTATCTTCAAAAAGACCATATAGGCCCCAAACTAGCAGCAAAAATTTCCCCGAAGTTTCGTTCTTTTCTTAAAGCTTTTCCTAAAGCTCTCACACAAAACCCCCATAGGACCATGGCATCATTCCATGACTTTTACGTCAAGCTCTATAAGTTGGTGCTCACCGACCCCTCAGCATCCATCCTTTAATTTCTGGACAGCACCCACCTACTTACGTAGGACAGGGAACATAGTCTCTCATTAGAAAAGCCAATATTGGAGACTGAAATATTGGACGTAATTAAACATCTCAAAAGGGGCTCGGCCCCAGGTCCTGATGGGCTATCTACAGGATACTATAAACAAATCGGGTCTATTTTGGCCCCTCATTTAGTGAACTTCTTTAACTCTCTTCAAGGAGGACCAATAGTTAGTGAAGATATTAACACGGCCAATATTTCAGTCATACCGAAACCTGGCAAGGATCCCTCAGAAGTAAGTAATTACAGACCCATCTCCCTGATTAACAATGACTTAAAAATCCTAACCAAAATTTTGGCCAATAGATTGTTCGCCTTTATAGGGAAGTACATCCATAGGGACCAGGTGGGCTTCATCCCTGGGAGGCAGGGACCCAATCAGATTTGAAGGGCTGGGGACCTCATTTCGCTTCTCAGATCTGGGTGGGATGGCTGTCTGCCTCAAGAGGGGTTTGTGCTTTCAGTAGACCTACAAAAAGCGTTCAACGCGGTTGAATGGCCCTATGTTTGAGTTTCTGGGACAATGGGGGTTTGGCCCTTGGTTCCTGCAGACCCTTAAATCACTATACTCCATCCCCAGAGCGTGCGTCAAACTGCAAAACTATATTTCCGATTCACTCCCCATCTATAGGGGCACCAGGCAGGGTTGCCCTCTCTCCCCTCTGATCTTCGTCATCGTGATTGAACCCCTGGCCATTAGGGAACACCCGGGCATCAGGGGATGAGATGGGGTCCCCATACACATAAATGCGCCCTTTTTGCTGACAATCTCTTGTTGTTTATCTCCTCGTCTCTTGTCTCTGCCCCATGCATTGTTCGTCTCCTCCAGGAGTTTGGCAGGGCCTCAGGTTTGAAAGTTAATATGACCAAATCCGCAGTCCTTAATATCAATGTTCCAGAGACGGTAGTTCAACAGCTTAAGGACCGTTTCCACTTTGCCTGGAGCCCTGCCCACATCCCCTACCTGGTCGTTAAATTAGCATCCAGTATTGAACACTTATATTCCATTAACTATCCCCCCTTATATAAACAACTTTTAGAAGACCTTGCCAACTGGGGTAGGCTGATTCTATCCTGGCTGGGGAGAGTGAACTCAGTTAAGATGACCCTCCTGCCTAGGATTTTTTACCTGTTTAGATCCCTTCCCATTCTGATCAAAAGATCACATGTGCTTAAACTTCAATCCCAGATCAAAAAGTTAATTTGGGGTAACAATAGCTTTAGGTGCCCAGCTGAAGTTCTTATGAGACGACGCAACCAAGGAGGTCTGGGGCTCCCGAACCTCTGGAGATACTATCAGGCAGCCCAACTGGCCCAATTCTCCATTATTCATGTACAGACTAATAGACCAGATTGGGTAGGGATAGAGAGACAGGCGGTCCCGCTCAATACCTTAGATTACCTGGTGTGGGCTCACCCCAAATCAAGACCTTCGATTCTGCCCCCTGGAGCATGTCTTCAACAACCCCCGTTTCCCCCCCAGGTCAGGACATCCCCTCCTTTAAGTGGTGGACCGACAATGGCCTCTACAGGATAGGTGTTAGGAAAAAGGAACAAGTTTTGCTGTTGTTGACGTTTTCCGCGGTGGCGCGCGCTCCCGTGCGCGCTCACGCGCGCCTGTGCGCGCCCGCATGCGCGCGCACGTGCCGGAAACGGCGCCAAACGGGCCTATTTAAACCTGGAGACCCTGGAGACAAGTGCTGCTCATTCTACAGCGTTCCCGACCTGTGAGCCCCAGCCTCTGATACATGTTCCTGCGTTGTTCTGCCTCCTGTTTGACCCGGCTTGTCCCGACCTGTTGTCTGCTTCCTGCTCCGACCCCGGCTACCCACGACCATCCGATTGTCTGCTCCTGTGTACGTTTGCTGCCCGCCCGTGTAACGAACCTTGCTTGGACTCTGACTACTCTTTTGCCTGATCCTTTGTACCTTCTTGCCTGCCCGTTGCCGACCCAGCCTGAACGACCATCCGTCTACCTGCACGCCTCCTGGAGCTTCGCTACTTCATCGGTGATCCTCCAGCCCTCGTGCCATCCCGCACTCTTGGGCCTCTGTCCCCACTACCAGGGCTCCTTGAATCGGGTGCGCAAGAGCGGTTGTTCCCTGCACAAGACAGACTCCACCGTCAGGTACGTGACAATAGGTCACTTTCTTGTCTCTTCTGGCCCTATCTCCCTTAAACACTGCTTTACCAAACTGGACATGCCCCCAGCAGAAAGTATCCATTTCCAACAAATTCACCATTTCATAGCTTCTGTTTGGAGGGCTAGACAGTCGTTAGCGGGAATTACCCCCTATGAGAGGTGGTGCTCTGAAATCTCCAACCAAAAAGGGGGAATATCAATGATATATGCATCTTTGACGGATCACCCCGAGAAACCCCCATACGCCAAGAGTTGGGAGGGAGACCTGAACTTGATCTGGGATGCAGACAAGTGGTTTTCCCTCTTCCTGAAATCATTCAAGGGTATAGTTAACATCCCATTGATGGAAGCCAGCGTTAAGGTGGTTTCTCGCTGGTACTTAGCCCCCTCCCGACTCTCTATTATGTTCCCGAACTCTTCCCCGCTATGTTTTAGAGGTTGTCTTCTCCAGGGTTCTTATTATCACACTTGGTGGGAATGTCCCAAGATCAGGGGATTTTGGAACAGAATTTTCTCTTTGTTGAGGAGGATTGCAGGACAGGCAATACCACAAAACCCAGAAATAGCCTTATTAAACCACAGATCGAATGGTCTCTCCAAATCTGTGTTTAAACTGACTCACTTCATCCTATCAGGAGCTAAGATTATTCTTGCGAAGGCCTGGAAAAAACCCTCTGTATCCTTCAACGCAGCTAAGAAAAATATCACTTGGATCATGACCCAGGAAAAAATTGCTAATATCCTCCTTGATTCCTCTGTAAAATTTGACACAGTGTGGAGAAAGTACCTCATTCTACCCCACTGCCCGGTCTAGTCCCCTCCTAGGCAACGCTTCCCTGGTGCCCTTCTCTTTTCTTTTTCCTCAATTTCTTGGCTCTTTTCCCTTTTTCTTCCTTTATGTATTTAAGGTTATATTTGGTTTACTACTATCGATACTTTATTTGGAAGTAGCCCCACAGGGCCATTCAGTTCCAAGAATACACACTTTATCCTTTTTTGTTTTTTATGGACCGAACACTGTTAGTTCAGGGGTTGGCCCGTTGTGGGCTCGGTCCTCCCCCTCCTCTGGACACAGCTTGATCCCAGATGGGGTGTTGGCTGGAGGGCGCAGGGCTGGTCCTATGACTCCCCCCTCATTATGTACCTGTTTTTTTTGGGTTCACACTTGTATATGCAATTGTACTCATTACTATCTCTCTGTATGTACTTTTGGTAAGGCCTCCCTTGCCTATTGTGCTGGATTCTATAATGTATTTGTTATAATTGAATAAAAATGTTTTAAAATTAAAAAAGGTAATGCACTTACATGAGTAGAAGCCATAAAAGCATATAACACAACAGCTCATATGAAAGCCTCCACTGCAGTATCATCTGACTGGCTTCGGCATTATGACATCACAGACCCGACTCCATCAGACGCATTTCCCTGTAAGAGGCATCTTCTGAAATACTGAAGGTGCTACACTACCATATTCTGCCTATCCCTCAGACATTTACTTTGCATGGGATAATCTCACCAGCCCTCCTTTCTCACTTATCCATCTACTCCTGCTTACCTATGGTATACCCATGACCATTAAATTGAGGTCCAACAATGCAAGGGGATTTAATAGCCCCTACAAGGGTTCTGCATCAGTGGGAGAAGCAAACACCTTGAAATATGTCATTGTGTAAGCAGCACACATTGACAGGTCCAAAATGCCCAAACTGAACTACAAAAGCTTTTCCCTCTTCTATACAGCTAACTCAAGCAAAATAAAAAGTGGGGTTCTCTTAGCTATGTAATTCTTTTTAAGTCTTTTCGGTGCCTTGATAGTGGGGCAGATATGCAGGGCCACTACATTATTGTGATATAAAATTAACAGCATGTTATGCACTTTGATTAAAGTTTACTACAGTATCCCATTGTGGGACAGGTCAAATTTCTTAACAAACTAATGAACCTTATTAACACCCTAGAGTCAAGGCCTACTATTGTAGGATTTGATTAAATGCAATGTATAAACCAAATATTGACTCCAATGTCACAGTACCAGAAGCACACCACTTAAAGGCTAAGCTCACCTTTGTTCGCCTTTTTTTTAAATTCCAGCTCCCCTATGTACCAATATAGAATCAATGTCCTTATTTTGCAAAAAATAAAACAGCTGTCTATTAGTTCTACACAGGCTTACCAGCTGAGGTTAGATGATGCAGCTGATCAACTCCTTCCTGTGTCATGACCTAAAGACTGTCCAGGAAGTAAGGCAGAAGTAATCAAGCAGTGTTTTAAACAGCTATGAAGAGAGTCAGGTAAGCTTGTGTAGAATTAATTGAAAGCTGCTTTATTTTCGCAAAATAAGCACATTAATGATATATTGGTATTACATAGGGGAGCTGGAATTTAGAAAAAAAGGTGAACAAAGGTGAACTTAGCCTTTAAGCTTCCATTGTTCTACATCTCATATCTATATTTCTATGGAACTCCTATAAAGCAGAGATACTGCTTTTTTATTACATTTTGTAGAAAATTCAGTAATGTACTGCACTAAAAGATAATACCTCATCTGTAGATTATAAATCTCAGCTTTCTGTCTCATATCTTGTGTTTATGTATTACCAAACCAATACTCTAAATGCAAATTTATGAGTGAAAAAAACTTAATTTTTATATAACTGGTGTACCTGAAATTTGGTCAATGTGTGGCCCCCAGTTTGTTGCCTCATGTTTTTCAAAAACAAACTTTTTTTTAAGATACTTGCTTTATAGATAACAGATTCTACAGATTGGCAAACCATTTGACATATTTTTTTTCCTGTTAAATTTGTAGTTTGATTAGGTTATTCCAAAATGTAACTCCTTTTTCATTTGGTATGTCCAGTATGCATGTATATTACCGTATAACTTGCGCATATGATATTGGCATAAACCCTGAGTCACAAAGAAGATTTAAAGACAGCTTGAAGTGAAAAATGCTAAGCAGTAAACCCACTGTGACTGTTTATGTCACTGAGGATAAAGTGACTAGAATTAGTGACAGGCTGCTGCGGAGAACCCTGCAGTTTAATAAAAAGAACTGTGAGTTTGAGACTGATGTGAGGATGATGATGAGTGAGAGCAATCAGTCACCAGAGCAAAGTACGATGGTGACGTGATGCTCATTGATTGCTAAATGCTTTGAGCAGGGCAGAGGAAAAATATCAAGCATTAAAGTGCTCTGGCAATAGTGACAGCTGTGCTGCTTCAATGCCTTTATATGGAGTTTGTGTCTGATGATTGGGAGAGAGAAAGGGAAGAAAAGCACAAAGTCTCTGGCAACTAAAAAATGCACAAACCTCTTTGGACTGTTCCATCAAATGTTCATGGATATCAACATCAGTAGGAATGGGACCGATGTTTGAGTTGAACGTAAGTTTTACTCTAACATCAGACGTTTGCCAGTTTGCACATTATGGAGCTTTTTGGCAAATTTGAGCACCCCATAATGTAGTGCGAGACCGCAGGGAATGACACACGCTGATTGGCCAAAGTATGCGCAAGACCTGCATGCTTTGGCCAATCACAGCGTGCTCTGCGTGAGAGCAACGATTGGCCAATCATGGCTCAGGGGTCTCAGTCCACGCCCCACACTATATAAGGCCGATTGAACAGCGGCCGTATGTAGTGTGTGAAAGTGGAGAAAGGCTGGAGCATTGAGCTAGTTTAGCTAGGTTAGTTAGTGGCATGTAGGCAGTGTAGTATATAGATACAGTGTACAGTATATACAGTCAGTGCAGGCAATGTAACAATATATATATACACAGTATAGTATATATATATATATATATATATATATATATATATATATATATATATATATATATACAGTTGCTAGAAATAGTATGTGAACCATTTGGAATGATATGGATTTCTGCACAAATTGGTCATAAAATGTGATCTGATCTTCATCTAAGTCACAACAATAAAGAATCACAGTCTGCTTAAACTAATAACACACAAAGAATTAAATGTTACCATGTTTTTATTGAACACACCATGTAAACATTCACAGTGCAGGTGGAAAAAGTATGTGAACCCTTGGATTTAATAACTGGTTGAACCTCCTTTGGCAGCAATAACTTCAGCCAAACATTTCCTGTAGTTGCAGAGAAGATGTGCACAACAGTCAGGAGTAATTATTGACCATTCCTCTTTACAGAACTGTTTCAGTTCAGCAATATTCTTGGGATGTCTGGTGTGAACCGCTTTCTTGAGGTCATGCCACAGCACCTCAATCGGGTTGAGGTCAGGGCTCTGACTGGGCCACTCCAGAAGACGTATTTTCTTCTGTTTAAGCCATTCTGTTGATTTACTTCTATGCTTTGGGTAGTTATCCTGTTGCAACACCCATCTTCTGTTGAGCTTCAGCTGCTGGACAGATGGCCTTAAGTTCTCCTGCAAAATGTCTTGATAAACTTTGGAATAAATTTTTCCTTCGAAGATAGCAATCTGTCCAGGCCCTGACGCAGTAAAGCAGCCCCAAACCATGATGCCCCCACCACCATACTTCACAGTTGGGATGAGGTTTTGATGTTGGTGTGCCGTGCCTCTTTTTCTCCACACATAGTGGTGTGTGTTTCTTCCAAACAACTCAACTTAGGTTTCATCTGTCCACAGAATATTTTGCTAGTACTGCTGTGGAACATCCAGGTGCTCTTGTGCAAACTGTAAACGTGCAGCAATGTTTTTTTTGGACAGCACTGGCTTCCTCTATGGTATCCTCCCATGAAATCCATTCTTGTTTAGTGTTTTACGTATCGTAGATTCGCTAACAGGGATGTTAGCATATGCCAGAGACTTTTGTAAGTCTTTAGCTGACACTCTAGGATTCTTCTTCACCAGTCTGCGCTGTGCTCTTGCAGTCATCTTTACAGGACGGCCACTCCTAGGGAGAGTAGCAGCAGTGCTGAACTTTCTTCATTTATAGACAATTTGTCTTACCGTGGACTGATGAATAGAGTTGAGCGAACCCGGACTGTTCGTATCGAACTTTGGGGTGTTCAGGACCCGGACCCGAACCCGGACTTTTCAAAAAAAGTCCGGGTTCGGGTCCGGGGTTCTGGTAATTTTAATGAAAATTCTGAAAATTGCTGTAAAATAGCCCAGGAAGGTCCTAGAGGTCTGCAAAAGGAAGGAAATGGG
>BLSH010405711.1:52057-64387 GCA_018402905.1 Glandirana rugosa
CTACAAACGTCTTCTCATCAAGTCAATCAGGGCCAAAGTAAATTTCACTGTGTGTCTGAAAGGTCTACAAACGTCTTCTCATCAAGTCCTTTAAATGAAATCGGGACTAACTGAACTACTCTTCTGCAAACATCTGGAAAGTCTGTGTGTCACTTTAAATGAAACCGGGACTAACTGAACTACTCTTCTGCAAACATCTACTGTTAAAGGGCTTCCAGATTTGGATAAGCCCCTGTCTGCAGACCCCCACAAGAGGCCCTTGTCCTCATCAAGAGCTTTCTTTTGGTATTATTTGATCACCACTGCATTTTTTTCCACTGTAAAAAAAGACCAACAATTTTGAAAAAATATATATTTTTTACTTTCTGTTATACAAAATATCCAATAAAAAAATACAATGATCAGTGCTAAAAATATACACTGTCAATGTACTAATGACACTGGCTGGGAAGGGGTTGAACATATAGGGCAATCTAAGGGTTAAATGTGGGACTAACCAGTGTTTGTGTTTACTATGTGTGCTGATTTTTCTAGGGGAAGACATGGCTTCTAGTCCCTGCTTTGCAGAGACACAGAATCTATGCCTTTCCTCCCTGTCAGGTACCAGGATATGCATTGTTTACATAGGCAGATCCCGGTACTGTGTCGTTTACCGAAGATCGCCAGGTACTGGAGAACATTGAGTGCCCGACACCCACATATCGGCTTCTGCTGTAAATTATCACAGCAGAAGCAGCCATCGGCGGCACACTCCACCTGCAAGCGAAAGTCTGGAATCACGTTTATATACAGTATCTCACAAAAGTGAGTACACCCCTCACATTTTTGTAAATATTTTATTATATATTTTCATGTGACAACACTGAAGAAATTACACTTTGCTACAATGTAAAATAGTGAGGGTACAGCTTGTATAACAGTGTAAATTTGTCGTCCCCTCAAAATAACTCAAGGCACAGCCATTCATGTCTAAACCGCTGGCAACAAAAGTCAGTACAACCCTAAGTTAAAATGTCCAAATTGGGTCCAAAGTGTCAATATTTTGTGTGGCCACCATTATTTTTCAGCACTGCCTTAACCCTCTTGGGCATGGAGTTCACCGGAGTTTCACAGGTTGCCACTGGAGTCTTCTTCCACTCCTCCATAACCACATCACAGAGCTGGTGGATGTTATAGACCTTGCACTTCTCCATCTTCCATTTGAGGATGCCCCACAGATGCTCAATAGGGTTTAGGTTTGGAGACATGCTTAGCCAGTCCATCTCCTTTACCCTCAGCTTCTTTAGCAAGGCAGTGGTCATCTTGGAGGTGTGTTTGGGGTCGCTATCATGTTGGAATACTGCCCTGTGGCTCAGTCTCTGAAGGGAGGGGATCATGCTCTGCTTCAGTATATCACAGTACATGTTGGCATTCATGGTTCCCTCAATGAACTGTAGCACCCCAGTGCCGGTAGCACTCATGCAGCCCCAGACCATGACACTCCCACCACCATGCTTGACTATAGGGAAGACACACTTGTCTTTGCACTCCTCACCTGGGCCACCACACACGCTTGACACAATCTGAAACAAATAAGTTTATCTTGGTCTCATCAAACCACAGGACATGGTTCCAGTAATCCATGTCCTTAGTCTGCTTGTCTTCAGCAAACTGTTTGCGTCTTTCTTAATCATCATCTTTAGAAGAGGCTTCCTTCTAGGATGACAGCCATGCAGACCAATTTGATGCAGTGTGCTGCGTATGGTCTGAGCACTAACAGGCTGAACCCCTACCCCTTCAACCTCTGCAGCAATGTTAGCAGCACTCATAGGTCTATTTCCCAAAGACAACCTCTGGATATGACACTGAGCACATGCACTCAACTATTTTGGTTTTGGGGAGCCCTGTTCTGAGTGGAACCTGTCTTGTTAAACAGCTGTATGGTCTTGGCCACCATGCTGCAGCTAAGTTTCAGGGTCTTGGCAATCTTCTTATAGCCTAGGCCATATTTATGTAGAGCAATAATTCTTTTTTTCAGATCCTCAGAGGGTTCTTTGCCATGTTGAACTTCCAGCGACCAGTATGACATTGAGAGTGATAACACCAAATTTAACACGCCTGCTCCCCATTCAAACTTGAGTCCTTGTAATACTAACAAGTCACATGGCAGCGGGGACGGAAAATGGCTAATTGGGCCCAATTTGGACATTTTCACTTAGTGGTGTACTCACTTTTGTTGCCAGCAGTTTAGACATTAATAACTGGGTGTTGAGTCATTTTGAGGGGACAGAAAATGTACACTGTTATACAAGCTGTACACTGACTACTTTTCATTGTAGCAAAATATGATTTCTTCAGTATTGTCACATGAAAAGATATAATAACATTTTTACAAAAACGTGAGGGGTGTACTCACTTTTGTGAGATACTGTGTGATCCAGGGTACAGCTGCTGCCCTGTAGCAGTAAAACTGCTATAGGGCAGTTGTCAAGTGGTTAAAGTCTGAAGGCTCCCATCTAAGTGGAGTGGGGAGGCATGAAGAAGGAGAGGAGGAGTTACTTTAGTTTATTTAGTTTGTGTGTACATTTTCAGCTTTAACTCCTGATCCTTCGACCCTCCGGAAAACCACGCTCCCCCATATCCATCGGTGAACTTTTCCTGCCACCCTCACATCCAGAGCCGGTCTATGAGCGTGATGACATCAGCAAAAGTCCATTCACAAGATCGCTAGCGTGTGGGGGAGGCAAGAATGGTAGGGACTTGCGCTTGGAGGATCGCCGGATTAGGAAAGCATATCTCTGCTCTGCAATCCCCTAGACAAAAACGAGCAGTTAACCCATGCATTTCAGCTTTTGCCCGGAGTTCTTCTTTAAGGTAAGCTGGTTAAACAGGTGAAACAAGCTTGGAGCTAAACCACCTAGGTAAACATGTAAGTCTGCAATGCTCATAAGCAAAAAATTATATTTACCTAAAAAATTACCTAAATAATTAAAAAATGTTATTTTTAGCTCTGAACACAATAGATAAAAAAATATAAAAAAAACCTTCAATCTTTGGAACGATTTTTGACATGCAGTACCCCAAAGCAACCAAAGCAAAATCAGATTTTGGCAGCTGAGGCGAAAAGACCTGATCTTTTAGTTAATAATATGAATTACTCTTTGTACTAAAATATTCAATAAAACTTTAAGCGATCAATGCAGATTCTTCCTGCTTTTCTAAGGTGGCATACAACATTTACGGTATAGATGGCAATTTGCAGGATCTCATTGATATGTGCATGTGTAATGTTATGCTTTTAATTGATTTATTATGGTGGGCCAGTTGGTAAGTTCCACAAATGTGTATTATCTTTTATTGTGTAGAAATATGTGCAAGTAAAATGTATTGTATCTACAGAATAAAAAACAAGCACATATCTAGTTTTCTGCAAATGCCTCAATTCTTAATAAAGTTCACATAATCTATTATAGCTGCTAACTTTCACATGTTGCAAAGTTAAATGTAGTATTAAACTTGTGTTATAAAATTTAAATGTGACCCAGTAAATAAGGAAATGTGTGTTTTATAGGTATACTAATGTTTCCGGTAAATAAGTGACTCTAAGATCAGATCATGATGGAGTGAATGTCATCGTTTGCATAACATTATACATACAGTACCTCTGCTCAACTAATAAAAGGAAATGTAGCAGTAGTTAGGTTGAATGTAATTTATGCACCTACATTTATCTGTCTGCAACACAAATCTCCCTGATGTAGAATAAGGAAAGACTGGATTTTTAATGCAAATCACCAGGAACAGCCATCTGGTGAATTTCAGAAGTTCAGATCTTCTGCTCCCTGAAAAATGCACCAGGCAGGATGCTGTAATGTGGAAGCTGTCAATTCTACACTTTAAATCATGTACTTCACTGGACACTGTCAGATTCTATCTTGATCAGCACAGGTGGAGATGTCTACAGCAGTTGAGGAACATGTTCTCCAGATTTTAAACCATAACTTTTTCCAAGCATGATATAAAATACAGTAACTCTTCTGGAAAGCAGAATAGAAAAACAGTAGAACAGTACAAAAGAAATAATACACTGTAATAATTTGATCTTGCATGCCTACTTTGTTTAGCAGCTAGAGTTAAGTGAACCAGTGAGCATGCATTCCGATTTGCCACTAGATTTGCAGTTGTAGGTGATTAGAGTTGAGCGAACCCGGACTGTAAAGTGCGGGTCCGTACCGAACTTTGGGGTGTCCGGGACCCGGACACGAACCCGGACTTTTAAAAAAAAGTCTGGGTTCGGGTCCGGGGTTCTGGTAATTTTAATGAAAGTTCTGAAAATTGCTGTAAAAAAGTCCAGGAAGGTCCTAGAGGTCTGCAAAAGGAAGGAAAATGGGGGTAAGGGTGGGACAAGTGCCCTACAAAGAAATGGGGACAGGGAAATAACTTTAAATATTTAAAAATAAAAACATAAAAAAAGCAAAAATGGAGGTGAATGTGGATCATCTTCAAACTGGGTCTGAAAAGTATTAATTAACGGTAGAAGCCATATAACTGTTCTAAAATCATCTTCAAACTGTGTCAAAAAAGTATAAATAAGCCGGGAGAACCCATATCACTGTTCTGCAAACATTTGGAAGCTGTGTGTGTCACTTTAAATAAAACCGGGTATAACTGAACATCTGTTCTTCAAACATCTGTAAAGTTTGTGTGTCACTTTAAATATAACCAGGAATAACTGAACATCTGTTCTGCAAACATCTGTAAAGTCTGTGTGTCACTTTAAATATAGCCGGGAATAACCGAACATCTGTTCTGCAAACATCTGTAAAGTCTGTGTGTCACTTTAAATATAGCCAGGAATAACTGAACATCTGTTCTGCAAACATCTGTAACGTCTGTGTGTCTCTTTAAATATAGCCGGGAATAACTGAACATCTGTTCTGCAAACGTGTAAAGTCTGTGTGTCACTTTAAATATAGCCGGGAATAACTGAACATCTGTTCTGCAAACATCTGTAAAGTCTGTGTGTCACTTTAAATATAGCCGGGAATAACTGAACATCTGTTCTGCAAACATCTGGAAAGTCTGTGTGTCACTTTAAATATAGCCGGGAATAACTGAACATCTGTTCTGCAAACATCTGGAATGTGTGTGTGAAACTACAGAATAGAGAAGAACAGGTATATGGTTTCGCTCTGCTATAGTTTCACACACACACATTCCAGATGTTTTCAGAACAGTGATATGATATCACTGTTCTGCAAACATCTGCAAACTGTGTTTGAAACTATAGCAGAGCGAAACCATATACCTGTTCTTCTCTATGCTGTAGTTTCACACACACATTCCAGATGTTTGCAGAACAGATGTTCAGTTATTCCCGGCTATATTTAAAGTGACACACAGACTTTACAGATGTTTGCAGAACAGATGTTCAGTTATTCCCGGTTTTATTTAAAGTGACACACACAGCTTCCAGATGTTTGCAGAACAGTGATATGGGTTCTCCCGGCTTATTTATACTTTTTTGACACAGTTTGAAGATGATTTTAGAACAGTTATATGGCTTCTACCGTTAATTAATACTTTTCATACCCAGTTTGAAGATGATCCACATTCACCTCCATTTTTGCTTTTTTTATGTTTTTATTTTTTTTTAAATATTTAAAGTTATTCCCCTGTCCCCATTTCTTTGTAGATCACTTGTCCCACCCTTACCCCCATTTCCTTCCTTTTGCAGACCTCTAGGACTTTCCAGGACTATTTTACAGCCATTTTTGTGCCTAAAAGTTCGGGTCCCCATTGATTTCAATGGGGTTCGGGGTCCGGGACAAAGTTCAGGTTCTGTCCGGACCCGAACCCGGACTTTGTCCCGAAGTTCGGCCGAACCAGCAGAACCCAGACTTCTAGAAGTTCGCTCAACTCTATAGGTGATAGATCGTCATACTCATTAAAGTGATACTAAAGTCTGTTTTTTTTCTTTAAAAATAACAAACATGTTATACTTACCTGCTCTGTGCAGTGGTTTTGCACAGAGCAGCCTGGATCCTCCTCTTCTCGGGTCCCTGGCCAGGGCTCCTGGCCCCTCCCTTCTGTTGAGTGCCCTCACAGCAAGCAGCTTGCTATGGGGACACCCCAGCTGAGCCACAGCTCCGTGTCTGAATGGACACATGGTTCAGCCCTGCCCCCTCTCTCTCCTCTTTGGCTTACTGACTTATGCTGACAATACACTATACGAAAAATAGTTTGAAAATCTGTCATTTGGACAGTTTGTTCGTTTATCATCCAGTTAATGGGCACATTTTGAAAATTGGTTGTGCCATTTTTGAGCCGATAAATCAAAGGAAAGGTTTGGAAAACTTCGACTGAATGGACGATAAGTTGAAAGGTTAATGTGTTTCTCGCCCAAACAGTTTGCACTGGGCTTATGTAACAAAATTAACGAAAAATTGATTTATTTATCTCAGTTGAACAATTTATCACTCAAATTTCGGTCATTACATGATAGCAAAATCGTTTGCTTTCACGTTCGTGTGTCCGTGTTTTGAAAACTCGTTCGGCTGATTTTTTGTATAGTGTATGGTCAGCATTAGATTGACAGCAGCGGGAGCCAATGGTGCCACTGCTGTATCTCAGCCAATCAGGAGGGATGGCTGAGGCATTGAGGACATCGCTGGATTGAGATGGGGCTTGGATAAGCATTAGGGGGGCTGAGGGGGCTGCTGCACACAGAAGGTTTTTTTATCTTAATGCATAGAATGCATTAAGATAAAAAAAAATGCCTTTACAACCACTTTAACATGGTTTGCAGCTTCTGAGAACCTAATACAGTATGTTGACCTCAACATTAGATTATGATATTATAGATGTTCACAGTAAACCTCTGGATGTGACTCTAAAGGCCTGTGTTGACTGGTTTTCGGTTTGTGTTGATGGTTGCAGTTTGACATCTATTTGAGACACTCCTGAGAAAATGTAAAACTCATTGATAGGTGCATTTGAACTGCAGTTGACCTCCTTCTGATCTACATTTGATCTACCTTGGCATCCCTTTAAGCAAAACCTTTATGCCTGAGAGATTTTCTGATCACACAACCACTGTGAGCTTCTCCCGCCAGCTCTCAATTATTACTAGAGACTCGGAGCACACAGTGAGTGTGTTTTTAGCACATAAACCTGAGCCACCCATGGAGGCATACAAGTGGGTGTGAAAATGCACCCTCTTTGCTGCTGCACATACCTGTATGTGTTACATGGGTGGCAAGAGATTATAGTCTTTTTTTTTTTTTCTTTACCATAAACTTTTGTGGAGAGAGAAGTGAATAAAATAGAATTGATTGAAGTCATAACCATTTGTAATAATATTCTAATTATTAAAATTTAATAGCATTGAAAATATGGTAGATGATTTCTACTTTAAAGTGATTGTAAAGGCAGAAGGTTTTTTATCTTAATGCATTCTATGCATTAAGATAAAAAAAAACCTTCTGTGTGCAGCTCCCCCTCAGCCCTCCTAATACTTATCTGAGCCCCATCTAGATCCAGCGACATTGTAGGAGGGTCTCGGCTGCTCGGGGCGCCACTGATTCCTGCTGCTGTCAATCAAAGTCAGTCAGCCAATGAGGAGAGAAAGGGGATGGGGCCGGGCCATGGCTCCATATCTGAATGGACAAAGGGAGCTGAGGCTCAGCTCAGGTGCCCCCACAGAAAGCTGTTTGGTTTGGGGGCACTCAACAGGAGGAGGGGCTAGGAGCATTGCCGAGGGACCCAAGAAGAGGATGATCCAGGCTGCTCTGTGCAAGTCCACTCCACAGGGCAGGTAAGTATAATACATTTGTTAACGTTAACCAAAAAAAAAATCAAGACTTTAGTATCTAAAACTGAAACCTCACTAAGAGTTTTTGCAAAGATTTCATTGAAGTTGACCTTGTAATAACTTCTTTCCCCCAAGGGGCAGCCACCTACCAAAATAAATTCCTTCAGCCTTGCTTCCAAGATCTTCACTGTCCTTTGCTCCCTTGCTGTTTAGTTGCATTCACTAACACTGGTGTAACCTGCCCTCTTTACACTTTCCAAGCAGTAAATCACAGTGCAGTATTTTTTGATATTTGCTCACCTGAGTCCATTTAGGCACAGTCAGAACTCTTAAGTTTGCTATTTTGCTAATGAGGTAGTGTGACCTCTAATGTCTGTATGTAAGAGTTTATTATTTTTGAGTGTGCTTTTTTCTCAGCTATTGTGTACAAATGACCCTGATGAAGGGGGTGTATGTTTGTCCCCTGAAATGCATTGGTTATATTGTGCTATGAATGAATTATATAATAAAATTACCTGTGTGTCATTTTTGTGCTCCCATTGGATTGTATGTTTGAAGATTTTCACTGTGACACCCAGCTTTTGCAGAAAAAGTCCAGCCCGCATAGAGCTCTTACTGCACATGCATGTCACCAGTGGCGGCTGGTGGAGTTTTGAGATGGTGGGGCACCAGGAATATGCTGAGAGACCCCCTATTATGGGATATACTGTCTGAAAGTGAGAGAGATGGCCCCTATATGGGATATATACTGAGAGAACCCATATAAAAAATAGAGGGTATCTCAGTATATATCCCATAACAGGGGGTCTCAGTATATATCCCATAATAGGGGGTCTCAGTATATATCCCATAATACGGGGTCTCAGTATATATCCCATAATAGGGGGTTAGGGGCTCTATTATGGGATATAGTGAGACATACCCTAAGTGGAAAAACAGACAGAGGTGACAATGGTACTTGCAGTAAAGTACCTGCACAAGAGACAAAATATTGCTGTAAGCTTTATAAAAAGAAAATTAAGGCAATCTGTCTCGATAATAGCTCACTTTTTATGGTGACGAACCATATGTAAATTGCACTGAGAAGGGTGCACCAGGTTTCCCACCAGTATATCAGTGCTAGCACTGAACATCACAGCAAAAATAAATGATTTCTGTACAAACCACAGGTTACAGTTTAGTGATCAGGTAGACTTATTATGATGTATTGCAGCTGGTCAGTAGAATGCTATGCTTTGCTGCTTGCTGAAGGACCCTACAACCAGAGCTCTCTCCTCCCAGCCCAGGTAGTATGACTATCCACATTAATCCACATTCCAACACTGACAACCATAACTCAGCAAGGTTCACTGCAGTTCTTACCTGCACCCTGAGCTGGTATGTTGGTTAAATCTAAGCTGCGCTGGCAGGCAAATGTGCTGATTCGAGTTGGTGAGTCTCTCCTTGCTCCTGGACCCTCCCTCTCTCCTTCACTGGCTGCACAGTGAGATGCTCCCAGCCTCGCACTTCCCTCACTTCCTGTAAGTGCTCCAGGGGAAAATCTGCACCCCCTGGTGCAGGGAGCCAATAAGGGAGCTCAATAGGTGGCCAGGTCAGTATTTTCTCCCTTCCTATTTCACTCCTATTACCAGACTAGCAAGAACTCAGACATCCAATGAACATGGAGAAACTATTTACTCAATACACTTCTAAATGAAATTTCGGACAGATTGCCTGTTGCTAGGCAGATTATAATAAAAAAATGTCTAATCTCGATTAGACTTTTTTTTTTTTCTAGTCTACCTAGCAACAGCAGCAGATGGAGATAAAACAATCAGCAAAGGGAACTGCAAGTGCAGGACTAGCATTTAAAGGCACAGAATACATTTTATTACACAGACACATATATTTTAATTTTATTTATTTTCTTAACTGGTGGGGCAGTGCCTCAGGCACCCCGATGGAGAAGCCTCCACTGCATGTCACTCATCTCATGTGTTCTAGAGCTGTACAGCTCCTGACAGCTGGGGTCCATCAAGGATATGAAACATATCATAGAAATTAACAGAAAGGTTGCAAAGGTTATGAGACACTGGGCAAAGTCTCACAGAGAAGTTACCTGGAGCAGACATGAAGGTAAATAAATTGGTGAGTGACTCTTACTCAGGGGGTTGGAAAGAACATTTGAAAGGACAATGCCACTTAAGATAAAGTTGGGCTCTAAAGATAAATTGTACTTAGAAAAGTTGTCACAGCTGAACTCTCCTTTGAAAATGCCACTTGTCATCTACCATGTTGATCCACAGTCTTCAAGAGAAATACATAATCAAATGGCTGACTTCCAGGTTCAGAGAGCCTATAAAGACCTGCATTCCCTGAATGAAAAATACAGAACACAGTTGACATAACCTCCTAAACGTGCATACTCTGCATAGATTATTCTAGACATTTGATGTCTCTTCAGGTTTATGTTATGCTATTATACCTCTGTGTATTCAGGAGTTATGACCCAATTAGGAAATTATAATTAAGCATGAAGGCATTCAAACATACAACTTTCCAGTGAAAAGTATATATAGATAGATAGATAGATAGATAGATAGATAGATAGATAGATAGATAGATAGATAGATAGATAGATAGATATACACAGTATCTCACAAAAGTGAGTACATCCCTCACATTTTTGTAAATATTTTAGTATATCTTTTCATGTGACAACACTGAAGAAATTACACTTTGCTACAGTAGTGAGTGTACAGCTTGCATAACAGTGTGCATTTGCTGTCCCCTCAAAATAACTCAGCCATTAATGTCTAAACCGCTGGCAACAAAAGTGAGTACACCCCTAAGTGAAAATGTCCAAATTGGGCCCAATTAGCCATTTTCCCTCCCCAGTGTCATGTGACTCATTAGTGTTACAAGGTCTAAGGTGTCAATGGGGAATAGGTGTGTTAAATTTGGTGTTATCGCTCTCACTCTCATACTCTCTCACTCTCATACTGGTCACTGGAAGTTCAACATGGCACCTCATGGCAAAGAATTCTCTGAGGATCTGAAAAAAAGAATTGTTGCTCTACATAAAGATGGCCTAGGGTATAAGAAGATTGCGAAGAACCTGAAACTGAGCTGCAGCATGGTGGCAAAGACCATACAGCGGTTTAACAGGACAGGTCCCACTCAGAACAGTCCTCACCATGGTCGACCAAAGAAGTTGAGTGCATGTGCTCAGTGTCATAACCAGAGGTTGTCTTTGGGAAATAGACGAATGAGGGCTGCCAGCATTGCTGCAGAGGTTGAAGAGGTGGGGGACCAGCCTGTCAGTGCTCAGACCATATGCAGCACACTGCATCAAATTGGTCTGCATGGCCGTTGTCCCAAAAGGAAGCCTCTTCTAAAGATGATGCGCAAGAAAGCCCGCAAACAGTTTGCAGAAGACAAGCAGACTAAGGACATGGATTACTGGTACCATGTCCTGTAGTCTGATTAGACCAAGATAAACTTATTTGATTCAGATGGTGTCAAGCATGTGTGGCGGCAACCAGGTAAAGAGTACAAACACAAGTGTGTCTTGCCTACAGTCAAGCATGGTGGTGGGAGTGTCATGGTCTGGGGCTGTATGAGTGCTGCTGGCACTGGGGAGCTACAGTTCATTGAGGGAACCATGAATGCCAACATGTACTGTGACATACTGAAGCAGTATGCTTCGGAGACTGGGCCGCAGGGCAGTATTCCATGATAATGACTCCAAACACTGAGCTGAGGGTAAAGGTGATGGACTGGCTAAGCATGTCTCCAGACCTAAATCCTATTGAGCATCTGTGGGGCATCCTCAAATGGAAGGTGGAGGAGCACAAGATCTCTAACATCCACCAGCTCCATGATGTTTTCATGGAGGAGTGGAAGAGGACTCCAGTGGCAAATCTAGGAGCATATCCCCCAATAGGGTTTTTCGGCAGAAAAGAAAAGGAAGTAATTGTCCAAACAACTGAGTTGTAAAAATATATCATAATTTATTTATATATAATTAATTGACATGGAAAATTTGATAATATTTTTCTAGCAACAAAAATCGAAATGACAAAATACAAAATGAACTCCGGTTACACAGCGATGGGACATGTGTTTACATAAAATCAACTGTAGAAAGAAACAGAAAGAGGGAAATTGCCATACTGTGCAGCCATAGGCCGCATGAGGTCCCCTACGCGTTTCAACCTTTATGACGTATGTCTAGGTCTTCCTCAGGGGGATCATAGGCATAACCCTTTCTAAAAAGATATTAAATGTCATTACATCAAAAATTTAGAAAAGTGCATATATTTGGCAGTAGAGTAATACATTTTCGAACACTTACATTGCTGCAGTTGATTGTTACAAACAAGTCCCAGATATCCAGAGTTTATTAAAAGAAATAGTTAAGTAAAAGAGGCTGCAACGACTTGACACAGAGGATCTCCGCCCGCCACACACAGGACAACCTCTCCCAATGAAAGAGGAAACTTGCAAGAGACCACACTCAGTCCTCTTTAAAAGAGGAGATTGTGACTACTGCTCCT
>BLSH010405711.1:64478-74512 GCA_018402905.1 Glandirana rugosa
AACATATAAAGTCTTAAACTATGTACATGTATACTCCGACGTAGCTGTCGTACTCAGGAACGGACTCGTGGTCACTGCATTGAGATGGTAAACCTTTGAAGGGCCGGACCTTTTCCTCCTTTATCTAAGGAGGATATCAGAGATAACCACTAGGTTAGTCCTAGAAGGTAAACTCGGTTAGGTCCGGCCGCCGTAGGGCCTAGGGAAGGCGTGCCGAGGAAAAGTCACTGCGCGTACGCGTCAGTGTGTTAACCCGGCCTGTACAACATACAGGGACTGGTAGACTTCCTTCACTGCCGTTACGGCCCCGTTGAAGGCCCTGTCGAGAAAAGACCTCGTGTGGGCTCCTCGGCGTTCCGGAAGTTGCCCCGGCTCTGCCGTCACTTCCTGCGGATGTTGGAGGACATGCATCATGTCCGGCCCATTTCGTGACCGCGCACGCGCATCACTAGAAAAGAGCTGTCCCGGAAGTTGCCCCGGCATTGCCGTCACTTCCTTCAGATGGTCAGGGACATACAACATGTCCGGCCCAATTGTGTGACTGCGCATGCGCGTCACTGAAAAGGAGCCGTGCGGAAGGGATCCGGGATGCCGCCGGCCTGGATTGGCTCAAATGGAAGATCCTGATTGGATCACCAATAGAGACTATAGGAGGAATCTATTTCCTCCTTTTCCAGGCCGGGAAGTTTCCAAATGGTAGAGTTACGTCACTGGTGCTCAGGCAAGGACTCATGCTGTCGATGCAGCCTCATATGTACATGTATCAAATTCTGAAATATACAAAACAGAAAACTAATAATAAGAATTGTATTCACTTTTTAAGGGTTATTAACAAATTAACAATAGTTCAAATAGTATAACACAAATTGGATGTATAACCTCAGGGGGGAGGAATTTTGCACCAAGATATTCATCTCAACCACCTGAGGGAGAGGACTCCAGTGGCAACCTGTGAAGCTCTGATGAACTCTGTGCCCAAGAGGGTTAAGGCAGTGCTGGAAAATAATGGTGCCCACACAAAATATTGACACTTTGGGCCCAATTTGGACATTTTCACTTAGGGGTGTACTCACTTTTGTTGCCAGCGGTTTAGACATTAATGGCTGTGTGTTGAGTTATTTTGAGAGGACAGCAAATTTACACTGTTATACAAGCTGCGCTCTCACTATTTTACATTGTAGCAAAGTGTAATTTCTTCAGTGTTGTCACATGAAAAGATATAATAAAATATTTACAAAAATGTGAGGGGTGTACTCACTTTTGTGAGATACTGTATATATTATATTTACAGTATAAACATTATATGTCTATCAGAGAAAAGTGTTTCATTTTAGACCGATAGATGACACACAGTAGAACATTGTATCTCATTTAGTGTATTCAAGCATCCTTCCAAGGTTTTGTTTTGCCTGCTATATGAGATATGTGCTGCAACTGTCAGCTCATGCTTTATTCAATTGCTTGCCAAAAGCGACAAAAAATTAATTCAATACAGATGCTAAACTGTATCAAGCGCAATATTCTGTTGTTCCAACAGATGCTAAATTGTCAAAAAATGAAACATAAATAGTATTATTTGAATGTAAATAATTAGCTGCAATGAGCACTTTTACTTACAATGCGTTAACAAAAGCGACAGAACAACTTAGTGAAAACAGTATCAATTATATGTATATTGGAGGTAGGAATCAAGCATCTATAAAATGTATGTATGCAGTATTCTACAAAAAGAGACAAGAATAATTAGACGAAAAAACCTATTTGTTTATTGTTGTATATGTTTTTTTACACTACAGTAGTCATTTTTTTTTCCAATAAATTATATTAAAGAGTTTTTTTTGCAAGTAACAAAGAACAAAGCACGTAAAATCAGTTATCGACTTTGTCAGACAATGAGAATCTACAATGAGCAAATTAATTGTGACAGTACATTTAACCTATCAGGGTGTAGACAGATATGAACATTCCAAACAGGAGGCACTACTGATAACCAGGGGGAAGGTTAGGGGTGCAGTCCAGTACCCTCCAGATTCCACATTTGGGATCAAACTGTGTTGCGGATATAGACAATCCCCCCACTCCACACCTTCTTCACCAGTGCACTTTCTGGTCGCAAACTGTGATGGATCATGTAAGCACGATTAACCGAACAATAAATGTGAATCTTCACATCCTATAACATATCGGTCATCACTGCGGGTGATAGCCGGGAGAAGAGATAAAGAAATATAAAGGTGAAGGTAAGTGGGAATAGGGACTCCATTCTCCTCTGGCAGGGGGTGTTAGGGGTCTGATTGCAATACTTAGGCCAAGAGTCGGGAAAATTCATCCGTTGTTACAAAGTGGTGCCAGCAGGACCATACCTTATTGAATTTGGATTGTGTCTCTTTTGCTTGGTGGACAAGCTCCTCCATCTCTGTGTTTTTCTTTATGCGTCACAGCCACTCTGCTATCGTGGGAGGGTTGGAGTCACGCCATCGGAATGGTACGCACATTTTCGCTGCATTTGTCATATGCATGGCTAGGGAGCGACCGAATGTTTTTAGTGGAATGGAGGAGTGATGCAGCAGAAATTGTGTCGGGAAGCAGTTTAGGAAAAACGTTGTAATCTGGTTGGTCAGGCAGTGGATTTCCTTCCAAAATAGTTGATTTGTGGGCACATCCACCAGATGTGTAGCAGTGAGCCTTCAGCAAAGTTACATTGCCAGCATTTGGGTGAAATCGTAGGGTAGATCTTATGCAATTTTAGCGGAGTCCTGTACCACCTTGAAATAATTTTAAATCCGCTTTCCTGAGACAGGAGACATTAAGTGTTCCTTTGTGTATGCACGTGTATATATTTTCCCATTCCTCCTCTGTTAATTAGGGATGAGCAGAACAACCCCCCCCCCCCGGCAGGCCCGGATTAAGAGCATCATGGGCCTGGTGCTGAGGATTTTGGTGGGCCTTTTTATGAAAATAAATAAAATTAAAACACAAACAATTAGAATCTTAGTTGGCTTTGCACATCAATTGTGCCACTATGTTACTCTGTTTTGTCATTATCTGTACACAATATGTCTAATCTCCCGATATATGACTCTCTACAATGTTGCAATTTCATTACTCTGTACCACCTATGTATCCTGTTGTTTCTAATAAAAACATTTATTGGAAAAAAAAATAATAATTAATTAAAGAGAGAAAGGGGTGAGAGAGGGGTTCAGAGAGAACAAGAGAGAGGGGGGGGTGATCGAAAGAGAAGGCGATGAGAGAAAGGGGTGAACGAGAGAGAGAGGGGGGTAAGCAAGAGTGGGGGTGAGAAAAAGGGGAATAGAGAGAGAGTGAGAGAAAGAGGGTGGTAGGAGAGAGGGGGATGAAGGGGGTGAGAGAAAGAAAGGAGGTCAAAGGGGTGAGAGAGAGAAAGGGGGTGAGAGAGTGAGAAAGGGGTGAAAGAAAGAGAGGGGTGAAAGAGAGAGAAAGGGGTGAAGGAGAAGGGTGAAGGGGGTGAAAGGTAGAGAGAGAGAGGGGGTGAAAGAGAGAAAGAGAGGGGTGAGTCTGTGGGGGGGGGGGAGGGGCAGCAAAGTACATTACATGGAGGGTAATAGCACAGTACATTACATGGGTGGCACCACAGAGTATGTTACTTGGGGGGAGGGGCAAAGCACAGTACATTACACGGACGGCACTGCACATTACATGGTGAGCACTGCATGGCACAGCACATGACATGGTGGACACTGCACATGACATGGGGGGCACTGCATGGTACAGCACATGACATGGTGGGCAATGCATATAAGATGGTGGGCATGGCATGGCACAGCACATTACATGGTGGGCACTGCATGGCACATCACATTACATGGTGGGCACTGCACGGCACATCACATGACATGGTAGGCACAGCACATTATATGGTGGGCACTGCAGGGCATAGTTCAACATGGTGGGCACTGCACATTACATGCGAGGCACTGCATGGCACAGCACATGACATGGTGAGCACTGCACATTACATGGTGGGCACTGCACATTACATGGGAGGCACTGCATGGCACAGTACATGACATGGTGAGCACTGCACATTACATGGTGGGAACTGCATAGCACAGTCCGACATGGTGGGCACTACACATTACATAATGGGCACTTAATCGCACAGCACATGGCATTGGCACATGGTGGACGCTGCATAGCACAGCACATGGCATGGTTGGCACTGTATAGCACAGCACATGGCATGGTGGGCACTGTATGGCACAGCAGATGATATGGTGGGCACTGGGCACAAGAGAGCACATTACATGGGGGAGCAGGAGTCTATCCCCTAGCACAATCTTTACACCCAGCAGGTCAGTTTGTACACAATCCTCCCTCCCTAATAAGTTTTGTAACCTCATCTCAACAGCATGGGAGATGTCCTCCCTTCCGGGCTCCTGCTGGTTAGGATGACATCAGCGCCTCTCCCCCAAACAGCAGCTGCAGCTCCTGGACACTGAGGATATGTGTGAGTGTAACAGATTGTGTGATAGCAGGCAGGCATCGGTAGAAACAGGACTCAGCTCAGCAGCTGACACTTGTCTCCTCCATGTGTGCAGTGCACAGAGGACTCCTCTTCCTTCAGAACGGCACATAGATATTGAAAAGCCACTGCAGGGGCGTATCATGAAATCAGTGGGCCTGTATGCAAGATCAAAAGTGGGCCCTAGGCATGAGTGGGGGGGGTGAGCACTGCGGAGTGGGCGTGGTTTAAATTGCACTAGATATTGGGTGTGGTTAAAATCTGAGATGACTTACAGTGCAGAATGTGTTAATGTTAAATAGGGAATGTACGTGGGGGCAAAGATGTCAAGTTCCATATTATACTGTGGAAGTGTAAAGGCTGACCTGGGGATGGGGGAGGGTATAATCAGTGCTGGGACAAGTCATTTGGTTCCCAAAACTGCGCCTCCCGTTTCTTCAGCATAGATGGAAGTTTTTGTAATAACCCCTAGCATCAGTGCCAGTTTACGCGATAGTAACCCCAGAATTGGTGTCAATAGCAGCAATAATAACCCACAGCATTGGTGCCAGTTTCACAGTATAACCCTCAGCATAGGTGCCAGCTTCGCAATAAAAAACCCCAGCAAAGGTGCCAGTTTCTACAATAATAACCCCCAACATTGGTGTCAGTAGCAGCTTAATAACCCCCAGCATTGGTGGTCAGTGGTGCCATGCTACCTAAAATCCTGAATTTCAGCTTAAACCTAACTAGACTTAAGCCTGCCCCCTTTCCTCACACCTACGCTGGCTAAACTGTGAAAAGATGTATATATTTACCTATTGTCAGGTTGCTCCGGTTCACTTCTGTGTAAGTCAGTGGCAGCTGCAGGGGAGAGAAGAGAGCGCTGATAATGGCTGGTTAAGCCTGGAGTGATGACATCACCCATGGGTTCTCATGTTTCAGCTGTTGTCGGCGCTCCACCCTCTCCCCTGTGTATGCTCATACCTGACATGGGAGATCATGTGACTGCAAAAGAGAAGCTTAAAAATAGGTAAATCAATGTAGGTGTTAGGAGGTGGGATTTTTAAGGCTAGTTACCTTTAAGCTGAAATTCCACTTTATTCTGTCTGCACTGATAGTCATTGGTAGTGCTATTTTAAACATCCCTCACCATTAGTAGTCAGTGACTTGATATAGTGTTGTGTTAAAAAGGAGCTCTGCCCCCACCCCTCCAAAATTAACAGTCAGCAGCTGCAAAGACTTTTACTATTAGGGAACTTACCTGTCCATGCATTCAGTGGTGCCCTCACCCGAGCCAAATCTTGAATTGGCTCTTGAGTGCTGCCATCTTGGCTTAGGGAAACCATAGTGAATTGGGCTTTGCTCTGTGAGTGGGCCGGCTGCGCGGGGAAGGAGGAGGGAGCCAAATTTCAATCCTGTCAAAACCTCCCCCGCCAAAAAGGTCCCAATTGTGGCAGCAGAGGGGGTCAGACAAGCGGAGCTTCCACTTTTGGGTGAAGCTCCGCTTTAAGCTTTTACAGCGACCTAGAGTGGGTGGGGGGGTTAATTCATGTCATTAGTAATGTGCAGCACTCAGGGGTTAATGTGCTGCTACTGCCACTAGACACTGATGCATTGGTGACCAGTGGTAGTTAATTAACCCTTTGTATTACATTAGTGCCATCAGTGTTAGTGTTAATTAACCCCTGCTGCATCACAAAGGGGTTAATAAATGCCGCTAGTGGCCACTAATGCAGCACAAAGGGTTAATTAACTACCACTGGTCACCAATGCATCAGTATCTAGTGGCAGTAGCAGCACATCAACCCCTGAGTGCTGCACATTACTATTGACAATAATTCCCCCCAATTTAGGTCACTGTAAAAAACTTTGCAGAACATTACACTGTTGCTATATCATGTTTAGGGCAATCTGGCAGCCTGTTCCCTTTTTATTGTTTGCTTACTTGCATCCACACTCTCCCTCACCTCTCCCACTAGAAGTCCTGTCCTGCAGAGCTCCCTTGTGCTACACTACACTGTGTGGAACTCAGCTGCCGCCCAAGATTTACATAACAATAGCGCTGGCCTCCCACAATTTACATAACAATAGCGCTACCGGACCGACCGCAATTTGCATAACAATAGTGTGTTCCGCCCACGATTTTCATAACAATAGTGCCTACCGACCATGATTTACATAATATTAGTGTACGCATAGCAGATCTAAACAGCGTTAATGACTGACATGGGCCTATATTGAGGTAGGGGCCAGGAGCTACAGCTCCAATAGCCCCTATGTTCCCCTGCCCCCCGGTTCGACTTGCACCAGAACACCACAAACAGGCAATGAGTTCATCTGAATATGCAAACCCTATTAAAATCAATGAGAAAAATCAAAAGTGCTCAGTTTAACGGCTTAAATGCCTTTTTATTGCCATAAAGTGTATGGGGACCCGGGTACCTAGGGGACATGTATCAATCCCAAAAAAATTTTTTAAAAAGATTGTTTTTTCAGGAGCAGTGATTTTAATGATGATTAAAGTGAAAAAAATTAAATTCCTTTAAGTATCATGCCTGGGGGGGTGCCCTTAGTCTGCCTGTAAAGTGGCGCATCGGTGTGATGTTTACAACAGTGGCACCACAAAATGACATTTGTAAAGGAAAAATTGTCATGTAAAATTGCTCATGGCTGTAATGTATTGCCTGCTCCTGGCAATATAGATAAAAAATCACTGGAAAAATTTGCGTGGGGTCCCCCCAAAATCCAAACCAGACCCTTTTTCTTAAATTTTGGCACGGGGTTTATTAATTTATTTTATTTATTTATTTCAGGTACTTATATAGCGCAGTGAATTTACACAGAGCTTTTACATATACATTGTATATTCACATCAGTCCCTACCCTCAAGGAGCTTACAATCGAAGGTCCCTAATAGGGATGGGCGAACGGTTCGGCCCAAGCATAAGTTCGGGCCGAACTTCCATTGTTCACCAGATCCCCGAATTTAGAACATTATGGGGTGTTCGGTGCGACTTCGGCACCGCTGAACGCCCCATAATGCATAGTGCGCAGATGGCACGCACAGCTCGTGCTCCATGGGAGGGCTGCCGTCATCTGTGCTTGCTTTGTTTTGATAGTTTATTTATAGTGAAGGGCGGGGCCACTCGGTGACATATGTGATGTGTCATGTGACGTCAGAGGGGCGGGTCACTCAATTACATCACCGGGTGGCCCCGCCCCTTCACTATAAATAAACTGTCAAAACAAAGCGTATTTGTTTCTTCTGTAAAATTTATTTACATATTGTATTTTCTCTATTTATAGTATTTATTCTACACAGCTCCAATAAGTCTCCTGAAGGGTAAAAGGGTGAAACATGTTGAGCATGGGTAGCTGGAAATTAGTATGATACACCGTTTTCATAACAAATTAATGTGTTTCTTTTATCTAGACTTTTAATGTTGTACCAATAAAATATATGGAATTTTTTATATAAACAAAAAAATCGATCTTAGTTATTTACTGTGGCACCTTTAAAGTCCTTGAACCTTTTGGTTCAGCAAAATTCCTCTTTGAATTTATCTAACATATGGATGTGGTGCCACTTTTGGCCCCTCGTTGTTGATCTGTTTTTTTTTGTGTCAAAACATAGCGAGCTCAGGAGGCGGAAGCCCTCCCATGGAGGAGGAGCAGTTGTGGCTTTTTTTTGGGTCCGTCATGCACCGTGATTGACGATGGATTACAACGGGGGACATTTATTTTTTATTTTCTTTTTTAATAAAGAACTTGCCCCTAATTGTCTCCTGTGGCTTTTTCTTTTTTGACACTTTTTGGTGAATTAGTAAGGGTACGATGTACCCGATACTAATTTACACGAGGGAGGCCAGGATCTGGGGCCCCCTTATTAAAGGGAGCTTCCAAATTCTAATAAGCCCCCCGCCTGCAGACCCACACAGCCCAGGGTTGTGGGGAAAAGGTGCTTTGGGGTGGGGGGGCACAGAGCACCCAAACTCCCCATGTTGAGGGCACATAGCCTGGTATGGTTCAGGCGGGGGGGGTTGCTCATCCCCCCGTTCTGGCCGGCCAGGTTGAATGCTCGGATAAGGGTCTGGTTTGGATTTTGGGGGGAACCCACATCAATTTTTTTTATCAATTTTGGCGTGGAGTTCCCCTTAAAACCCATTACAGACCTGAAGGGCCTGGTATGGACTGGGGGGACCCTACGCAAATTTTCTCAGTGAATTGTTTGTATATTGCTGGGAGCCAGCAGTACATTACAGCCGCAATTTTAAATGACAATTTTCCTTTACAAATGTCATTTTACTCTGGCACTGTTCTAAACAGCAGAGAGGTGCGCCTTTTAACAGGCAGACTAAGGGGACCCCCAGGCACATTATTTAAAGGAATATTTAATTTTTATTGTTTCACTTTAAGCATTATTAAAATCACTGCTCCTGAAAAAATGTTTGATTTAAAAACTTTTTTTGCATTAATACATGTCCCCTAGGGCAGAACCCGGGTCCCCATACATTTTTTATGGCAATAACTTACATATGAGCCTTTAAAATGAGCACTTTTGATTTTTCATGTTTGGGTCCCATAGACTTTAACGATGTTCGAACAAATTTTTTGTCTGTTCGCATGTTCTGGCGCGAACCGAACCGTGGGGTGTTCGGCCCATCCCTAGTCCGTAACTCACATTCATACATTCACATACTATTGTCAATTTAGACAGGATCCAATTAACCTACCAGCATGTCTTTAGAGTGGGGGAGGAAATCGGAGTACCCAGAGGAAACCCACGCAGGCACAGGTAGAACATGCAAACTCCAGGCAGGTAGTGTCATGGTTGAGATTTGAACCAGTGACCTTTTTGCTGCTAGGTGAAAGTGCTAAACAACAACACTGTGCCGCCCTGCCCTTAACCACTTCAATACACTGTGTTATATATGCAAGCAAAAAAAGGAAGTCAAGCGCTGACCCATTTTTTGGAAAAAACCATAAAGGAAAAAAACAATAATTCACAAATAAAACACAAAAAAGTCCAATAATCCTTCAACAATCATCCATTGAGAGGAATCCAATAACCATGTGCATCCACATAAGTTCCAAATTCTTCTATAGGAAAAGTTTTGAAAATAGATGGCCACTCACCAGATGGTTTGACCTCCTTTTTAGGGGTAGGTCAAAATGCGCCTCTGGAACCACTGTTCCTATAAAGGGAGGTGTGTGTTTTCTCCTCTTCTCTCTCCAGTAATCGTTCCGCTAGTGAAGAAAAAAGGACTCCACCAAGGACACAGATGAATGGATCATTGTGTAGTATTTATTTGCAAATGGGTAGTAAAAACAATTAAAAAGTTTACACTCACATTTCCATGTGCCTAACCTGGCACTGGGTTGACCAGCGTGTAGCTCGTGAGCCTGTGCGGCAAACAGCTGTTGTTTCGAATAAAGCGTGTCAAATCGTCCGTATGGCGTTATGGCGTTCGCATGCCAACGTCCGGAAGTGCACGAAAGAACGTCTTCTACGTACGTTTCGCCGTCTTGGCGTCTTCAGGAAATTACG
>BLSH010405711.1:74707-89645 GCA_018402905.1 Glandirana rugosa
TGATATATTCCGGCGAAAATGTCGCCGGGGATACATCACGACACTTGCCTGACTCTGGACTTATACATCGATCAAATCGATCACCGCACATCCGTCCGTCACATCATATATCTAGATCACATCTCTGTCATATATGTCCCTCCCATCCGTCACATCATATATGTCTGATATACCACGTCAGTCACATCATATATATTGTGTCATATATAGTTACTCCCATTACCGCGGGACTGCACTGTTTAGTTTTACGTCACGATATAACTATGTTCTAAGATTTGTTATCTTGTTGAAGGATTATTGGACTTTTTTGTGTTTTATTTGTGAATTATTGTTTTTTTCCTTTATGGTTTTTTCCAAAAAATGGGTCAGCGCTTGACTTCCTTTTTTTGCTTGCTTATCTGACCACCTTAGGTCTTGAAGGGGCAGCGACCCTATTGTTTAGAATCTTGTATCAATATAGCACTGCATTTTGATTTGTCACGTCAGGGCGCCATTACCCTCATTGATATATACTGTGTTATATATACTACACTGACTGCACCATATAGTCTGTATATACTACACTGCCTACCCTCCCTGTATATACTGTCTCTACACTAGATCTATATACTACACTGCCTGCCTACACGCCACTAGCTAAACTAGCTACATATTCAGGTCTCAGTCCGTTCACAGCACTACATAGGGGCCGCTGTAAAAGCGGCCTTATATAGTGTGGGCGTGGACTGAGACCCCCTGAGCCATGATTGGCCAAAGCAGAGTGCACTGTGATTGGCCAAAGCATGCAGGTCATGTGCATTTCCCCGCAATTTCAATGCATTTTGGGGAGCGTAAATTTGGCACGAATGCCCCATAATGTTCTAAATTTGGCGACCGGCCGAACAGCCAATGTTCGAGTCGAACTTACATTTGACTCGAACCGACATCTCCTTACTGTTAAGTCTAGGGAGAGTTATTGTTCCCATTTGTGGCTCACTATATTGGACTTGGGGTTGTGATTGGAGAACAGCATGGAGTATGTGTCAGAAATGAGATGTCTTTGTAGGTCCTGTTTGCTGCAGCAGACCAGTTAAATGTGTAAGACCTTTTCAATGTTTGGACTGATTATGTACTTGACATTGCAACCTGTGGATCACAAAAATCAACCAACTACGTGCAGAAAACAAGGTACTGTAATGGTTGCCTCTGTATGAGTGGTCAGTGAATAAAGCGTAGTATAGCTTCATCTACAGCAATCACTGCTTCTAAAAGCCGACCCGGCCTAACTTTCTGATAGGTGGCTGCCCCATAGCACAATGCCACAATGCTATGTTTACTGTCCAGAAAGTACAGGATGCAGAACAAAGGGTAAACAAAAGTGCACGTGTGTACAAAATATTCCGCTCTATAGCTGTGTGACAAATTAATATATGCCTGTAACCCAAAAATGCTCCCCCCAATAGGGAACAATAATAGGTCCAGACAGGAGGCTGCTGCTCTAGTTGAGGGCGAAATGCGTTGACGTCATTTCCGGTCTCTCGCACCCAACGACGTCACTTCCGCTCGCGGTGGAACACACGCTGAGGAGAAGCTGTCAGACTCTGTATCAATGAGAATTGTTTCATATCTCTTGTAAGTAGTTTTTATATATGCGCAATAAATACGTTTTACAGAACTTCACCATGAGGCTCTTTCTATTCCTTTGAGAAATGGTGGGTTGAGAGCACCTTGTCATCTGGAAAAGCTACCTCCGCTGTGGGTTACCACCAGTATCCAGGCTTACCTGATCCCTAGACTGAAAAGCTAGGGGTCCACTATCTCTGGTGAGTGGGGCTACATGTGGGGACTGGCATTGAGCACTGAGCACTGAGCACTGCGGATTGGCTTTTGAGCATGTTTTTAAGCACCTTAAAGCACTTCATCACTTTATTTATGCACATGTTATGTGTCTTGATGGATTACTATTGAGAACTATTGGACTCACTTTTTTGGACTTTATTAATATTTATTTACATGTTTATACAGATTATTGTGTTTTCACTCATGAATATGGTGTATAGGTTTTTATGATTGATCAATGGAGGGGTGGCTCAGCTGATTTTGTATTCCAGTTAAAAGTGTACCTGTGGTTCTAGTAGTGCAGTTGTCCACAGAGGATGGGTGGGACTGATGTCTTACAGGAACATAACCAGTAGGCCGTGCAGATGGGTTTGTACTGATTCCAGGCAGAGATGTGGTCAGCAAACAGGCAAAGGTGTGGCCAGACTGAAGGTAGGAACATGGTCCATAAATGGCCAGGTCAGTACAGGCAGCAAGCAGAGACATGGTCAGCAAATAGGATTTGTCCACACAGCAGACAGGAACATGGTCAATAAACAAAAAAGGGTGTGGTGCTGTTCTTAATAGACTAGTAAGGTGGTTTCATCCTGATGGTGTTATAAATTGAATAATAAATAAAAATAAATGAATTAGAAAATAAATATACTTTGAACCATGATCAAAAAAGTTTAACAATGTTGTTCCCTTTGGTTTTGTATATACATAGAATGTGGTGTGTATCCTTTCAGAACTTCCATATAATAAAACCATCTTTTTAAAACATTTGACTGAAATAAAATGACCTGTGCAAATTAATTTCAAAAACGTTTGTGATTATGACAACTTGATTGACCCTGGTTTTATATATGAACAAGGTGGTGTGTATCTTTTCAAACCTTCTATATGATAAACCAACCTTTTAAAACCATTACTCTAAAATAAAGTGATCTGTGCAAATTCATTGAAAAAACACTTGTGATTATGTCAACTTGCTTGACGCTGATGCCTTTTCCAAACGCTAAGTGATTATAAAAGTTGAAAGTTATTTGTTAGTGGTTCATTATTAAGCTTTGGACATCCACAGACAATCCATGTGGTGTCAGTTTTTCTTAGATAGTTCATATGGTAAAACCCATTTCCTTTTCTGGTGAATGGTGCTCTTATCCGTGCTTGCAAAATAAAAACCAAACGTGCTGGTACTGCAATTCATGCTCCCCTATGGTAATCCACTTACCAGAAGATGGTCCCCACTAGGGGGTGTTGAGCCTCCACAGCAACCCTGCTGTACTAGGATATGGGTCTCTCCTGGAAGCCTGTTCCATCTCAGAAGATAGTCCCCACCAGGGGGTGTTGTACCTCCACAGTAGCTTTGTTGTGCCAGGATGTGGATGCATCCTGGACGACCATTCTGCCCCTCTCCTCCGAGATTATTAATGTATGCAAAGAAAGAATAAAGTCCATAGTGCACTACCGTTTAAAAACCTTTAAACCATGCAGAAGCCAGTATATACATGCAGTTATAATAATACAATCCAGAACAGGTATAAAAAGAAGGAAGTCCGGGGCTTGCATGCTCTCCATGGACCGTAGAGGAAGTGAAGCAATGATGCCTGATGCTCTGTCTTACGCGTTTTGTCACACTGACGTCATCAGAAGCTGCCACTTCTGCATGTATATCTGCACACGTATATACCGGCTTCTGCATGGAATAAAGGTTTTTAAATGGTAGTGCACTATGGACTTTATTCTTTCTTTGCATACATTAATTATACTGGAAACAACAAGAAACAAGTCCCCTAGATGGGACTTTCAATTGGGAAAACCAATCCAGGTTTTTATCTGGCTTGTTCCCTCTTGCTATTCTTGTATTGTGTCCAATTCTGGTTTTAATTCTGTGATATGTTTTTGTTGTTTTTTAACTATATTAATAAATATTGTTCATTTTAATATACTCTCTCTTTCTGAATGAGTTGGTCTTCCCAATTGAAAGTCCCATCTAGGGGGTTTGTTTGTTGTTGTTCAACATCAGGGGTGGGGAAAGTTCAACTCACACCTTAATCATTGTGATTATTATATTAAATTGCCCAAGAAATTCCTCTTTTCTTAATTATACTGGAGGAGAGGGCCGGAACGGTCTCCCAGGAAGGATCCACATCCCAGAACAACAAAGATACTGTGGAGGTACAACACACCCTGGTGGGGACTACCTTCTGAAACGGAACAGGCTTCCAGGAGAGACCCATATCCCAGTACAGCAGGGTTGCTGTGAAGGCTCAACACCCCCTGGTGGGGCCATCTTCTGGTAAGTGGATTACTATAGGGGAGCATGGATTGAGCACCAGCACTTTTTTTTTGTTTTTTTGCAAGCATGGATAAGAACATCAGTCACCAGAAAAGGAGATGTGTTTTACCATATGAACTATCTAAGTAGAACTGACACTACATGGATTGTCTGTGGATGTCCAAAGCTTAATAATGAACCACTAACAAATAACTTTTAATTACTAATCGCTGCATTTAATTTATAATCACTTAGCATTTGTAAAAAGCACCAGCGTCAAGCAAGTTGTCATAATCACAAGTGTTTTTTCAATGAATTTGCACAGGTCACTTTATTTTAAAGTAATGGTTTAAAGGGTTGGTTTATCATATAGAAGTTCTGAAAGGATACACACCATATTTTTTATATATGCAAAACCAAAGGGAACAACATTGCTACACTTTTTTGACCACGGTTCATAGTATATTTATTTTTTAATTAGTTTATATTTATTTATTATTTAATTTATAACACCATCAGGATGAAACCACCTTATTAGTCTATTAAAAGCAGCGCCACACGCACTTTTCTTTTACCTTATAATCTCTGGCCCCTAATTATTTAGGAGTCTCAGTGGAAGCAGCAGCTCTTGGGAAAACACAAAATGTTATCCTCTGAGCAGAACAACTCCCATTTGATTTTCACATGGTCAATAAACAGGCCAGTGTGAGTAGCAGCAGGCAGAGGCATGGTCAGCAAATAGCCAAAGGATTGGTAGAGGCTTCTTCTCACCCAAAGTTCTTAAAAGTCTTAGGACTCCAGCCCTAATCCAGGAATTACAAAATCTGGAGAGAACCAAAAGCTTAGATTTTTACACTCTGAAACACTTATATGGAGCCCCTTTCTCTGCATATGCGAGGCCTCTGTTTTGTCTTTAATCCCACTACTACAGTGGCAGGGCCTCAAATTGTTACAACAGGCAAAATATCAGTCCAGGGAGCAGGCAAAAAACAGGCTGAGGTCAGTTCAGATGGAAGTCAGAAATGTGGCTGATAAACAGACCAGGGTGAGTTCAGGTGGCAGACAGAGGTATTGTCAATTAACAAGCCAGGGACAGTTCAGGTGGCAGATAGAGGCATGGTCATCATGAAGACAAATGGGTGGTACAGACGGCAGGCAGAGGCATGATCATCATGCGGACAAATGGTTGTTACATAAAAAAGCAGTTACAGGGAAACAGCAGGTACTTTGTCATACCTTCACTAATATCACAGTGAAGTATGGAAAAAATGGAAGCAGTCTCCTATACAGAGGGCAGGCTGGGAGGGACATTGGAGACAATAGTATTGTGAAACTCCTTATTCTATTACTGGTGCATACTCAGCATTTTTTTTTACGTTTTTTGGCCTGGTTTTTTTTTACGTTTTTTGGCCTGTTTGGGTAGGAGGAATAATATTGGGAAAGTGTTTTTCATGCAGCCTCTTCACTACATCACAATACATTTGTACAGGTGCAAGGCCTTCCTGCTAAATGAGGGCTGTTATAATCTCCTCTTAATACTTTAGGTAGGAGCCAAGTCTTTCTGTGGACTTATAATAGACGATGTAGGAGTTCTACAGGGCCAATTTAAACAGGTATATAGACACTATTTTGTATCAATGCATTTATCGTCTTGTGAATAGGTAGGGCTGTAACTTCTGCCCATTATAGTCTACACCTCCCATGAACTGATTGTAGTCATGTATGCAATATGGATGGGCCGAACACCCCCGGTTCGGTTTGCACAAGAACATGCGAACAGGCAAAAAATTTGTGCGGACATCCAAACACCGTTAAAGTCTGTGTGACCCAAACATGATAAATTTAAAGTGCTCATTTTAAAGGTTTATATGCAAGTTGTTGCCCTAAAAAGTGTATGGGGACCCGGGTCCTGCCCTAGAGGACATGTATCAATGCAAAAAAAAGTTTTTAAATTGATAATTTTTTCAGGAGCAGTGATTTTAATAATGCTTAAAGTGAAACAACAAAAATGAAATATTCCTTTAACCCCTTGCGTACTGGACACTTAAACCCCCCTCTTGCCCAGAACAATTTTAGGTTTTCAGAGCTGTCGCATTTTGAATGGCATTTGCGAGGTCGTGCGAAGCTGTACCCAAACAAAATTTTTATAATTTTTTCCCCACAAATAGAGCTTTCTGTTGGTGGTATTTGATCACCTCTGTGGTTTTTATTTTTTATACTATAAACAAACAAAGAGCGACAATTTTGAAAAAAGAACAATATTTTTTACTTTTTGCAATAATACAAATCCAAAAAAAAATTATAAAAAAAAATTAGTCATCGGGTGTGGCCAATATATATTCTTCTACATATTTTTAGTAAAAAAAATTGCAATTGGCGTTTATTGATTTATTTGCTCAAAAGTTATCGCATCTACAAACTATGGGAATTGATTTATGGCGTTTTTATTGTTATTTTTTTTTTTACTAGTAATGACAGCGATCTGCAATTTTTATCGGGACTTTGATATAGGGGAGCACATGTCGGACACTTTTGACACTTTTTTGGGACCAATGACATTTATACAGTGATCAGAAATTTAAATGTCCTCTGATTACTGTATAAATGTCATTGATAGGGAAAGGGTTAATGCTAAGGGGGTAGTGAAGGGGTTAACTGTGTTCCCTGTATGTGTTATAACTGTGAGAGGGCGGGGCTGGCAGGGACATAACAGATCTAACTGATCCCAGTGACAGGGACCTGTAGATCTGTTATGTCCCCTCTCACAGAACGGGGAACTGCTGTATTTACATCGGCGGTTCCCCATTCTGCCGCTCTGACAGGCGATTGCGGGTCATGAGCGGACACCGAGTGAGTGTGCACTGGGAGCGTGCAAAGGGGTAGACGTCCATGGATGCCCCCCGGCAATTGAGATTCACGCTGTAGCCGTCTTTTGGCTATAGGGCGGACCTCTACTGGTTAAATAATGTGCTTGGGGGGGTCCCTTAGTATGCCTGTAAAAGGGCGCACCTCTGTGATGTTTAGAACATAGCTAGCGCAAATTGATATTTGTGAAGGAAAAATTGTCATTTATTATCGTGGTTGTAATGTATTGCCGGCTCCTGGCAATATACAGAAAAATCACTGAAAAAATTTGCGTGGGGTCCCCCCCAGTCCATACCAGGCCCTTCGGGGCTGTGTTGGATTTTAAGGGGAACCCTGCGTCAATTTTTAAAAAAAAATTGGCGTGGGGTCCCCCCTAAAATCCAAACCAAACCCTTATCCGAGCATTCAACCTGCCCGGCCAGGATAGGGGGGGACTAGCAATCGCCCCCCCCTCCTGAACCGTACCAGGCTACATGCCCTCAACATGGGGAGTATGGGTGCTTTGGGGCAGGTTGGGCTCTGCGCCCCCCACCCCAAAGCACCTTGTCCCCATGTTGATGGGTACAAGAGCCTCTTCCCCACAACTCTGGGCTGTGGTTGTGGGGGTCTGCAGGCAGGGGGCTTATCAGAATCTGGAAGCCCCCTTTAAGTACTTGCTTAATGGGCACTTAAACCCCACTCCTGCCCGGACCAATTTTCAGTTTTCAGGGGGACAAGGTGCTTAGGGGTGGGGGGCGCAGAGCCCCCCTGTCCCAAAGCACCCATACTCTCCATGTTGAGGGCATGTAGCCTGGTATGGTTCAGGAGGGGGGGCTCGTCCACCCCCCCATCCTGGCTGGCCAGGTTGCATGCTCGGATAAGGGTCTGGTTTTTATTTTAGGGGGGACCCCACGTAATTTTTTTTTTTACATTTTGGTGTGGAGTTCCCCTTAAAATCCATTCCAGACCCGAAGGGCCTGGTATGGACTGGGAGGGGGACCCTACACAAATTTTTTCAGTGATTTTTTTGTATTTTGCCGGGAGACAGCAATACATTACAGCCGCAATTTTAAATGACAGTTTTTCCTTTACAAATGTAATTTTGCTCTGGCACTGTTTTAAACATCGCAGAGGTGCGCCCTTTTACAGGCATACTGAGGGGACCCCCAGGTACATTATTTAAAGGAATATTTCATTTTTATTGTTTCACTTTAAGCATTATTAAAATCACTGCTCCTGGAAAAACTATCGATTTTAAACTTTTTTTTGCATTGATACATGTCCCCTAGGGCAGGATCCGGGTCCCCATACACTTTTTAGGGCAATAACATTGCATATAAACCTTTAAAATAAGCACTCTTGATTTTTCATGTTCAGTTCCCATAGACATTAATGGTGTTTGAATGTTCGCAAAAAAAAGTTTTTAAATCAATCATTTTTTCAAGAGCAGTGATTTTAATAATGCTTAAAGTGAAACAACAAAAATGAAATATTCCTTTAAATAATGTACCTGGGGTGGTCCCTTAGTCTACCTATAAAAGGGTGCACCACTGTGATGTTTAGAACATAGCCAGAGCAAAATGGCATTTCCAAAGGAAAAATTGTCATTTATTATCGTGGCTGTAATGTATTGCCGGCTCCCGACAATATACAGAAAAATCACTGAAAAAATGTGTGTGGGGTCCCCCCCCCAGTCCATACCAGGCCCTTCGGGTCTGGTTTGGATTTTAAGGGGAACCCCACACCAAAATTTTTAAAAAATTGACATGGGTTCCCTCTAAAATTCAAACCAGACCCTTATACGGGCATGCAACCTGGGCGGCTAGGATAGGGGGGTTGAGTGGGTGCCCTCCCTCCTGAACTGTCCCCATCGACATGGGGAGTATGGGTGCTTTGGGGTTGGGGGCTCTGTGCCCCCCCACCCCAAAGCACCTTGTTCCCATGTTGATGGGGACAAGAGCCACTTCCCCACAATCCTGGGATGTGGTTGTGGGGGTGTGTAGGCGGGGGGCTTATCGAAATCTGGAAGCCCCCTTTAAGCCATCTTCAATCACGGCGAGCAACGGTCTCAAAAAAAAAAACCAACAGCTCCATGTTCCATGGGAGCTGACCGAGCTCTCTTTGCTTTGACTTTTTTTTATAGTGAAGGGTGGCACACCCCTCTGACATCACATGATATCAGAAGGGGTGGGGTCACTCGTACGTCACCCAGTGGCCCCACCCTGCACTATAAATAAAATGTCAAAACAAAGCCAGCGCAGACGGTGGCAGACCTCACATGGAGGAGGAGCTGTGCGCACCGTCTGCGTGCAATGCATTATGGGGCGCTCCGCAGTGGCGAAGTCACTGCGAATGGCCATAATGTTCTAAATTTGACGAACAGGCGAACACCTGATGTTCAAGTCGAACTTATGTTCGGCTTGAAGCGCGGGCCCATTCCTAGTGTTCAAATGTTCGCACAAATTTTTTTTCTGTTCGCATGTTCTGGTGCGAACCGAACCAGGGGGTGTTCGGCCCATCCCTGGTTTTGACACTGGAATCACACAAATCACTCTAAATTCAGATTCTTGACAAACATGCTCTCTGAGTAAGGAGAAGGAGAGCCGATGCTACAACATGCAATTTCTCTTTACATTTGGAATCACTATGACTGGACGAAAGCATGACATCGTACAGGGCCTATCACAGCGGCCCTGTACCCCAAATGGTGATACACTGGGTTCTAGAGACACAACTATGACATATCTCACTGCTGTGCACTCCAAGGGCATGCACAAGTGGCTAGAATGGGAAGACACATGGGTACATCCTTCCAGAATGACTTTAACTGCTTCATGCCTAGCCATTGTAGATATACATAGCATTCAGATGTTGATGCTTCTCTGGTGACACTATGACAGATGTTGATGGTGCACTGGTGGCACTATGACAGATGTTGAAACCACACAAACTCACAGATCCCTGATAGACACAGATTGGATCTCCTTCTGCTCTCTGTGTGAGGACAAGGAGAGCTGATGCTGCAATATGTGGTTTCTCTTTATGTTTGTGATCACTATGATTGGGTACAGCCATCACATGGTATGGGGCTAATCACAGATGAAATCAATGCGCACCCCTGAGGGGACTTGATAGACATATGGGTACGTCCTCCCAGAATGACTTTAACCACTTCCTGCCCAGCCACTGTAGATATAGGGCTGGGTGCATTTCTTTTTTCATTTAGCTTTATTGCTATCACAAGGAATTTGATAAGTCTCCGATGTGATAGCATAATGCAGGTGACAGGTTCTCTTTATGGAGATATAAGGGGGATAGAAGATATCTAATGTAATCATTGCACTCTGTTAAAGCTGACTGAGCACAGACTGACCACAGAGTCCGGAGACTGACAGCTCTGACCCTGGAAGTGGTCAGAGCTGAGTACTTCCAGTTTCATTCCTAACAGGGCAGATCAACCAATGAATGTTCATTGATCTCTCACTGCTGTCCATCCTGACATCTGCCATGGAGTTCTGGGATGGCCAAGGGGGATAGGTGAGCCCAGGACACATGGAAGAGGAGGGCTCAGGTGGGAGCAAGGCACCTTCACTTACTGTACATGTAGAAGTAATTGGCTTTACACCTGTCCAAAGCCCATCTACTACATAGGTGGCAGACAGGAGGAAAGTTTTAACAAACTCCAAACTGTCATTTGTTTACATTCTGCCACCACTGCTGGAGTGATAATTGCATCACTTGTAGCAATAGGGTTAAGAGGTGTGTGGGCCTTATTGGAGCTGGGGTTAGTTTTATATCAACTGTAGTGTTGCAGCAGTTTAAAATTCCACCAAAAAGTGTTAAAATACATTTAAGCATTGCTTACACTAGAGCCAGATCATTGAAAAAATATGGCCAAAGTGTTTCCCAAGTTCTTGAAAGTGTATCTAAAACCAAAAATAAAAATGTGTTTTATTGCAATAGTAAGATTTGATGACTGCATTTTTTTTTCTGGTAGTAACACACCTCTTGTCCTATGGGGACAATGATCATTCACTATTCTGTATCTATATAGGAACATTACCAACTATACTGCTACCCTGACCTCCCTACGCGCCAGAAAAAAGGTTACTCTGTCATTATTTACATATCTCGATATGTTATTTTCAGACTTTAAACAATCTTTCACGCTGACTTTTTTGTAGAACTTTATTTAAAGTAAAAAATATATAGCTTAATACTTTGTATTCTAAAATATCCAAGAGACTGCTGGTATAAGAAATGAAATCTAGCAAGCAGACAGTTATTTATGTTAAGTACTTACAGGTAAAATATATCTAAATAAGTCAGAAAATGGACAATTATTCTTTCAATCAATGTCTACATTTATATCAAAACCCAAAAGGCAAAACAAAATATAGAGGTTCAGACTGTTTAACTTGTAGTTTGGAACAATGTCAAGTACAGCACTAAATTATTATGCTGTCAGATTGCCTGTAACAACAACTGAATGTAAAGTTCAAACATTAAAACCACATCTACATGTCTAGGGAGCACTTTGTAACGTAGAATTCTAATGCTATGCTTTCCAAATTTAATTTCATTTTGTACCCTCCAGGTTTCTCATAAAATCAAGGTTTGCTCTGTGGAAAACATGAAATAAATCTGTGGGCATTGGAAAGCTTGATAACACTACTATATGTGTGCCATGGAAAGAAAAAAAAGGTCATGCTGATTCCATGCAGTGGAGGGCCATGGAAGACATATTTTATTTTAATTTGTGAGCATATAATTAAGTTATATAGTGATTTATAGTCCATCATAGCTATATCAGCTAAGAAGGTGTCATTTGCCACAGTGTTTAGTTAGCCTCAAAGTTTATGTTCAAAGTTAATTGCAACCCAGATGAGCATATTTTGTATGTCCTGCATATACAGCCTCTGTATTCCTGACATGGCTGCCAGTTCATCAGTGGGACACATTAGCACAGGCAGTTTTCTTCTGTAAGGATCCATAATCCTTCATCGGAGGTGCACCAAGGAACAACAATATTCAATGAACAGTAATCTATTTTTACATACTCCATTGCACGTGATTGGTTGAGCACTGATCACGAATGTTATCACATACCTGATCAGGAGCCTGAAATGATAAGCATACCACTGAAAGTGGTAAGAGGTAGCACAAGAGACCAGAGTGCTCTTCAGTGTGACTGAGATTTCCTGGAGTTTGAGACAGAGCACTTGTAAGGATGGAAACAACTGACAACAGAATGTCAAGAACAAGCCAGGTTAGCACCTGGTGAACAGCAGAGTATAAAATAAGCAGGCAGGTGTTTTGTTAGAGGTTCAGCCAGGATCAGCAACTGGTAGTCAATGCAGTGCAAAACCAAAGTGTAATCAATGAGTATGAGATTCTTTCAATAAAGCTTGTTCTTTAATTAAGTAAGCAAGCTTCTGCTTTACCTCATCTGAACATCTATTTTCTATCTCTCCACAGGTATGCTTCTGCTTTTTGTATCCACCTAAAACTAAAAATTGACTGATTGTTCTCATTGTGTCTATGGTCTATTTGTCTATGGCATGCTGTTGCATTTCACATGCACCTGAAACTGATAACTGACTGAATGCTCTCATTATGTCCATGGTCTATGTGTCTATGGTATGCTGTTGCTTTTCACCATCTGTAGCCCTGTCCACTTGTGATGTGATATTTGTGTTGTTCTTTAATGTCTTACCTAAATTGTGGACTCATCTTAATCTTTACAACTCTGCTCAACAAGCCACGTGGCCTTGCAGACAGTGCTGACAGGGGAATCCCTCCTGCTAAGCAATTCTTTGCTCCCAGTGGGGGAAGCCGTTCCCGCTAGGGGAAAACAATGATTATCGCTAGCGGCAGGCTGGTTGTACCCAAGTTGATCGATCAATCAACTTGGTACATTCAGCCTGCTCATTAACGGTTCGAATTTCCTGCTGAACAGGCCGGGATTCGAACCGTGTATATCCTGCCTAACTCCTGATTGACTAATTGACAAAAACACCCTCACCCATAATAGTATAAATCTAGACAACTCTATGGGGGAAGCATGTGACTGGTGGGCTGTGGTTCTCTCAATAAAGTGGATTCTTTAATAAAGTGGGCATGCTTGGCGCTATACACTTCAGCAATTGCACACAGACAAAATCAATAGCGAACTACTATAAAGAACAAACAGACTGCAGGTAACCCTGTTTCCCCATTTAGCTCTCCTTCCTCTCTGTAACATGCACTCTCTACCTCTCTTCTCACACCTCTCACAGTTGTGTTCTCTCTCCTTAATTTCTTCCCTCTTCTCCACCCCACAGCTTATATATATTACCCCCACTTCTGTCCTCTCCTTATCACTGCACTCCCCAACTCCTGTTAATTCTAAATCCACATGCTAATAAAACCTCCAGGATACCGAGACATGTCCTTTCGTATAAATCACACTCCCATATTTTCTCCTAAACCCTTCTGCTTCTCCTAATCTCTGGAGATACATGTCCAAACCCTGGGCCTCCAGAAATTAACTATGGCCAATGTACCCATTGCCCCATGCCTTCTGGCAGCAGCTGCAATCCACACATAATTTCTACTCCTCTTCTTCCTAAAACCAGCCTCCCCTTCTCTTGCACCCTTTGGAATTCCTGCTCTGTCTGTAACAAACTTACCAATGTTCACAACCTCTTTATCACTAACTTCTTTAATTTACTTGCTGTTACAGAAACCTGGATTCATGAATCCAACACTGCTTCTTCTGTGTCCCTCTCCCATGGTGGCCATCTCTGGACTCACTCCCCCAGACCCAGTGGATGTAAGGCAGGTGAAGTGGGAATCCTTTTATCCCCACATAGCTCCTTTCAGGGACTTAACTCACCTCCCTCTCTGTCACTATCCTCATTTAAGGCACATACAGTTTAATGGCAAAATACACCATAGAAGTAAAATCGGGCTCATCTGTAGATGGCAACATCCAGGTCTCTCCTAGCGTCCAATAGTTTCACCCACATGTTGCAGGGATGGCAGAGGGTCCGCCACTCATCCTGTCCACCAGGAAGTCAGCCGGAACCAGCGTAAAGCACAGGTAAGTGACGTCACGGGAAGCAGGGAAGAATTCTGGAGAACTGTACAGATCGGGCAATAGCAGGCTACATGTTTGGAGCATCAGCTCTTTCTACAGGCCTAGGATGGTAGTGCAATGGTAGTGCTATTTATATGCATGGGCTGGCTATGGAACAACAAGCGCCAGCACATCAACTCGATACCAACAGCTACATAGGACAGTCAGAGCAATCTGGGACCACAATGTATCAGTCTTATAGACAATGTAATTAACTGATATGGGGAGAAATAGTACAGTGCCCATAAATAGAAAACAACAAAGTTAAAAATAGCTATAACTGATAAAAAGATAATCATACAGGTAGATACGATCTGGTGTGACCAGGCAGTGAGTAATATTAAAAAGGGGATAACACTACACTATGAAACTATAAGAGCATGATGTGGGCCAAGAGGTATCTGAATGTTGGGTATAGCACTATGGAGGAGTGCTAATACATATGCATGTGTATATATATATAAAATATGCATATCGACATGGTTACCTATCTTATGCCTGAAATACCTCTGTGCTTGTTCTTCTTGAAAACCCAATAAAATCTTTTGAATATAACATTAAAAAAAAATATATATATATGCATATATGTAAAAAATATGCATATACTGTATATAAAAAAGGGAAAAAATACATACACACAAAGTATAAATCCATGTATGAAAATGTATAAACATATATTTATTTATAAGTTATTTATTTCAGGTACTTATATATCAATTTACTTAGCGCTTTACATATTTATTCTACATTCACATCAGTCCCTACCCCCAAGGAGCTTGCAATCTAAGATCCCTAATTAACATTCATACATACACATACTAGGGCCAATTTAGACAGGATCCAATTAACCTACCAGCATGTCTTTGAAGTGTGGGAGGAAACCGGAGTACCCGAAG
>BLSH010405711.1:98300-112297 GCA_018402905.1 Glandirana rugosa
TGACCAAACGGGAATCTTCGGCAGATTCGGTACGGATGATTGGAGATGATTTTAGAACAATAATCTGTCCCTCTAAGCAGTAGACTCTAACTAGTCCAGTCAGATTGTTCTGTAATGCAGGATGAGATGTTATTAGATCTACAATCTGTCCCCTAAAAGAAGTAGTAGTAGTAATCTCGACCTAGTCCACAATTAGATCCTTCTGTAATGCAGGATAAGATGTTATTAGATCTGCAATCTGTCCCTCACAGCACCAGCAGCATCCTCTCCCTAGACTAGCCTGAGAGCATATGACATGCAGCACTACGTGACTCCAGCTCATAAAGAGGCTGGGTCACATGATGCACTGGCCAATCACAGCCATGCCATTAGTAGGCATGGCTTAGACGGCTTCTAAGGGCAAACCAGTGAAACGCTTGTTGATTGGCTGCCCTGCAGCTATTCAACAAGCTGGAAAAAAATACCAGAACCCAGAACCCGAACCCAAACTTTTTTTCAAAAGCTCGGGTTCGGGTTCCGAACACCGCAAAGTTCGGTATGAACTCGAACTTTACAGTTCGGGTTCGCTCAACTCTAATCAGAAGTGCTGATATTGCTTAACCTGTCCATGTGGGCTCTTCCATGATGGGAGAACTATCAGGGCCCTCAGAGCAAGCTTTGGTGAGCATGGATGTTTTATTGAAAAGGGCTGTGATCAACATAGTGTTCCCAAACACTTTTTGAAGTATCATAATAATTCCACAGTTGGACTCAGGGTGTGGGTGATCGAATCTATTTCCAAATTGCTCCCTGTGGCTAAATGTTTTAAACGCCTGTGCCAAAAGGAAACTTTTTGGAATTATTCCTTGGGTACTCTGGCTCCAGGTGGGATGACTGAGGACATTGAGGTACATACATTCTTGTGAACCTTGTTTGGTCTATATGGTTTCCAACAATATGCTCTTTTGCTTCTCTGCTATGAGTACCCATTTTTAATTATTTGTATGTTACTTTCTTCTAGCAGACATTTATGATCCCCCCCTTCATCTAAGACCAACAGCCATAGTAAGTACTATACTCCTCAGCCTTATGTCCCCTATGATCAATATTTCGGTCTGCACATGCCCCATATGTGGTTTATACAAGAATTTCCTTAGGGCTCTTTTAGTGTGTTTTTATACATATTTTAATATATATTTTATGTCTCTTTTATACACCTATGTGTTTATACATTTTTTTTTGAAAAGTATATATTTTTTTATTTTAAATGGTTTATTGGAATTTTACATACAGATTGTAGAACATGCAAAGTAGCACAACCGATATTCCATCTGGAGCATACTAATATATTCAACATATTCAACACAGGGAACACAGTACAAGAGAAAGATCGTTAAATCAATGTGAAGCCGAACAAACTTTTAATCATGAAGGTAGGACCATGTCCCCTTTTGGATTTGGAGGGGTTAGGGATGGCTCCAGCTGGGGTAGACGGGATGGAGGGGATGGGGGGGAGGGAGAGGGGGAAGAATGGGGAGGTACCAGTGACTTTTATTTGACATAAGGATATAGAGAAGGTGTGTGGCAGCAGTGGGTGTTAGAGTTGTATCGAGCACTTTGGGTGTGATAGCCAGGTGGACCAGTTCTTTAGAAATCTATCCACAACCAGGTTTTTCCTGGCCAACATTCGCTCCATCTCACATTGTATGTTAAGGTCCGCAATGGTGGATGCAAGAGAGGGGGGTTCGGAGTTTTTCCACTTTCTTGCAATATTTAGTTTGGCCGCTAGTAGCAGTTGAGTTATTACTACTTTGGAGGAAGGTGGGAATTGGTCTATGTTCACATGGAGGAGCGCTAAGTCTGGAGTGGGATCTATTGGTTTTTGAGAGATATAGGAGATTAAGGAGAAGATTTGTCTCCAATACGAGCTGAGAGATCTGCAATACCAGAAAATGTGTGATATGGACCCAACGGAGCCGCATGCTCTCCAACACGTTTTAGGTGTGTTAGGGTAAATTTTTGACAGTCTGTATGGGGTTAGATACCATCTGTGGATAATTTTTTGATAGAGTTCCCAGTGGTTTGTACAGTGGCATGCTTCGTGAGTGGTTTTAAAAGCCTTTCTCCATTTCACCAAGGGTGTGTTGGTGTTGGGTTCAGTGTCCCACTTGGAGAAAGTAAGCATTTGTGAATGGGGGCCCTGATCATTCAGTGCTGTGTAGAATGCAGTGGCAGTGGGCAGTGCCCTCTGGTAAGGAGGGAACCTAAAGGGGGAGCACGAGTGAACACACATCCCATGTCACAAATAATACAGGAAGAAATCAACCACACTGATTAAGCACTTGAAGTCACGGATTTTTATTATATGAACTGTGTTATTACCTGGTGTAGTCCACCATTCAAACATAAATACCTAAAATGTCGGGACCTGCAACCACACTAACTAACTAAGAAGCAGTGACTATAAGATCCATTTACATCGGTTATACTGTTAATATTATGAATACCTTTAAAACATGTTTATATAGATTCTGATTACTGTATTGTATGATTACCAACACAAACAAATCATCACACACATTGGGGATTTTATTCATTTTTTAATTTTGAATACCAGCACATCGGCACTAGCACATGCACATTATAATAATTTTTATACAACTTTGAGTTTTTTAACACTTGACAAAGTAACAACAAGCACTTTATATGCACTTGCACCTTTATTACTGTCATCACATGTTTATATTTTAGCAACCAGCAATATTTTAAACAAGGATTGTATAAGGATATGGTATTTAAAGTGAATGGCACATATGCACTTTAGTAGGTGATCTGAAATACTATTGTACCAGAACATATGACCACAGGACAGCAGGGACACATTTATTTCCCTTTACTTAGACAGCGCCACCTCCAAGCACCACCTTTATCAATCTCACATCCCACCTACGGGAGGGAATCTTTGGAGGGCAGCAGTCTAACACCAAAACCCATAAGCGCGGTACACACCCCCAGTTTATTAAGTGTGTTATTCTAGTATGATTGAATGCTTCTGAGGCTGGTAGGTTGTAGGTTTGTTGGAGTTCTTTGAACGATTTCTGACTCTTGTGCAGTTGGAGATCTGATAGCGTGTTAATCCCATATGAAGTCCAGTGTCTAATTATGAGGTTTGGGATTAAATGTTCTAAGGCTGAGATGGGAATGGGGAATATGTGGTCCGCTTCCATGCCTTTAGTGAGGCGGATACTGCTGGGAAGGTCGACGGTATGGTTAGGTCGGAGCTGGCTGATACAAGCAAAAGGGAGTTGGTCAGTTTGTTGGGATTCCTTTGGGGGGATTCCATTAACGACCAGATTTTGTTGGGGGATGGGTGCCACCAAAAGTATATTTGGTCTAAAATAGCTGCTTGGTAGTAAGTGTGGATGCAGGGTAGACCAACCCCGCCCTGATAGTGGTGTCTAGTTAACACATTTCGGGAGCACCTAGGGGGTTTGTTATCCCAAATTAATTTAGATATTTGCTTTTGAACTGTGTGGAAGAAAGAGAGGGGAATTTTAATTATAATTGTGCGGAATAGGTAAATAAGTTTGGGCAAGACTAGCATCTTGAAGGTTGCTATTCTTCCCAGTGTGGACAGGCTCTGCGTGCGTAGTTGGAGGAGTATTTGAGGGAGTTGTTTTAGGAATGTTTTAAAATTGAGGTTGAATAGTTGTGTCGGAGAGGGCGGCAACTTAATTCCCAAGTATGGGATAGCTTGGTCAGTCCAGGCATAGGGAAGTTCAGCTTTTAGGCATGAGGTTTGCCTATCGGAAAGGTTCAAGGGAAGTATTACGGATTTATTGGAGTTTAATTTGTACAATGATGCTTTACTAAAGTGATGAAGAATTTCTTGGAGTGCTGGGAGGGATTGGTCTGGGTTGGAGATCATGAGGATTATGTCGTCTGCAAAAAGACTGATCTTATGGTCAGATCCGTTGCAGGGGATCCCAGATATTTGTATGTCCTGTCTAATTTTTGCGGCTAGGGGTTCCATTATGAGGGCAAATATAATAGGGGAGAGAGGACATCCTTGACGGGTGTCATTAGTGATCCTGAATGGTTTGGAGAGAAATCCATCAGCCAGCACTTTGGCAGAAGGGTTGGAGTAGAGAGAAAGGATTGCTTGCTGAAACCACCCATGAATGCCGAATTTATTCAGTACAGTACAGTACAGTACAGTACAGCCCCAGTGCACTCTATCAAACGCCTTCTCTGCATCCAGGGAGAGGAGCAGAGAAGGCGTTTTGGTCTGTCTGGCGTGGTGAATTAAATTTATGACCCTCCTAGTTGCATCCGGGGCTTGTCTGTCTGGTACAAAGCCGACTTGGTCAGGGTGGATCAAAGCAGAGAGCAGGGCCATGAGTCTAGATGCTAATACTTTGGCAAACACTTTGATATCAGTGTTAAGAAGGGATATGGGTCTGTAGTTGGCCATAGAGGATGGGTCTTTGTCAGGTTTAGGGATTGTCACAATAGTGGATTGTAGCAATTCTAAGGGGTAGGAGCTGGAGGAGGCAGCAGCATTGAAGAGGCCTGCAAGCTGGGGTGATAAGACGTCCACAAATTGTTTGAAATACTCATTGCAGTATCCATCTTCTCCAGGTGCTTTATTTCTGGGAAGAGATTTAATCGCCTTATAGACTTCCTCAGGCGTGAAGGGTGTGGATAATTGAGCCCTTTGTTGAGGTGTAATGGACGGTAGGTCAACTGAGGCGAGGAACTCTTGTATAAGTGACATTGTCAGTTGGGGGGTGTCTGGGTTTCCGTTTAAATTATAAAGTGAGGAGTAATAGTCGCTAAAAGCATCTGCTATATCCTGTGGGTTGGTCAACAAGTTTTTGGTAATGGGATGAAAGAGGGAGGTTATTTTAGTTTTGGTTCTTTGGGTCTTAACATGGTGGGCCAGCAGGGAGTTGGCTTTGTTGCCCAAGGCGTAATAGTTTGCCTTACGTATTCTGAGATTAGTTTCAAATTTGTAGAGGAGAAGTGCTCTGAGCTTTTGTCTCCAAGTAAGGATGTCAGCGGACATTGTTTGGGAAGGGCTTTGTTTGTTTTCTTTTTCTAGGTATTGTATTTTGGCTAAAGCCTTGTCAATTTGCTGCGTCCCCCTTTTCCTAGCATTGTTATTAAGTTTTATAAGGACTCCTCTCATATAAGCTTTGTAGGTTGACCAGAGAACAAACCGGCTGATGTCTGGCTGGTCATTGAGTTCAAAAAATTTATGATGCTTTTCAGTAATAGTTTTGGTGGTGTCCGAGTCAGGGAGAAGTGAGGGGTTGAGTTTCCAAGTTCTTAGCAGTTTGTTCATTCGGGGCCCCACTGTGATGGATATAGGGGAGTGGTCGGACCATGTTATGGTGCCGATTTTGGAGTCCGAGATCTCTTGGAGCGTTTGTTTGTCCGCTAGAAAAAAGTCAATGCGTGAATAGGACATTTGGGATGCGGAGAAGTAGGAGAAATCTCTTTCCAAACCATGGTGACATCTCCAGACGTCGAATAATCCATTCTTGTGAAGGGTGGGGTTGAGAGCCGGTCGTTGGTGATGGGACTTCGTTTTAGTGTCTATGTTGGGGTCTCCAACAGCGTTAAAATCACCACCCATGATTAGGCGGCCGCAACTTATTTGGGTAACTTTCCTATATAGCACAAAAGGATTGACAATGCAAAAAACCTGGAAACACAATCTAATTGTCAATACAGTGGTGTAATAGCGCTAAAAAGGTAATGCCCATAGACTAAAAGATGCGTGGAATCAACCGCACAGTAAAGCCAGTAAGGTGTATTCACAGAGAAAGTCCACCAGCCACCAAGTGAAGAAGGTGATCCTCAAAAGGAAAAGATGTCCACCATACTACGTGCTCTTAAATCAAATCTGCTTACCAGATAAACCTCATAAATGGGCTCTGAATGTTGGAAGAGCCCATTTATGAGGTTTATCTGGTAAGCAGATTTGATTTAAGAGCATGCAGTATGGTGGACATCTTTTCCTTTTGAGGATCACCTTCTTCACTTGGTGGCTGGTGGACTTTCTCTGTGAATATACCTTACTGGCTTTACTGTGTGGTTGATTCCACGCATCTTTTAGTCTAGGGACATTACCTTTTTAGCGCCATTACACCACTGTATTGACAATTAGATTGTGTTTCCAGGGTTTTTGCATTGTCAATCCTTTTGTGCTTTTAAGGCTCATTTCTGTTTCAAATGGCAGCTTAAAAGGGTTTTTGGTGTTATAACTAACATCCCTGTGGAACGGGCGCGCTGACGTCACCTCTTTGAGCCGGCTTGTATTACACAGTTGATCGTTACTCTGGAGTTTTAAATGTGAGTAGTTGCTACTTTTTATAATAAAGTGTCCGAACGTTATTGCCCTATGCGGTCCTTTCTGTTCTATGTACTATATTAACCTGGAACTCCGGAACCTCGGGTCTGACACTGATCGAGAGTTTGCTGGAAGTGTATGGGGTGGTTCCCGACTGAGCGCTGGGAGAGTGGTACGATAGAGTCATCTGGCATCTGATTTACTGCCTTGTACGAGTCTGGAGCGTGGGGCTGGGAACCCACTGGTCTACACACATCTCTCTCATGTGTTGGTCTATTTAGAAGTCGGTAAGCCTTGAATTCTTACGGTACAGGGCTCACTTTTTTAAAGTGCACCGCGGTGTGTGTGAAGGTGGTGGCATTTACTCTGCTGAGACATACTTCACTATATAGCCCCCTCCCTGTCTTTTGTCTCATTTCTCATGTGGCTTATGTCGGGTGTGAGCTGGACAAAAAGAGGACCCTTGTGAACCTCGGGGAGGCTGACTATGGATTTGATTGTCATATGTGCAATTTCTACACACACATGGTAAGCCTTCAATTGGATTATTGAGGATTTGGGCTACTGAGCATAACACACGGCTATCCCAGTGATTAATTTTTTCTGCCTTTACCATGAGAGACTATTTGTTTATGGACTATGGACTATGATTAGCGCGGCTCCTGTTTTATATCAGTAGTACCCTGCTCTCCGTATGCGCTGACTGGGTGTTGTGACGGCATTTATACACCTATACATATACAACTTTCCTATATAGTCTATTGAAAAATCGTATTTGTTGTTTGTTTGGTCCATATGCATTTACTAGAGTGTATGGGGTATTGTTGATATCGCAGGAGACTATGGTGCAGCTTAAGTTGGAGCGTGTCTCGGAAAGCTATCAGCACTCCGTTCTTCTTTTTTGTGTTGGAAGCTAGTAGAATCTGGTGGAAGTTTTTCAGGTTGAATAATGGTGTTTTGGATAATGCAAAATGTGTCTCTTGGACCAAGAGAACATCTGCTTGTAGGTTGTTGGCCTCTTTAAGCAGGGCAGCTCGTTTCTGAGGCATGTTCAGGCCTCTAGCATTTATGGAGATGATCTTAAAGGACATTCTGGGGTATAGGTGGTGGGTGAGAGGCACGGATTGATTGGAATGTTCAGAGAAAGAGTATGGTGAGTCAGGTACTGGTACCGGGAGGGGGGTGTAAGGTACTTAAAAAGAGAGAGCCCAAGAGTGAAGAGGTTCTCGGGTTCAATGGGCAGTAACTACTGCACCTACAATATAAAGGGGGTAGCAGACTTACCTAACAATAACAGGTAGGTCTGAGAACAACAGTTCAGGCCAACAGGCACAGCCAAGTTGAGTTGTAGGCTGCCAGCACTGTTTGGTGTGTGGACGAACAGGGTCTTGTGGAGTTTTCATTTATTTTGTCGTGTGTCACTTGTGTCCATTGGAGAGTTGGACGGTTCTCTTCGTTCCATGTGATCTTCAGGTAGGATGTGCCAGGCTCTTAAGTAATTGAGGCCCTCCTTCAGCGTGCGTGCCACATAGGTCTTGTTCTGGTGGGTAATCAGAAGTTTAGTAGGGAACCCCCATTTGTAAGGGATTTTGTGGTTAGCCAGTGCTTTGGTGATTGTCGTTAGTTGGCGGCGGTTCTCCATCGTTGCCTTGGAAAGATCAGCATACAGGCTAACGGAGTTGAAGGGCTCTGGTAGTCTGTTGCCATGTTTAGCCGCGTGCATGACACGGCCTTTGACGTTGAAAAAATGGATGCGCGCTAAGACATCCCTGGGTGTGGATGGTGGCAGGTGAGGAGGCTTGGGTAGTCTATGTGCCCTGTCAATTTCAAGGTCTCTCTCAGAGAGGTCTGGTACGAGGGTGAGCATGAGTGATTGGATGATTTTTTTCAAATCGGGTTGTTGGACGGATTCTGGAATGTTACGAAATGTAATATTGTTCCTTCTGGAATGGTCCTCTAAGTCTGCCATCTTTAATTGGATTTGTTGTAATTCCTCTTCGTGCTCAGTGAGCGCATCCACAGTTTCATTATGAGCATTGTACAAGTCACCCTTTTTAGCTTCCATATTATGGATACGTTGATCATGGTGTTGTACAGTGACCGACAGAGAGGAGACAGCTGAGGAGAGGTCATTGTACAGGGTCTGCCTAAGGGACAGGAGCATATTTTTCATGGACTGTTCTGACAGGGGCTGATCTGAAGCAGGGAATGCCTCTAGTGCTGACAGTTGTTGAGAGGAAGGGAGTGTGCAGGGTTGTGGAGGCTCAGGCTCTCCTGTTCTTAGCCTGGATTTAGCAGGGCTGGCCGTGGAAGGTGAAGCAGGAGGAGAGGACTCACCCTGTATGTTAGGTGGGGTAACAGACCCAGAGCCCTGGTGGAGAGCATAGTCAGATGGAGAGGAGAGCTGCGCTGTGGTTTCTTGGGTTTCCATGAGGCCCGGCATTGAGAAGAAGTCTGTCAATTTCTTGGGGGTTTTGTACTCCTTCCTTCTTTTTGACATCTCGCCCGATCGCTGTTCAGGTGGTGAGGAGTAGATCAATATGTATTCGTCCCTGTTGTGTGTCGTTGTGCGGTCGCTGGAGCTGGAATGCCTGGGAGCTATCTCTCTATGTAGCCATTCAGCAGTGCTGTTAAGCCACGCCCCCTTTTAAGCTGCCATTTTTAGACCTGCGCTGTCCGCGCTCCTTCTAAGTGGCGTATTAGAGGGCAGAGTAGGATTTGGGTCCGAAGGGTGTTCCAAGATGGCCACCACAGCAAGGCCTTAGAGTGTGACTGGAACTTTTTTTTTCCCCTTTTGCTTTAAAATTTGTTAAATTTGTTAAATTGTATACTGAGCCCTTGTTGGTTTATGCAGCAGGTGGGTGATCCGTTCAGAGCTCGCTTGGGGTGGATTTCTGGACAGTTGTGGGGATTTACTGTATTCCTGGGTGTAGCAAGATGGCCGCCGTGGAAGTTCTCAGTAGGCCGCAATGAATCCCCGGGCTCGCGTTAATGCGGCGTGGGCGCTCGGTACCCTGAGTGTGGCGGGATGTTGTGGACGCTGCAGGGAGGGCTGCTCTGATGTTTTCCTACTCGGATGGTGGCGTTTGGGAGTGAAAAGAGGAGCGGTGAGTGGAGGATGAAGCGGTAGGCCAGACAGTCTGGCGGCCTGAAAAATCTCCAATGGCTGCAGTTAACCTGCCCGATATTGGTATCAGGACGTGGCGGGGAGTGCAGGGAGAAGGGCTGGTATGCTGGTACCTTCTGTCCTGTATTGTAGGGAGCGGATTGCTCAGGATTGAGGCGATTGCCCCGGAGCTCCTTCTCTGTGCGTCCGCCGCCGTTCGTGCCAGGCCACGCCCCCCTGTGTTTATACATTTTTATACATGTATACGTATATGTATGTTTTCCCTTTTTTAAATATATATGCATATTTTTACATACAGTATCTCACAAAAGTGAGTACACCCCTTAATTTTTGTAAATATTTTATTATATCTTTTCATGTGACAACACTGAAGAAATCACACTTTGCTACAATGCAAAGTAGTGACTGTACAGCTTGTATTACAGTGTAACTTTTCTGTCCCCTCAAAATAACTCAACACACAGCCATTAATGTCTAAACCGCTGGCAACAAAAGTGAGTACACTTTCACAAGTGAAAATGTCCAAATTGGGCCCAATTAGCCATTTTCCTTCCCCAGAGTCATCTGACTCGTTAGTGTTACAAGGTCTCAGGTGTGAATAGGGAGCAAGTGTGTTAAATTTGGTGTTATCGCTCTCACTCTCTCATACTCGTCAGTGGAAGTCCAACATGGCACCTCATGGCAAAGAACTCTCTGAGGATCTGAAAAACATTTTTTTGCTCTACATAAAGATGGCCTAGGCTATAAGAAGATTGCCAAGACCCTGAAACTGAGCTGCAGCACGGTGGCCAAGACCATACATCGGTTTAACAAGACAGAAGAAGTTTAGTGCACGTGCTCACTGTCATATCCAGAGATTGTCTTTGGGAAATAGACATATGAGTGTTGCCAGCATTGCTGCAGAGGTTGAAGGGGTGGGGGTTCAGCCTGTCACTGCTCAGACCATACGCTGCACACTGCAGCAAATTGTTCTGTATGGCTGTCATCCCAGAAGGAAGCCTCTTCTAGATGATGCACAAGAAAGCCCGCAAACAGTTTTCTGAAGACAAGCAGACTAAGGACATGGATTACTGAAACCATGTCCTGTGGTCTGATGAGACCAAGATAAACTTATTTGGTTCAGATGGTGTCAAGCGTGTGTGGCAGCAACCAGATGAGGAGTACAAAGACAAGTGTGTCTTGCCTACGGTCAAGCATGGTGGTGGGAGCGTCATGGTCTGGGGCTGCATGATTGCTGCCGACACTGGGGAGCTACAGTTCATTGAGGGAACCATGAATGCCAACATGTACTTTGACATACTGAAGCAGAACATGATCCCATCCCTTGGAGACAGGGCTGCAGGGCAGTATTCCAAAATGATAACGACCGCAAACACAACTCCAAGATGACCACTGCCTTGATAAAGAAGCTGAGGGTAAAGGTGATGGACTGGCCAAGTATTTCTCCAGACCTAAACTCTATTCAGCATCTGTGGGGCATCCTCAAACTGAAGATGGAGGAGTGCAAGGTCTCTAACATCCACCATCTCCGTGATGTCGTCAAGGAGGAGTGGAAGGGGACTCCAGTGGCAACCTGTGAAGCTCTGGTGAACTCCATGCCCAAGAGGGTTAAGGCAGTGCTGGAAAATAATGTTGGCCACACAAAATATTGACACTTTGGGCCCAATTTGGATATGTTCCCTTAGGGGTGTACTCACTTTTGTTGCCAGCGGTTTAGACATTAATGGCTGTGTGCTGAGTTATTTTGCTGTGACTGCAAATTTACACTGTTTTACAAATTGTACACTCACTACTTCACATTGTATCAAAGTGTCATTTCTTCAGTTTTGTCACATGAAAAGATATAATAAAATATTTACAAAAATGTGAAGGGTGTACTCACTTTTGTGAGATACTGTACGTTCGACTAGAACATCAGGACCATCCCTACTGACCACCAATGTTAAGGGGGATTTTACAATGAACACCAATGTAAAGGGGGATTTACACTGACCACCAATGTAAAAGGGATTTACACTAACCACCAGTGTAAGGGAAATTCTGCACTTACCACAAATGTAAAGGGAAATGTACACTGATCACCAATGTAGTGAAGAATTTACACTGACAACCATGGGAGATTTTACATCAACAACTAAGAAAGGGGTATTTATACACTGGCCACCAATTTAGGGGGGGGGGTTACTTTCACCACTAATATAAAGAGGCTTCTACAGGGACCACCAATGCAAGGGAGGATTCCAAACTGACCACATATGCAAGTTTGGATTTTTTTTTACAGATTTGCAATATAAAGAGGGGTTTCTATGCTGGCAACCAAAGTAATGGGGATTTACACTGACCACTAATGTAATGGGGATTTACACTGACCACTAATGTAATGGGGATTTACACTGACCACTAATGTAATAGGAGCATTAAAAGTAACCACCAATGTAAGGAGGGATTTACACTGACCACCAATGTAAGGGGGACCTTCACACTGGCCACTAGTATGAATGAAAGGTTTGTACACTAAGCCCCAATGTAGGGAGAAGATTTATACTGACCACTAATGTAATGAAAACATTTAGGCTTCTTTCACATTTGTGTGTGTCGGGAACTCATGCAAATCACTTTCCTGACACCACAGAAATGGTCTGCCCTTTAGCAGATACACAGCAGTGCCATTAATTGTTAATGACATCCTCACGCGTCTGCTGAGATGCGCGTATTCACATGCACCAAAATTCACAGTGCTGCGGCACCATGTTATTTTGAAAAAGGGTTCCATCTCCAATTTGTTTACTTTTGCAGAACAGGCTGATGTTAGACTTAATGACCACAGTTGTAGGCAGGACTTTCAAGCATGCCCTTTTACCTCCCCAGTGGGCAGCATTCAGCAGAGGTGATGGTGTATATGACCTCAGGGGAGCATGATATACATATGAATGCTGCCTCTATTTACATATCAATGCAGCTGGTCCACGGCTATTTACATATTAATGCCATCACTATTTACATGTCAATGCAGGTTATTTACATGTAAACACAGGGTCTGCAGGTGAGTCATCACTTCCTGTTCTGGTGCCGTATGGAGTAACTGTTCTCACAGCTAGCTCCCGCTTAGACCTCCAGAACCAGCATATAAAACTGGCCCAGAAGCCATCGCCTACAACAGCCAGCTCCAGCGACCTCCACTCTCACTCCATGGACCAGTACCTGGAGAAATTGGGTCCGCACAGCCTGTGCATCCATTGCCATCATAGCTCAGGATGGTCTCATACCTGCTGATAACCCTGGACAGAGGGACCCAGAGATGGATGTAAGTACTAGAGTTGATCGAACCTCTGGAAGTCCGGGTTCGGCATGCTTGGCCGAACTTCCGGACAAAGTCCGGGTTCGGGTCCGGACTTGACCCGAACTTTGACCCGGACCCCGAACCCCATTGAAATCAATGGAAACCCGAACTTTTAGGCACAAAAATGGCTGTCACAAAGTCCTGGAAAGTCCTAGAGGTCTGCAAAAGGAAGGAAAATGGGGGTAAGGGTTGGACAAGGGCCCTACAAAGAAATGGGGATAGGAAAATAACTTAAAATAATTTTTAAGCTAAAATCACATAAAAAAATCAAAAATGGAGGTGGATGTGGAGTTGGAGGTTGAGGAGGCGGTGAAAGTGGCGGTGGAGGAGGAGGAGGTAGCCAACACAGTTTTTTTTATTTTTGTGCAAGAAATGCACCGCTGGCCGCAAATGTAGTTTTTGGAATTGTTTTTTTTTTTTTTAAACCAGCAATGTAGATGCACTTTTTAATTTTGTGCAAGAAACAATAATCTGTCCCTTTAACCACTTCAATACTGGGCACTTAAACCCCCTTCCTTCCCAGACCAATTTTCAGCGCTGTTGCAGTTTGAATGACAATTGCGCGGTCATGCGACACTGCACCCATATGAATTTTTTATCATTTTTTTTCACACAAATAGAGCTTTCTTTTGGTGGTATTTAATCACCCCTGGGTTTTTTATTTTTTGCGCTATAAATTAAAAAAGACTGAACATTTTCAAAAACAATACATTTTTCTTCGTTTCGGTTATAAAATTTTCCAATTAGTAATTTATCTTCATAAATTTTGACCAAAAATGATACTGGTACATTTCTTTGGTAAAAATAACCCAAATCTGAGTTTATTTGGTGTTGGCGGACAGACAGATGTTTTGGGGACTGTGAAAGATGTGATGGGGCATACAGATGTTTTGTGTATGGTGACAGATGTGACGGGGACAGACAGATGTTTTGGGGACTGTGACAGATGTGACGGGGACATACAGATGTTTGGGGACTGTGACAGATGTTTGTGTATGGTGACAGATGAGATGGGGGACATACAGATGTTTTGGGGACTGTTTTATGGGGACACTGATGTGTATAGGGACAGGGGTATAAGTTGTGCTTGGTGCACTGTGTGGGGGGCGATCTGTGAGAGCTCTTTGCATGAAATCATCATCATGCAGAGAGCTGTCACATAGCTGCAGATCCCCCCCCCCCCCCCCCCCCCC
>BLSH010405711.1:112307-132186 GCA_018402905.1 Glandirana rugosa
CAAGATACACTGACGTTATCTGAAAAGGTGTGTGAAACTCTACTAAAATCTTGTCATTATACCGAGATACGCCGACGTTATCTGAAAAGGGTATGTGAAACCTCTACTAAAATCTTGTCTTTAGAAAGGGAATTTTGTTGTCGACCTCCGAAAGGAAAATCTTAGATTTTAGTGATCATAATGATCACAGGATCCAGCCGCAGCGCGCTGCGTGGCCGCGCTGCGAGCTCCAGCTCTGCAGGACGTTCATACACGTCCTTACAGAACGGGGAAGCTCCCACCCGGCCATATATATACAGTGGCCGGGTGGGAGGTGGTTAAGCAACAGTAGGAACCTCTCCCTATAGAACTTGGAGATGATTTTAGATTCTAAAAGGAAAGCCTCCAGCTGTTGTTTTAAGGGAAAGATTTCTGTTCTAAAATCATCTCCAAAGTGTATGGGAAAAGTCTATTGCAGCCGCATAGAGCCATATTACTGTTCTAAAATCATCTCAAAGTGTGTGGAAAAGTCTATTGCAGTCACATAGAACCATATTACTGTTCTAAAATCATCTCCAAAGTGTGTGGGAAAAGTCTATTGCAGCCGCATAGAGCCATATTACTGTTCAAAAACCATCTCCAAAGTGTTTGGGAAAAGTCTATTGCAGACGCACAGAGCCATATTACTGTTCTAAAATCATCTCCAAAGTGTGTGGGAAAAGTCTATTGCAGCCGCATAGAGCCATATTACTGTTCTGAAATCATCTCCAAAGAATGTGGGAAAAGTCTATTTCAGGCGAATAGAGCCATATTACTGTTCTTCCAGCCGCATAGAGAGCCATATTATTGTTCTAAATTTTCCCACAAACTTTGGAGATGATTTTAGAACAGTAATATGGCTCTATGCGCCTGCAATAGACTTTTCCCACACACTTTGGAGATGATTTTAGAACAGTAATATGGCTCTATGCGGCTGCAATTGAATTTTCCCATACACTTTGGAGATGATTTTAGAACAGTAATCTTTCCCTTAAAGCAACAGCTGGAACCTTTCCCTGTACAACTTGATGATGATTTTAGAAGAATAATCTTTCCCTTAAAGCAACAGCTGGAACCATTCCCTATACAACTTGATGATGATTTTAGAAGAATAATCTTTCCCTTAAAGCAGTAGACTCCAACTAGTCCAGTCAGATCATTCTGTGCCGCAGGATGAGGTCTGCAATCTGTCCCTCAAAGCAGCAGTACTAGTATCTCTCCCTAGTCCACAATCAGATTGTTCAGTAATGCAGGATGAGATGTTCTGCAATCTGTCCCTCACAGAGCCAGCAGCATCCTCTCCCTAAACTACCCTGAGAGCATATGACATGCAGCACGGTGACTCCAGCCCCATATAGGGGCTGGGTCACATGGTGCACTGGCCAATCACAGCCATGCCATTAGTAGGCATGGCTGTGATGGCTTCTAAGGGAAAACCAGTGAAACACTTGTTGATTGGCTGCCCTTGGCAGCTTTTCAACACGTGGAATAAAATACCCGAACCCCGTCCCCGAACCCGGACTTTTTTTGAAAAGTCCGGGTTTGGGTCCGGGTCCCGGACACCCCAAAGTTCAGTACGGACCCGAACTTTACAGTCCGGGTTCGCACAACTCTAGTAAGTACCAATCCACAAATTACTCCCCAGAACATAGGGGATAGTGAAACAGACTGCATTGCACGTGCGGTGACAGCCCTCCTCACTCCCACCATTGAAGCCTCTGTGCAGAAAGCCAATCATACCAGTATGGCACACATACAAAGAGAACTAAAAGACCATGCAGGCAGACTCAATGAAGCTGTGTACCGTATCTCTAATCTAGAGGATGAACTTTATCAAATGCAAGGGACAGAGCAGTCCCAAGAAAAGACTAATCAATTGATCATGCAAAAGCTTGAAGACCTGGAAAAAAGGTAGAGATGGAACAATTTGCATTTTGTGGGAATCCCGGAATCACTCCAATCCCAAAATCTCTCCGACTTCTGCTCCAGGTGCATCCCTGAGGCCCTGGACCTCCCGGCCCCTGCGGTGGTGAAAAGGGCTCACCGCCTAGGTCCATTTAACGCAGAACACTCCACTCCTCGTCCCATCATAGCGAGGTACCTTAACTATGCAGACAAACTTTTTGCCAACTACTCCATAGAGGTATCTAAGAAGAGAAAGGCATTCCAGAGCATTTGCTCGCAGTTGTTTCAAGGTCACATCAAATTTACTATGGCCTTCCCTGCTGTACTCCGTCTCAGAGCGCCTAATCCACAATTCACCTTCCATGATCCCTTGGGAACAGAACTATTTCTGCATTTGCTCCGGGCCTCATCACATCCAGACCCAACCACCGTGTCACCCTCCGCCACACGTCCTCTGGACCAAAGGAGCCCCTGCAAGGACTCACCCAAGCGTCCCAAGTTCTCCAACTCTACAAACCCTACCCACCGCTAAATGTGCACTCTTGGACTGGCCCATAGTTGACCATTCTCTCCTTAAATGGGTAACTATGCTCTTCGGGCATTTTGCCATTCATTAGAACGCACACGGCCCGCTTCCAGAGTTGGACCTCTTACAATGTAGTTTAGTAAGTGCTCTTTATTGTTTGTTACACACTACTCTGTTTGCTCCGCGTGCTTCGACTGCTGGTGGACACCTCATTTTCCCTTCTCTCTCGCCAGGCACCGCTGGGGCCTTATAACACCTGGTTCCCAGGGTCTCAGATTCTGAAATTCATGATTTGGCCACGCCCCAGTCTCTGTATCCCTTCATCTCACGACTCATAGCCAATCGCCCAACATCTGAAGATTCCCCCCATTCTTCAAAACAACAAAGATTTTAAGTCATTTATCAAAACAGCATGGCAGGAATACACTTCTCATAACTCTCCTCACATGGATAACCCCACTTTGTTTTGGGAGGCAAGGCGTACCTCTGAGGGTGGATAATATCCTACACAGCCTCTTTCAAAAAGCACGCCCTAGCTCAATATAAAGAGGCAAGCACCAAACTCAGGTCAACGCAGCAAGCCCTTTTTAACTTTAATACCCCTGACAATCGATCCGAATAGCTCTCGGCTAAGCAGGCCTTCGAATCTTGGTCAGATAAAGTGGAGCTTATCCAGAGAACTTATCTAGATGCCACTCTCCATAAATTTGGGATTAAAGCGATCAAGCTACCGGCGAGGCTTTGTAGAGGTCCCCACAAGCACACTCATATCACCTCTCTCCGTGACTCCTCGGGTACCTTTAAAACCAAACCAAATGACATTAGCCAGATCATGTTAGACTTCTACTCTGCACTATATGCCCCTGACCCTATAAACAAGGAAGTGGCCCATTCTTTCCTAGCCCAGATACATCTACCTAAAATCTCACCTTCTCATCTTGAGCTGCCCAATTCCACCATAACAGGGCAGGAAATAAGAGATGTCATCCGCCATTTAACCCCCCTCCAAAGCCCTGGGCCCTGATGGGTTCACGGGGGAGTTCTATAAAGTCCTACAAGACAAAATAATACCCTCCCTACAGGCTGTCTACTCCCAGCTATGGGAAGGCGGTCCCTATCTCCCAACTGGCAACCAGGCAATTATCAAGTTACTAGAAAAAAGAGGTAAAGACCCCACCGAGCTCGGATGCTACAGACCCATATCCCTTTTGAACATCGACGCGAAAATCCTTTCAAAAATTGTAGCCATGAGATTAGCCACTATTTCCCACATAATCGACCCTGCTCAATCAGGCTTTGTTAAAGGCAGAACAGCTACCCTAAATCTAAGGAAAGTGTTGGCGGTGCTGGTATATGCCAGACTCTACCCTAAAGGAGACCGCGCCATCATCACACTGGACGCCGAAAAAGCCTTCGATAATGTTAGCTTTGAATAGCTTTATTTAGTCCTGTCAAAGATGGGTTTCGAGGGTCCCTTTACTCATCTAATAAAATCAATGTACCAAGCTCCGGTGGCCAAATTGGTGGTGGCTGGTCTCCTCACCACTGATTTTAGATTGTACAAGGGAACCAGGCAGGGTTGCCTCTTATCGCCCCTCCTGTTCAATATCTCCCTAGAATGTGATAACATTTGGGGAAATTGTCGCACGTTCCTCCCTATTCGCGGATAAGGTTCTTATGTTTACATCCAACCCAGCATTAGATATGACCACAATTAAAAACATTTTTGATAATTTCAGATTTTGCTCTGGCCTCTGAATCAATTATCGGAAAAGCAAAATCCTTCCGATAGGGTCCTCCCCCAACCCCACATGGTTGGACGCCTCCCCATTCATGATAGCCAACTCACAAATCACCTATTTAGGCATCAAATTAGGCAAACTAACATCCTCTCTCTATCGCCTCAACTACCCTCCTCTTTTTACTAAAATTACTCAGGAGTTAAACAATTGGATGGATCTGCCTCTGGTCAGCTTCGCCCGCCTACTGTACCCTCTCCAGGCTATCCCGCTACTACTAAAACATAAAGACATTTAAATGCTTAAAAAAAGCTATATCTGCCTTCATCTGGCAAAAGAAGCAACCACGTATAGCTCTTCCTAAACTCCATCTCCCCAGGAGCGAGGATGGTGCTGGCCTCCGCAACATTAGGATGTACAATTTAGCCTGCCTTCTTAGGTACAGTATGGACTGGATTACACAGGCAGCCCGTTACTCCAACCACAACCTTGAGTCCGAAATGGTTCATCCGTATTCTCTAACGGCCCTACTACACTCCAAATGGAAGAATATTCCTCCAAATCTCCAACACAACCTCCTCCTCAGGGACACGGCTATAGTTTGGAGAGGATACAGGAAACAATTTAAGTTATCGCCCTTCATGTCTAAATACCTCCCAATAGGGGCATGGCCAGCGCGTGCAGCAGATGGCAGCTTGAGCAAGGAGCTCCGGAGCCTTGAGAGAGAATTAAGCGATGATCCGCCTAATAGAGCACCGTCCCGCCAAACGATCTGCCCAAACGGATCCTAGTCCTCGTCAGCAACCACCCGGCGATGTCATGGAAGAGACAGGGGGACTGCATGCTAAAAAAACTGACCGCATATTTCCACTGGCCGGAGAGCGGAGGAGGCTAAGATGGCGCCCGATGCGCGGCCCCCTCCTCCATTCATTGCAGCTACTCCTACACTGATCTGCCGGACGCAGAAGGAAGCGCTGGGGGATCATCACCCGGCAATGACTCACCACCATGCAGCCCTCCATGTTCCGGCCCTGTGAAGGCGAGGATGAGGCTTGATACGATGGCGTCAGAGAAAGGGGTAAGTCAGGAGATGCCGCCATTATGGGATGAGCTCCAATCCCCTATAGCCAGCTTCCCTACAAACAACCAGCCTGTGTTAGACACACAGCTGAAAGAGATGCTTCTCTCTCTCCACTGCTCACTCCACGCAGAGTTCACAAGCATAACCCACAAGTTTACAAAAGAACTCAACAAAACATGAGACAGGGTGAACCAGGTGGAACATGCAATTACTGATATCACTACAACAGTAAATTATCTAATTGACGCTAATAAGGAGGGGGAAGAGGAAAGACACTGGGTGCACGCAAAATTAGTGGATCCCGAGGATCACTCGAGAAGAAATAACATTAAATTGAGGGGGGGTGCCCGAAAATGTGGCCCATCAGAGCTTGCACAATACACCACTGGCCTGTTTCGCGCTTTGGCACCTGAACTGACCGCCATTGATCTTAAAATTGACCGCATACACCGCCTCCTGAAGCCATCCTTTCTGCCCAAAGAAACTCCTAGTGAGAGTTCACTTTTTTTCAACCAAAGAATTGGTGATCCAGAAGATGCACACACTGGGTAAGCTCCCAGAACTCTACTCCAATATTCAGATCTATGTAGACCTCTCAAAGTACACCCTGGACCTCCGGAGACAGCTGAACACGATTACTAAGACACTCCACAATAATAACATCCCCTACAAGTGGAAGCATCCTACTAAAATCAGCGTGGAATACAAGGGAACAACCCACATAATCCCAACATTAGAGAAAGGACTCCACATGCTAAAAGAATGGGGCATTGTCCCAGCACAAGCTCCCCAAGAAAGAGCCCACAATATCCCTGACAAACTCCCACCACCGTGGTATGGCTCTCACCCCAGAAATAGAAACAGAAACCGCTGAAACTAAACAAATGTTGGTGCCAGTATGAAGCGACACCTCAAATCCCCCCAAGGAGCTCTGCCACCATTGTGCTGCACTCTATTGAACTGTGTAACCCCAATCCAGGGAGAGTAGTTATACCAGTTATCACTCTCCAAGACTATTCTGCTCTAAACCTACTGTTTTACACCAGTTAACCCCAGTTTTATTTTTCCTGCATGCATGAGATCAAGACCACCCTCATGAACCCACAATCCATCTTTCAACTCGGAAAAGAAATCAAGGATGACTTCAAGACTCCAACTACAAGCCCTGAGACCAGCAAGAACAGACCAGAGGTACACTCTACAACAACTGTGAGTACTAACCCAAACACATTCCAGAAAATGAACAATGACTCTTAAGGTCCTCTCGCTGAACACAAAGGGACCACCCGGTGAAGAGGGTGTCACTATGGCGCACCACGCTACAAGCGAGATGCGACATACTCTGTGCCCAAGAGACACATTTTCTAAAGTCAGCAACCCCTTCTTGTCAACACAAAGTTTTCCCACAAATCCTCTTAGCGTCAGACCAAATTAAGAAAAGAAAAGGAGTGCTTATTGCATTCCATAGGAATTTAGACTTTCAATTATGTGATCAATTTCCCGACCCAAATGGAAAGTACCTTATAGTGACTGGAGACATTAAAAGCTCCAAGCTCACTATAGCCTACATCTACGCCCCTAACTCCCACCAACTGAGGTTTTTGAATAAGATAAAGAAAAAAATCCGCAAAATCTGCTATGGCTCCTTGATTATATGTGGAGATTTTAATTTGATATCAGATCACAACATGGACACAACCAATCCCACTCCAAGACTACAGTCACAAGAGATCAGTGTCATGGTCATCCACCTTCATAAGAGGGATATTACTACAATTGAGTTCTGTTGTCACAAAGAGGAAGATGCAGTGTCTCGATGAACTTACAGCAGCCATTTATGCTGAAGACACACTAAATAAAAATACCCATCCCATAGTCACCAAATTAAACTCTTAGCTCTCAGGCAAGAACTAAGAGCCCTTTTACTAGACTCCTTTGAAACTCCTTTGAAAAATCTTACCGTAAACTCAATGCTACATTTTATAGCACCTCAAACAAAGCAGGAAAGGCAATGGGCAATCGCTTGAGGGGGCGACGGATTAAAAATGCAATCCCGTACATCTTTCACCCCCACACCAAGACAAAATTAGTATATCCCCAAGAGATAGCAAATGCCTTTAGCACATACTATGAATTCCTCTACAACCTTAAGAGGGATTCAGATACCCCCCCCCCAACCCTCTCAAGATGCTATCCAAACATTTTTATCAAAAATTAATCTCCCCACCCTCACTGAACAGCAACTAAGAGACCTAAATACGCCCTTTAGCATATCGGAAATTGAGAGCACTATCAAAAGCTTGCCAGTAGGTAAATCCCTGGGACCTGACGGACTACCAGGGGAGTATTACAGACACTTTGGACACATCCTCTCCCCATACCTACTAACCTTGTACAATGACGCTGCCTCTTCCTCCTCATTTCCCTCTGAAATGTTATCTGCAGTTATTATCAACCTCCCTAAACCAGGCAAAAACCCTGATGCCCCCCAAAATTTCAGGTCCATCTCCCTACTCAACGCAGATTTGAAACTGTAGGCCAAGCTAATAGCCAACATATCCAAGCTCCTTCCCACCCTGACCAGACAGGAGACAATCGTCAGATGCCACAAGAAGATTGGTGAACCTCGTTCATGCTGTGGGGTCCTGTGGAACGCCTTCTCTGCTGCTATCACTTGAAGCAGAGAAGGCGTTCACTGGGGATATATGAGAGAAACTCTTATTAAATTTGGCTTCAAGGGACTAATTCTATCAGCCATCACAGCACTCTATACAACCCAGTCAGCAAGAGTATACACAGGAGAAATGCTATCTGATCCTTTTCCCATTTCAAACAGCACCCGCCAAGGATGCCCTTTGTCGCCACTAATATTTAATTTAACTATCGAACCTCTAGCTGAAACAATAAGAAGCTCCAAGTCCATAACTGGAATTCAAATAGCGAATTACAACCATAGGATAAGTTTATTTGCAGATGACATCATCCTAATGCTAACAAACCCACATTCATCCCTGGCAGAGACATATACAATACTTCAAAAATTTGGAGAGATATCCTACTATAAAGCCAACGCCGCCAAATCTTACATTCTAGATCTGGGAATAGACGGCACCACGCGGAGCCTCCTGGCCACTAAATTCGCATTCCAATGGGCAGATAAAGGAATAAACTATCTTGGCAGCACTCTAACAAGGTACACAAAAATCTATTCACAGAAAACTTTAGTAAGCTTAAGCAACAATTTTCCCAATCTCTAAATAAATTAGCTAAAATTGAATTCTCGTGGGCTGGCCGTTTGGCGGCCTTTAAGAGGATGACTCTCCCTCAACTCCTCTATTACTTTAGGACTCTCCCTATCCCTCTCCCCAAATCATACACTAACTCCCTACAATAAGCTCTCCAAAAATATATACGGGCAGGAAAGAAACCGCGTGTGGCACATCACAGATTGAGTACACATAGAGCAGTGGGAGGCTCAGAGTTAGTAGACATAGCAGATTACCACACAGCAACTCTACTGGCGCAATTAAAAGAGTGATTCCTTCCCGACACAACCATGAAATGGGGGATATAGAAAAACAAAACATACCAGGTAAACATCTAAAGTACTGGTTATGCACCCTACACCCCAAATCCAATCCACCCAACTCCTTATCACCAACTATTATAGCAACGGCCAGAGCATGGCATAAATTTACCTTCAATACCTGGAAAGATACCCACACCAGAACCATTAACCTACCCTTAGAAGCACTTAAATCACTCATTCTAGTTATTAAAATAGAACAGTGGACAAAGCAGGGGCCCATAAAAATAAGTTCAATCACAAAGGATGGGAAAATCAAATCCTTCCAAACCCTTAGGTCAGAAATAAATATCCCTCCTAACGCACAATACCAATACTTACAGATTGCTCATTGTATGCAATCCAACCCACAACTACAAGGTCACATACCTACTCAGGTGGCGGCATACCTTTCACCTTCCACTCCGAGCAAAAAAGCAATTCTATACAATCTATTGAAAGAAAAACAACAATTTACACACACACAGAGGCATTTCTTCAATGGGAAAAGGATCTGGGTAAAACGTATACCAAACAGGAATGGCAGGAAGCACTTAGAACATCCTATAGGAACATAAAATGTGTTTCCCTGAGGAAAACTACTCAAAACTTCATCCAGAGAAGATATTTAACCTCAACTAAAATTCCAAAATATGATCACAAGAGATCCCCTAACTTTTATGGGAAAAAAAACAAGAGATACCCTAACTGCTGGAGGAATTGTGGCTTGCCGGGTACACTAATTCACGTCATGTGGGAATGCCCTGCAATCAAGCAATTTTGGAGCAACATTTTCACCATTCTTTCACAAATTGCAGGGACTACCATGCATCCTCAACCAGATATGGCCCTACTCAACTTATGAATAGGTCGATCCCACACCAAAACAAAGAATGTCATGACCCACATTCTATTAACCACTTCAGCCCCGGAAGGATTTCACACTTTAGGACCAGAGCACTTTTTTGCGATTCGGCACTTTTGTCGTTTTAACTCACAATTGCGCGGTCGTGCGACGTTGTACCCAAACAAAATTTGCGTCCTTTTTTTCCCACAAATAGAGCTTTCTTTTCGTGGTATTTGATCACTACTGCGTAATTTCTGATCGCCGCTATAAACAAAAGAAGAGCGACAATTTTGCAAAAAAAAAAAAACAAATTTCTTACTTTATGCTAGAATACAAATCCAAAAAAAATATATAAAAAAAAACATTTTTTTTCAACGGTTTTGGCCGATTTATATTCTTCCTCATATTTGTGATAAAAAAAATCGCAATCGGCGTTTATTGATTGGTTTGGGCAAAAGTTGCCACGTTTACGGATGATGAGAATTCATTTCTGTGGTTTTTATTATTTTTTTTTTTTTTACTAGTAATGGCGATTTTTAGCGGTACTGTGATATTGTGGCGTACTTGTCGGACCATTTTGACACTTTTTTGGGACCATTGGCATTTATACAGCGATCAGTGCTATAAAAATGCACTGATTACTGTGTAAATGTCATTGGCAGTGAAGGGGTTAACCTGGGGGGGCGCTCTAAGGGTTAACTGTGTTCCCTGGGTGTGTTCTAACTGTATTATTATTGACTGGCAGGGGAAGGGGAGTGATCACCGCTTCCATGTAGAGGAAGGCTGTGATCACAGTCCTTCCCCCTCTCACAGAACGGAGATCCATGTTTAGATGCACGGATCTCCGTTCTTTCACTGTGGGGGGCATCGCGGGTAGCCGGCAGAGATCAGGTCCGCCCTACCCGCTCTCTGTCCCCCCCCCCCCGGACACAGTGAGCGCGCAAGTGCGCCACCTTGTCGCCGTCAACCTGCGGTTGGCGGTCGGCAAGTGGTTAACGGCTAGACATAGAATAGCCAAAAATTGGAAAGGTTAAACCCACCTGAAGTCATAAAAGTCATACATAAAGTACAAAACACATTATTCATACGAGGAAATAATATCCGATAATATCAAGCTCACCAGAAACCTCTGGGACCCGTGGATTAAATGGTATAAAATGTTTACCAACTCATAAAGCTTTGCTGATGTATCCATAAGCAATCTCATGTATGTTCCCTGTCCTTACCCCTTCTTTCCTGCCCCCACCCTCCTCCACTTCCTTTACCCAACTATCCATCCCTGCTTCCCTTGCCCCATCGCCCTCTCTTCCCTTTGGAAACTAAAACATAATTGATGAAACTTGGAATTGTACGATATGTTTATTACCCACTGTAAACTATACTTGCTATGTTTGATCTATGCTTGTAACTTCTTCATGATGCAATAAAAAATTATTGAACATAAATACCTCCCAATAAGGGGAAATATCAACTTCCCAGCGGGACTGGAATACAAAGTATTTCTTCTGTGGTAACGTCTCGGTCTGACAAACTTCTCCCTATGTCAGTGGTATGCAATTAGCGGATCTCCAGCTGTTGCAAAACTACAAGTGCCCTCATGCCTCTGCCTCAGGGTGTCATGCTTGTGGCTGTCAGAGTCTTGCTATGCCTCATGAGATTTGTAGTTTTGCAACATCTGGAGGTCCGCTAATTGCAGATCCCTGCCCTATGTCATGCGACAATGGGTCACCCACGAGACTTTCAATCCATAGTGAATGAATTCTCCATATCTAAAACACACAAATTCTACATCTGGCAGTGCCTCAGCTACATCAAGGCCTCCTGCCAGATCAGCCACATGAGATCCAAGACAAGCAAATTGGATGACCTGATTCAAAAAGGATCCTATCATATAGCTGACATATATAAACCTCTTCTGAGAAAAGCCACCCTGCCCTCAGTCACCTCGGGCATCTCCAATTGGAGCAAAGACTTTACAGACATAAATCTTGTGGACAAGATCATGAGTGGATACAACAAAACCCTTAATCTAACCCCAACAAACTTTGGAGAGAAACGTAGCTCAATATCATACACCGCAGTTGGCCTCCTGTTCTCTTTGCGGCCATCAAAAGCCCTCACTAGCCCACCGCTTCTGGACCTGCACCTTCATTTCAGTGTTCTGGGACCAGATTATCTCCTATATAAGCAACATTAACCTTCTCCATCTTCCAAAGGACCCATTACTGTTGATTTTTGGTCATTGGGGCAAAGAACTTATAGAGTGGTCCTCCTCCACCAATCCTCAAGCCAAAGAATTGGTCCCTAATCTTCCTACTGGTAGCTAGGAGAGCCATACTAAAGAAATGGACAACTACTTCCAGTCCCTCATTACCTCAAGTTGAAAAGGAACTCATAGCCCTCCTTTACAAGGACAAGTTTAACACTGACTTTGAACATCCCCAGGCCGCAAAAAGACTTCTACCACAGATGGCAACCCTTTATAACCGCCACTCTATCCACAGAGGACTTTGAAAATCTCGGGAAATCCTTCACATACTTTGGAGGACATTCATCCAACTTCCTACAAGATGACATTGGATAAACTCCACCCCTCAAGGGAACCTCATAGAACTGCATGCCTTAGATCCTATCCAGACACCCAGCCATACCTGGGTCATGCTTTCTACATCGACCAATTGTTATCTTCAAAGGACCTACAGCACTTGGACAATAGACATCATTTTGTCAGTAGTAGGAGTCCCCCCCCCCACCCCCCTCACACCCAGTTATATGATCACAGCTAAAGAGATCCACCTGGTTGTTCCCCCTGTTATTTTTCTTGCTGTTTCATGCATCCTCCCTATTATGGCACACTCTAGCCTGATAACTGTATACTTTGTAAAGACCTGCCATTTAGGCAAGGCAGTTTTCACCTTGCCCTGTTATATCTGTATCTCTATGATAACTCTTTCAATAAAATTTATTACAAAAAAAACAAAAAAAAATGGTCCTGTCCAGAATACTTCCTGTTTCCCATGGCGTCACTTCCCTGCGCTTCATGCTGGTTCAAGTCAACTTCCTGGTGGCCACAGGATGATCAGCGGACCCACTGCCATCCCAGCAATGCGTGTGTAAGACTACCAGACACTAAAAGAGACCTGGATGTTACCATCTACAGATGAGCCCATTTTTTACTCCTATCTTGTGAGCGTAACCTTGTATTTTGCCATTAAACTGTATTTTAATACTACACTCAGGTGGCGCTTTCTGTGTTTCCATTTTCTCATCCTAAATCACAGAATTGGCTCTCTCTGAGGACAGCTGCCACCATTAATCACCAAGCCCTAGTTTTATATGGACTTATGCACCACATATGATTATTAATTTATATGTTTCACAGTTGCACTACCATTTGTGCTCACAGTTTTCCTCTTCCACAGTCTATTTTCTCTAGTTTTGTTTTGGTCTACTGGCCCCCTGGAGCAGTAACAAACTTCCTTGATGACTTCTCTGCCTGGCTAATCAACTCTTTCTTCTGAAATTCCCAAAATCATTCTCAGTACTTCAACATCCCTGTTAATCAACTCAATCTTTCTAAAACTGAGCCCATAATATTTCCTCCCCCGCGTGCTCCTTTCCCTGACTTCTCTGTCAAGATCACTGGCACAACTATCAACCCTGCATGCCAGGGTGCTTGGTGTAGTCCTGGACTCTGAACCCTCCATTTGGCCCCACATCCAATCACTGTCAAAAGCTTGCCACCTCAAACTGTGCAACATCTCCAAAATATGCCCCTTCTTTACCCATAACATCCCAAAGCATCTGCCACCTCTACTACCGCAACTCGTTCCTCATTGGCTTATCTTTTCAATGGCTATCCCTCCAGTCCATCATGAATGCTGCTACCCGACTCATCCACCTTACCAACCATTCAGTATCTACTACCCCTCTCTGCCAATCCCTCCACTGGCTTCTGCTCACTAAATTATTATTATTATTCAGGATTTATATAGCGCCAACAATTTACGCAGCGCTTCACAACTTGAGGGTAGACAGTACAAATACAATACACTTAAATACAGTAGGAATTAGAGGGCCCTGCTCATTAGAGCTTACAATCTAAGAGGGAAGGTCAAGAGATACAAGAGGTAATAACTGTGGGGGATGTGCTAATAGTGAAGATAAATTTACAGTTGTTAGGTGGGAGCCAGATAGGCTTCTCTAAAGAGATAGGTTTTCAGGGATCGTCTGAAGGTGGACAAACTAGGAGAAAGTCGGACAGATTGGGGTAGAGCATTCCAGAGGATGGGAGAGGCTCTGGAGAAGTTCTGGAGGTGAGCATGGGATGAGGTGACAAGAGAGCTAGAGAGCAGGAGGTCTTGGGAGGAGTGAAGAGATCAATTTGGTTGGTATTTTGAGACCAGGTTAGTTAAGTAGCTGGGGGCCAGGTTGTGAATTGCTTTTTTAAGTTATTGTTAGGATCTTGAATTTAATACGTTGGTAGAGTGGCAGCCAATGTAGAGATTGACATAGGGGTGTATCAGATGCCGAGTGGTTTTTAAGGTGGATGAGCCTGGCGGCAGCATTCATAATGGACTGAAGTGGGGATAGACTATTTAGAGGTAAGCCAGTGAGGAGGGAGTTGCAGTAGTCGAGGCGAGAAATGACCAGGGAGTGGATTAGTAGCTTTGTGGTGTCATCGGCTAGGAAGGGTCGTATCTTGGAGATGTTGCGGAGGTTGAGGCGGCAAATTTTGGATAGCGATTGGATGTGGGGCCGAAAGGTTAATTGGGAGTCTAGGATTATACCTAGGACCTTGGCGTGGGGGGACGGGTTGATAGTTGAGCTGTTGATTTTGACAGAGAAATCTGGGGAAGTGGCACGTGGGGGAGAAAATGAAATACATTCAAAATACTAACAACAACTTACAAAACCATCCATAACCTGGCCCCAGCTACATTACTAACCTAGTCACGAAATATCAACCAAATCATTGTCTTCCTTCCTCCCAAGACCTCCTGCTCTAGCTCCCTCGTCGTTAACTCCCATGCTCATCTCCAGAACTTCTCCCATCCTATGAAACTCCCTACCCCAATCTCTTCAACTATCTCCTACTCTGTCCACTTTCAGATCCTTAAAAACCCTTCTCGTCAGAGAAGCCTATCAAGCTTCCACCTAACAACTGTACTTTTATTTTCTCCATCAGCTTAGTTATTACCTTTTGGTTACTTAAGTCTCCCCTTTAGATTATAAGCACTAAGAAGCAGAGCCCTCTGATTCCTCTTGTATTGAATTGAATTGTAACTGTACTGTCTGCCCTCATGTTGTAAAGCGCTGCACAAACTGTTGGAACTATATAATTCCTGAATAATAATAATAATAAGAGCAGGTCATAAAAGAAGTCAGGTTGGTTATTGCAAGGCAGTTAAAGTTACAGAAAGTGGTTCTTGGGGCACAAGGTATTGCTGAAGACAAAGGCTACGCAGATAAATTTGGTTCAGCAGTGTGCATGCCTGCACAAGCTTTGAAGTTTGAATGAGAACATGTGAACCCTTGAGCACTGATCAGCAACTGGCAATAACCTCGTGAGGAGGGCAATGCTCCATACCATTTTGTTTTATTTATATTTGTGCTTTATTTTGGATGTATGTATTATTTTAGGTTAGTTCAATTCCTAAAAAATATACAACACAAGTTCTAATTTTAAGTGACACCGGTCATCTTAGATTTATCTTGGCAAGGCAAAAATATTCTGACATTTTCAAATCATGCATTTTGTTTAACAGCTGTGTATGTATTTTATTTCTGCATAGTTCTGTTGGACTATTGATTTTTTAGCATTCAATGTGGCAAATTTGAAATAAATGAACACAAAACAACCGAATGCTATTGGAGAAAATGTAACAATTTCCTGGAAGTTTTTTGGATCATACACAGTATGCTGTACTAGGGATGAAAGAATGTTTTACACAGACCTCAACAAAACCAGCTTTTGCTGAAATATCCAGTTTTAATCCAGAGATTTCCCCTGGTGTATTTTTTTCAAACACTATAAATCCTCAGTTCTGAATAGGAGTTTGAATTTCCAAATTTTGCTCATTGTGTATTCAGGAATCTTAACTTTAAACTGTTGTGCTAGAGGATTACAGACCACCACCCCCCTTTTTCTCTTTTGTCTCCTTTTTTTTTTTTTGGATGTTCCTTCTTTTTTTCTCAATGAACAGTTGAATGTCTTATAGATATATAATGATGGGGTTTTGGATTTTGTTTTTTGTCTGTATAAATGTTTAACATAAATAAGATTGCATTAAAAAAAAAAATCTCAGTTTGATAATATTTCAACCCACTTCCTCTGAACTCAGAGAGCAATGTTAATTATGATGTGTTTATTCCCCTGCACTACTACTAATGGATCATAAAGTGCCAATGTGCAGAAACTGTAAAATGTTAGATGATTAAATTGTGCAAATAAACTAAAAACAGTGAATGATACGGAACTGCTGCAGTATTTTTCTGTGCTCACAGCAACACATAAAACATGGATTTGAATAAAGACAATGATACTGCGCAATACCTCTACACTAATAATGAACTGTGCTGATATGTAAACATAAACAAATATAGATATTGAATTGTCCACAGTGTACAAATAAATCTGGAAAAAAAGTCCATAAATAAGGTGCTCTGTGCTTCAGTGATAACACAGAATATTTGTCTTCTTATATTACACGTGTTAATTCATAACCTTCACCAGCACCACTGTGCAATCTATGCGCTCACCTCAGAGCCAATGAAATATCACCTTATGATAGTATTTTCCTGGTGTAGGAATCACCATTAAGAGATGGGATGGCTCACCATGGGTCTCCTCTCCGGCTTCCATTTGGCCCCAATGCTTCTGCTTTCTCACCACCAACGGTTATTTCGCAGGACATAAGGAGGTTTAAATAGAAGGACCTCTCATGGTGCAGTATTTAAAATATCACAATGGTTTTATTAAATAAAATATGCACTTACATTAAAGATAAGGTTAAAATGTTTTAAGCAAACAAAACCGGCATACAGCCGCCTCTAGCGTCACTTCTGGGATCAGGAACATCAAGCTCCGCCCTACGCATTATGTCACACCACGTGACTTCTTCAGGGGAACCTGATTGGACTTTATTTATCTAAGATACACAGGAAGTGATGCGATCACCATTTTGTTGCAGCCCGCCATTGTAAACAGTGGCGCGATTGCGTGTTACTCCAACAATGCTTAATTATAGCTGACTAGATAATTTACAAGGATGTTGCCATCTTAATATACTGTTAATTAATTAGTTTACTTCACTATTCATTTGTAAATTGGGATTACTATCTCTGGTCGCCATTTTGCTGAAGTTAAATATTGTTCACTTATTTATATGACTCCATTTTGTTGAAGATAACTGGGTTGATTTTCATCTACATGTCTATTGTGGCTAGAGTGTGATTTGCATCATCCTATCACTAAATGGTGATTCCTACACTAGGAAAATACTATCATAAAGCGATATTTCATTGGCTCAGATTTGAGAGCATAGATTGCACAGTGGTGCTGGTGAAGGTCCTGAATTAACACGTGTAATATAAGAAGACAAATATTTTGTGTTATCACTGAAGCACTGAAGCACAGAGCACCTTATTTGTGGACTTTTTTCTTTAGCTTTATTTGTAAACTGTGGACAATTCAATATCTATATATTTACATATCAACATAGTTCATTATTAGTGGAGAGGTATTGCACAGTATCATTGTCTTTATTCAAATCAATGTTAATTATGATTGAAACTGGATTAAAACACTGGATTTTTTGGGAGTTTATTTTAATAAAGTATTTTTTTCATGATTACTATATACCCCTTACTCATTCAAGTGGAGAGTGGATATTTGGGGCTCCCTTATCTTAAAGGGGGTTATAAGATTGCAAAAAGTCTGGTTTGTGGAGAAGAAGCCCTTTTACTCAACAACATGGGGCCCATCCTCATGTTGAGGGCATGTGCCCTGATATGGTTTCTGGTCTGCCGGGCTTAACCACAGCCTCAGAAGGATTTCCCCCTTTAGGACCAGAGCACTTTTTGCGATTCAGCACTGCATCATTTAACTGACAATTGCGCAGTTATGCGATGCTGTACCCAAACAAAATTTGCGTCCTTTTTTTCCCACAAATAGAGCTTTCTTTTGGTGGTATTTGATCACCTCTGCGTCATTTCTGATCACCGCTATAAACAAAAAAAGAGCGACAATTTTGCAAAAAAAAAAACAATATTTCTTACTTTTTGCTAAAATACATATCCAAAAAAAATATATATAAAAAAGGAATTTTTTTTAATCAGTTTTGGCCAATTTATATTCTTCCTCATCGCAAAAGGCATACACTGACTGGTTTGCGCAAAAGTTACCACGTTTATGAATGATGAGGTTTTATTTATGGGGGGTTTTTTAAATTATTTTTTACTAATGGCGGCGATCTGCAATTTTTAGCGGTATTGAGATATTGCGGCGGACATGTCGGACCATTTTTACACTTTTTTGGGCCATTGACATTTATACAGCAATCAGTGCTATAAAAATGCACTGATTACTATGTAAATGTCACTGGCAGGGAAGAGGTTAACCTGGGGGCGCTGTAAGGGTTAACTGTGTTCCCTGTGTGTGTTACTAACTGTATGGGGGCTGGGCTGGCTGAGGGAGGAGAGTGATCGCAGCTCCCATATACATAAAGCCTGCAATCAAATTCCTTCCTCCTGTCAGAATGGAGATCTGTGTGTTTACATACACGGACCTCCGTTCTGTCACTGCAGGGAAGCCATCGCGGGTAGCTGGCGGAGATTGAGTCCTATCAGCTCCCTGGCTCCCCTGGTACACACAGTGAGTGTACCTCCGGTGGTGTGCGCGTTCTCAGGTGATGGTGGTTTGCAATATCGAGCCACTTTTCCACCGTCATGCGATGGCAGGCATTTGAGGAGAACCCCATGTCATTTTTTTTACAAGGTTCCCTTCATGCAAGATCTAAATGGTCTGGTTTTGATTTCGGGGGGACACCATGTCTTTTTTGTTTTCTTTTGTATACCATAAAAAAAAAAATTAACCACTTCAATACTGAGCACTTTTACCCCCTTCCTGCGCAGGCCATTTTTCAGCTTTTAGCACTGTCACATTTTGAATGACAATTAGTGTTGAGCGAACCCGGACTGTAACGTTCGGGTCCGTACCGAACTTTCGGGTGTCCAGGACCCGGACCCGAACACGGACATTTCAAAAAACGTTCGGGTTCTGGGTTCTGGTAGTTGATCACGCATGTTGAATAGCTGAAGGGCAGCCAATCAACAAGCGTTTCACTGGTTTGCCCTTAGAAGCCATCACAGCCATGCCTACATGGCTGTGATTGGCCAGTGCATCATGTGACCCAGCCTCTTTATAAGCTGGAGTGACAGTGCTGCATGTCACATGCTCTTGGGTTAGTGTAGGGAGAGGAAGCTGCCGGCGTTTTTGTGAGAGAGAGATTGCAGACATTTTAACATCTGATCCTGCATCCTGAGATTACTACTGCTGTTGCTCTGAGGGACAGATTGCAGAAATTTGAGATTTCACATACTGCTGCTTTGAGTGACAGATTGCAGATTGCAGATCAAGCTCTGCATAACACAACGATCGCTACGATCGTGCACAATGATCAGATTGTTGGAGTAATTTGAGATTTCACATACTGCTGCTTTGAGTGACACATTGCAGATCAAACCCTGCCTAACACAACGATCGTTACGATCCTACACAATGATCAGATTGTGGGATCGTACACAACAATCAGATTGTGGGAGTAATTTGAGATTTCACATACTGCTGCTTTGAGCAATCTGACTGCACTAGGTAGAGGCTTCTGCTTAGAGGGACAGATTATTGTTCAAAAATCATCTCCTAGTTCTAAAAGGAGAGGTTTTAGCTGCAGCTGTAAGTGACACATTATTGTTCAAAAATCATCTCCTAGTTTATTTGATTTTAATTTATTTTCCCTTACCCCATTTTTTGTAGGTCATTTGCCCTACTCTTACCCCATTTTACTTCCTTTTGCAGCCCTCTAGCACTTGCCAGGACTTTGTTTGTGCCTAAAAGTTCAGGTCCCCATTGACTTCAATGGGGTTGGTTCGGGGTCCGGGATAACGTTCGGGCAACGTTCGGTGCCGAACCCAGACT